>JANRGV010000023.1:1005717-1030923 GCA_024734035.1 Alethe castanea | reverse complement strand
AGGGAGAGGACTTAAATTCTCTGTTTCAAAGAGGAGCTTCTGCCTTTATTGGCAGACACCTGTCCTTCAAACCAGGAAAATCTGTCTTCTCTATCTTGCACCATCTATGCCAGAGCAAGACTGACTCCCCAAAAGTTTTCTGTAAGTAACTACTTAAAGCAGACAGGCCTAGTAGCAAAGCAACACTCACTCATCCGAATGAAATCTCTAAAGAGACAAAGAGATAAGGGACATATTTGGAAAAGTCTCTTTGCTCTTGAAGTATGCCTCTGACTTTGAACTATTCTTTCATAGACTTTGGCTTTTAATTCACATTAAGGTTGTGTTTAATTTGAAAACAAAGACCAAGTGTCAGAGCTAAGGGCTAAAACAAAAGGTAAGATTAAGATAACCCTGAAAAACAAAGTATTCAAGCCCTGTGAGATGCTATGAAGGCAACTCCCCCTAATTCACAGCCTAAGCAGCCAAGCGCAAATCGTCTAGCAAGGCGGATGAAAGAGTAGACATACTTTCTGATGGCACGTGTGCCTCCTGAGCAGATTCATCTGCTCCCTGCACAGAATCATATCCAGATGATGCTGTTTCACTAAGATTGTCCTCTTCATTAACTATAGTGACAGTGGATAGAGGTCTTTGGCCACTGGATCCTGGGGCTTGCACAGACTCAGACTGTGGTTCTACATCCATCTTTGTGAAAAAAAAAACAAAAAAAAGAAAAAATGGTTAAATTACAACTTGTCAGGAGGGTGCATCTTTCTGGGAGAACAATGCCTGCAAGGACTGAGTCTGGAGCATTTTTACGCAGAGGGAAAAACATGAAATGGAATAAAAATTCTGCTGTTAACCTCCAGTATCAGAGGTGAAAAACAGTTACTGCCTAATTGAGTGGGAAGTTCAGACACAGCTTCTATATTGTTTGCCCAGTATCAGGCAAAGAGTCTTCCTTCCATTCAGATCTGCCTCCCCCAGGCAAACTCTGACTTAGTTTTAGCTGGTCCAGGCAGCATCAGGCACTGGCAAGAGCATCTTCCTCCAGCACTTGCAACAATAAGCAATTACAGAACACATCAGAAACTCTTGATTCATCCTAGGAAATCATGCAGTTCCAGGAACATCATACATGCTAACACATTCACTTTTCAAGGGCTCCAGGTACTGAGCAACTGAAGAGAAGCTGGTTTCAGGAACAGTATGAGTTGTCAAAGTCTGCCTGAAGATTTGAGAAACACTCTTAGCTGTAAGCACAAGAGTTAAGAACAATTCTTCTGTCAGGCATGATTCAGCTTTGGCTGACATTCTGCCTAAGCCTTTAGGCAATACCAACTCATACCAGGTCAGCTGCAGGCTTCCATAAAAGGGACACCGCAATTATTCCTATAGCATCTGGCCACAGACATGGCAACACCTGTGCTTATCACCTGCACTCTACAGACAGCATGAAAAAAGCTCAAGATGTGGTCGCAACACCAGTGCAACACTGCGACTGGCAGCTGCCACCACGACAACAGCCTCAACACTTACCTCAACACCCAACGCTTTGAGGATATCACATTTGCACAGAGGACATGTCCCATGTTCCAGAAGCCAGGGGTCAATACAGGTCTTGTGGAAGACATGGCTGGTGGAAGAAGGTAGCCAACAGGTTAGGTTTCATACTAGGAAGATTGCTCATGTGTCAGCTATGAAGGAACCTTTTGTAACACCAAGAATTTATTCCTTCTAGAATGAATGACCTTATTTTGCCACAAGTTTCAGCTTAAACTTATGGATAGTTGATCTTCCAACCTGTAGCTGGTTTGTGCTTATTAGTATCCCAATACAACTTGCTAGAATTCAGCATTATCATTTTTGCTACACCTAAACAGTCTAAAGCTGTTTTTCCAAAACTGTGTACAATACATTCCCAGCTGATATTTAAATGATACAACTATTGACATCTCAGCCTTAGCTTTAAGATTAACTTCTGTCATGCAGATGACTAAATAGCATTTGTTTCTACAGGCAAATCATCTCACAGAGTTATGTCATCAAGATAAACTGTATTCCCACCCATTTATGGTGTCTGTGCAATCACTGTGTATTCCAAGTGGTTATTTGGAAGGCTGTACACTCAAGAAAGTAGATATAGCTCAACCATCACAGATGCAAATGTGCGCTTCTATTAAGACACTCAATTCCACAATGGGTTTAAATGAGGCCACAGATTTAGGTGATGACTTGAAATCCTGTAATCTGCCTGTTCCCTCAGGCTGAATAGAAACAGCAAGGCAAACAAGCACTGCTCAGTATTCATCAGCCCTATTATGAGGTAAATGCAAAGATCACCACATCCAGTGTTTAGAAGCCCACCCGCCAGCAGGATCCAAGGATTCTCCAGATCAGCTCACATAAGTGGTACTTCCTTCCAGCTGCACCAACAGCATGTTTAGAATAAAACTTGAACCTTCCTTGACGCCTGACTATTTTAAGTCCTTGAACTTAATACTGGACTTGTGAACCTTTCCAACTATAAATGCCTTCAGTTTGACTCCCTGGACAAGAATGCCCCCAGAAAATACCCACACCCCAGGGACTCAGATATCACCAATGTGATTCACAGGAACATTCCTTTGATTTCTTCTTTCATAGATCCAGTTAAATGCTTTCAAAAAGTAGGGGCTTAGTGTTGAGCCAACCACCCATAATCAAGCATGTTCTTGCAGTAAATACCAGTTTATAACTCATGTGAGGGAGAATTTAATATGGTTGATTGTGGCAGATATGACCACTTGCGAAGATTATCAAGTCCATGTAGTCTAGCCATTTTAAGCTAGTGTGCCTCTGACAGCTACATTTGGGCCACAGAGGAACGAAGTATCACAAATGTAAAAGCAGACTCAGAGCAAATGCAGCAAATTCGCGTATAAAGAACACAATCAAAAGATGTTACTCCCCTCTTACCCAAATAAGTCATGCTTTGTTTGCAGCTTCATACCAAGATTAGCAGGGTTTATAGTGAAATAATGAGAAGTCAGGTCTCCTATCAGGCAAAATGTCTGGAAGCCTGTCTACAAGTTTTTGTACCAATGGCACTTAGTCCACTAACAAAACTATCCACAAGTATAAACATGACAAGACAACTGGATAATCAATAACATACATGCCTGAAAAGTTATTCAGTTTGGGTTTTTTTTTAAAGTATTAAGCATTAGATCAAGGGAGTTGGTTGATAACAGCTGACCAACTTTGTATTACCAAAACAGCTTAGAGGTCCGAATGCTTGAGAGCAGAGAAAGCCTTTGCAAAACTGTAAGCTTATGCACAGGAAACTCCAGCTGAGATGTGCCAGTGTTTGACAGCATTGCTCAGCATACAACAGCAGATACTCATTTTTCTATTCTTCAGAATTTCATTCGCCTGCATCAAAATGTTTCCAGGGCCTTTTTATAATGCTCCCTAAGGGTTATGACACCTTTTCCTTTGCACAATTTGGGCAGTTTATGTGGCAAATCTAAAATCTGTGGATTTTAGAAGCTTGGCCAGAGCAGTCCCAGTCAGCAGGCACAGGAGGAAATCCCACAGAATAAGTTTCCTTAAGCCCTGTGGCAGCTTCATTGCCCACCTTAGAAGCAATCACACTGGGCTTTCACAGCAGCACAGCAGTGAGATACAACAGGAAAGAATTCTAGGAAAATCAACTGCTATGGCTCTGTTTTGGTCTCTGTTTCAGAGGATGCATACAAGAATATACATGCTTTCTTTTAAACTACAAAAGCCAGCATGGTTTAACAAATTCAGCAGAAACACAACCTTCTTAGTAAACAGTAATTTAATGGACAAGAAGTGGGCAACATTTTGCCAATTACCTGCAAGTTAGTGGTAACATTCTTATACATCAGCAAAGGAAGAAATCCTTATAAAGCCTTGGCATTCGACTGAGGGACACTGGTCTATCAAGTTACGTGTGTCAATCCACTCACAGGGGAAGTGATGAACACAGGCCATTGGGGCACACTACAAATGTGTGCCACTACAAAGTTTCTGTTGTTCAAAATAATGTTTTGATAGATATCCAAGAATTCTCACTGTACAACAACCTGATGAAAGTTTGTTAAAAAACATGGCAGAATTTTGGATAAAGGGGCAGTTTGGAAGACAACTTACTTGCAAGTCAGAACACGCATTACATCATTTGGCTTGTACTGCTCAAAGCACACAACACAGGAATCTCCATCTTGACCAGTTTCCTAAAACAGTGAAATAAATTTACAGCTTTAACACATTTTGAAAGCTTCCTCTGAACTCCAGTCAGATTTATGGCAGATGAAGGGGGCTAGCTACAGTTAGCCATGATGCTCCCAAATATAATCTTATATAAACACACTTTGTGGATTACTCACAGTCAAGTTGACACTTCAAAACAAGTATTGAAAGTTTAAACCCATGGTTTAGAATTCCGCATGAAACGGTTACTGGATTACTGGAGGCACTAGTGTAGAGGTTTAGAAACTGCTACTTCAGTTTTAGTTACAAGAACAGCCAGGGAAACTGATTAGATATTAGTTTATGTTTAAGCATCCATGCCAGCAAATTAGGTCCTCTCACATCAGCAAGACTGCGAGCAGCACCTAACAAAATAAACTGATTTATATTAACATAAGTCTTGAGGTCTGGAAAAGGATCTGGTCTGAAAGAGGTACTGTCACTGCAACCAAAAGTTACAAGCTCAGAGAGACTTCTGCATCCTGCTCCAGTAGTAGGGAACTCCCCGGGTTCCATGCAAAGGCTGTGCTGTAATGCAGGGGAGATCACAGGGTCAGTCTTACCTTATCCCCTTCCTTCAGGGTGCGTAGCTGCATCTGTTCAATGGCCTTCTTAGCCCTGGCCCTCAGCTGCCGCTGTGACACAAAGCAGTCCTGGTCAGAGACAGCCATTTTTCTATTCACTTATTAATACTTACCCAGGTGCCTACTGCAAGCAAGCAACAGTTTTAAAACCCAGAGGTTATCAAAACAAGCTAAGTAAGCACGACCATACTATTTGGAGACAACATGAAACAGTTTCAGGACATACCGATGCAGTTACTGACTGGATGACACACCAAGATGGCACTTACATCTGCTTTGGTTGTACCTAATCTTTTCACAAAGCACAGAAATTATAAGGGTTTTTTAGTTTAAGATGCAAGATAATCTAATCACATTAGACCCAGCCAAAACAAACACAAGCCTTCAAACTGATTTGGTACAGAAGACAGAACATTGAGTTCAACAATTGTTTTATGTTATACTCACTTTAGGACACCTTCCTGACACAAACATTCTGATGAAAGGTGAGAGGGATTTGCCAATCAGCCCACTTAACACCAATACACCCTGAAATACTCCTCTGCTTCCACTGCTTTACAGCTTACCTGGCAACTGTTGCTGTCCAGCTGTCACTGCAGTGCCTGGAATTAGCCCAGAAACCAACCTCTGTTTAAAGGTGTCTTGGTTTCCAATGTAGGTCACAGGTTGGTGCTGTTCCACTGACTCAAAGAATAGGACTATCTTCTCCCTACCCGGTGCACTTCAGGCAATTCTGGCAGTGCCATCTCCAGCACAACACTTACCTCAGGGACAGACTAGACTCAAGTTCTGCAGCTAACCAAAGAGCCTCTTTCCAATTCCACTGCTCTATGCAGGAGCCTCGCACTGTTGGCTTTCCAGCATTCCATCTCCTTAGGCATTCTATCTCAGTTACATGTAACTTTTTCAAGTGCAGTACTGGTGGCACAAGTGCAGAAGGACAAGTGGGAGGAGGGCTGTTGCTGACACCTAATAATCTTGCAAGGACTGGCCATTCAAGTTTGCGTAAGATTCCTTGTGCTGAAGCACTTAAAAGCAAACAAGTTGATTCATACATCCCCCTGGGACCCTGTCAAACAGTCCTGGCACAAAATGAGCTATTTTTGTATTAGCATTGTTTTTATGCCCTAAGATAAGAGTGTCCATGTTCATGCTTTAAGAGTTTAATAACTGACAGCTACTAACAACTACCAAGGAAGAGACATATACAATCCAAAGGTGAGGGATACAGACATGCAGATTTGTTTAGAAAGAAGAACTACTGAGGTTTTTTTGGAAGTTTATGAAGTTCTGCTGAACACATCGATATATGTTTCTGAATGTCACTTATGGTTCACTTGGAAATGTTGCCCTTGTCAAGGTTTGAGACTGAAACCACAGAGCAGCAGCCACATACTGCTGTTTACTGGGGCCTCCAAAAGTCTGAGCAGCAAACATGGTAACATAACAGAGCAGGAATGCAGCAATATAAGTACTTCTCATACATGGCCAGAACTGTCACCACTACTTGTTACTAACTGAAAACTAAGCTTTCTAGGAATGTACTCATGCATACAGTATCTAATCTACACATCTAATGTCAGGCCAAGCATATTAGACAAGACCCAACTGGCTGCACTGTTAATAATTTACTTGGAACAGTATTTTAAATTTTGCATGGGCACCAGTTTAATTGCTACTCATTAAACGCATCAATGCCAAAGTCACCTTTAACATTGATTTTGGCAAGTACAGAAGAACACCCCTCCAGGGGGTAGAGAAAGGTTGCAGAAGAAGCTTCATGTTGAATAGTCTACCAGGACACCCAAGCTTGGAATGTCAAAGTATTTTCTGAAGCCAAGTTTTTCAGGTGAATGTGAAACGTGAATTATGTTAGAACTATAAAAGCCCCAACATTGAAAAAGCTAGAAAAAATAGTTACGTTGAGGAAATAGAATCAAGATATTACAAAACAGGTCAGGTCTCAGCTTCTATCCAGGCCCTGGAATGTTGAAATAGTGAGGTACCTAAATGGAAAAATTAGGTTTGGAGTTGCTCAGTCCTAAGTCTTCCTTGTTCAAAGCTGCCAATTTTGCCTCCAGCCCTTTCTGCATAACAGTGCCTTCCTGGCACATGCATGGCAATACAAACCAGACAGCTCTGAGGAGGCTGGGAACTCCTGCTTTTCTCCTGCAAGCTAAGGAAGTTCTTCCCCACAGGTAGCCACAGGTAGCTACTGCCATTGAAGCGGTTTTGAATTGTGGAAAGTTGAGCAATTTGCCTCCTCCAAAGCCATTAATTAGGTCAATTCTCAGCAACATCTAATCTTTATGAAATCAAAGGAAGCAAAGACTTGAGCGGAAATTAGAAACCAGGGCACAGATAGCATCATGGGTCGTTTTGCTCTATGAAGAAAGGTTACTATATTGAGAACTGAATTTGTCGGTACTCCACTGACTAGAAAGGTAGAAAGCCACCTGCCACACTTGCCTCAATTTTCCATCTTCTTGCTCACTGACCTCCCAATGCAGGAAGAGACTGCAGAGGTGGAGACTTGAATTTCAAGCCCAGAAGAAAAGATGCATTCAAGAAGAAACTAGCAGGTTGCACAGTGTAGCTTGCTCATGAGGAAAGAACTACTCTGGTTTAACTATCAGGTTAGGACAGATGTGCTACTAAACTTCTCTTTTCGCTTGGACCGGAAGCTGACATGACTGGCTTTTCTCAATAGCCACTTAAGTCCAGGTAATCTGGGTTTTCAAAGGGCTGAACTGCGACAGAAAAGCTACCAAGATGTACCATACAAGCCAGGAAGTTGTTTGACTAATATTCAGTACTTCATGGAGCCAAAGCACTTAAAACTCTCAAACTTTGGATCTACATTGAAAATCCAATCAGCAGCTAACAGGGCACATGGTAGCATCACCTTTTACAAGTTCACCTGAATTAACAAGCATTTTCTTGTCATTCTTTACTTACCTAATCACTGTGAGGTCAGTCTGAGATGCTGGGGTATAATAGCAATTGGAAACAATTCTGAGTTATCTTTGAGTTTCACTCTGACAGAATAGTATATTTTTACG
This sequence comes from Alethe castanea, assembly GCA_024734035.1. NCBI lineage: Eukaryota > Metazoa > Chordata > Aves > Passeriformes > Muscicapidae > Alethe > Alethe castanea. The sequence continues at coordinate 1,023,035 of JANRGV010000023.1, read as the reverse complement.
CCCTGATAGCAGAGAAGCTTTCTTCTATTCTTATACTCTACGAAGCACTTCTTAGGGCTCCTTAATTTCAGTTCTGCTGAAATCATGTGGAACTGGCATATCATTTATCATTGTTATTTTTTCAATCTGCAGTAAGTTCCTTGTGTACATGGAACCCAAGACTGCTAGCCAAGCAGACTGGATTTTCCCAGTACCATCACTGAGGCATTAATAACATCTGCAGCTTCTTGAAAGCCTGAGATCTCTTGCACTCTTAAGTACCTTCAAAGGAGGAAACATTTCAATTTGATTTAATGAATAGTGAGTAGGGCAGCCAAGTTTTCCTGCCCAGATTTATTTAGCATTGTTAAACAGAGCTGTGAGACTAAGGTAGATGGCAGGGATTCATCAGCAGGAGACTGCATCTCTGCCCACAAATGTCAGCAAGAGAACAGCATCAGATTATGGAGACAACTCCACATTTCATCCAGAAGTGGCAATGCTACATCTCACAGACAGATGAAAACTTCCAATATTTCCAACCCTGAGTCTGTCACTGTAATTGTCAGGAAGCTTTCGGTCAGAAAGCAGTTTTCAACAAGCAGCAGCCTCCCAATGTGCAGCCAAAATCATGTCCCATTCTGCAGACAAACTTCCAGTCATGTCTCCTGTTATGGCAAGGACATAAGCAGTGCTATGTGGGAACGATGAGGGTCAGCTAAAAGTAGTTTAGCTCTCTCATAGCCCCCACTACATGAGCATTACAGCTACACTGTAGTTCAGAGAATATTTATAGGAAACACAACTAGCTGAGCACAATCAACTTTTCTCCATGTAGTTTACTTTTGGCTGTTATTTAGGGAAGTTTAAGCTGTGCAAAGATGTATCTCTTAGCAGTCTAAAGACCAAACAAACAAATTCAGTAATTTTGGTACTTAACCAAAACTTACAGATCTCAAGATCCACACCATGGAGGGATGGGGGGTATAAAAAAACAACAGTACAAACTCACCTGCTCCCTGGACTGGGCCCTTGCGATAATGAGTCTCCGAGCAGAGTATGAGACATAGCAGCCCACAGTTGCTGCTGCCACAACGAAAAATGACACAGAGATGAAGAGGATGGTGAAGATATTCATGGAAAGACTGCGCTTTTTGCCCACTTCAATGACCATAGTGACTTTCATGCCGCTCTGAATCCGGTGCAGGATTTCCATGCCTTTCACATTGCCAATCATAATTGCAACAATCTTTTCAGCACCTGGAAAGAAGGGGAATCCATGCTCAGTTCCCAAGTGTTGTATCAGAGGCATTGTCTTCCATGTCCTGCTTCAAGTGCTAAAGAAATGGCTGTGGGAAGTTTCTAAATAGTATTTACAGATTCAGTATGAGCTGATGGAACAAGTGTCATCACTATGTGTTTTCCAGCTGAAAGTAGGTTCCATTACCTATGAGCAGCATAAGTGAACCATCATCTCCACAGCATTCCTCATTCCTATATAGGGCACAGACTGTCCTATTTTAGACACAACATTTTGGTGATTTACATTTTAACAAGCCCTTGAACTACATGAAGTTAAAAATAAATCGCCTGCAGAGTAAGGTCACTGGAGATTGTGATATCTGTACAGGGATTGCTTTCTGTAATGGATCCAACTTCCTCCCTGCTCCACTGCTACTTCTTAACATCTCTCTTTCTAAATTTGACAATACTTTTGAGTACTTCCCCAGACACTGGGCAAAGACATAGATCACTCTTCACTTCTGTATTTTCAGCAGCAATAGGGAAATGATTGAGGAAAATTGCATTGTGAATTCTAAGTGTTTTTGTGAGTTTCTAGTGCAGATTCAGAGGGAAGCAAATATGAAGCGAGGTGTGTTCCACTTTTAAACAGTTGGGGGCAAGATGCCAAATGCCATCCTGATTTTAACAACAGGTTTTATTGGCTTAGTTGAACACCACAACAAGTCAAAGGAACCAAGGTGTTTATGGTAGGAAGAAATTTCAAGCAACTCCAGCCATCAAGCACAGACCAGAGCAAACTGGTTTCCTTTCAGTGACATGCAAGGGCTTGAAGACACGTGATACCATTTGTAGAAACGTTAGAAAGTCCCAATATTACAGAGAAGCTCTTAAGAGGGAAAAAAAAAAGGGAAGAAAGGGTGATAAGTAAATTATCACTGCTCTCTCTAAACTCAATTTGATCACCTGCACAACAGTCATAATAGACATTGCATGGGGGAAGAATAAACACTGTTACAAAGTGCTATTTTTAGCTAACCTCCCAGCCCAACACTCTTTAATGGGGAGACCAACTGTTTTTCCCTCTGCTGAGTTACTCAAGTTGTTTCCCTCTGCTGAATAACTTTCAGCTACCAAAAAAACCCTAGAATTGGTGTTAAACCACAAAGGCTGTCATTGAACAAAGTGTTTATTAGTTTTCCACCTTGTTCACATTATGCTTGTGATCCAACACAGCAACCAACTTTCCTCACTGGGACAAAACTCATATTTTATTCAGAAAGCTCCTTGTAAAGACAATGACATCACACAGAGAAGAGGGGGGGGAAAAAAAAGAAGGTCTCCCAGACTGCAACTACTCTTAAGGATGAACTAGGGCTTATATATCATATATAAAATGAGCTGGAGTCAGGTGTTAGCAGCAAGCAAAGAAGTCAGAAACAGAGACTTGCTTTCATAAGCATGGAAGAAAAGGCTACAACAATGAGAAAATAAAAAGCCTGCCAAAAAAAAGCAAAAAACTTTGCTCTACCGATTTCTCTATATTTCTGCATGTCTCACAGTAAATCAATCTTGTGGTTATGCACAGCACAGGACACAGCATAGCGACTCCTGTTAATGAAATGTCACCATCAGCCTGCAAAACCATTCCAGCTACTAAGCCGTCCATTGAGAACAAGTTTTACCCTTAAAGAAAGAAACATTCCATACAAGTTTCAGACTGCATAGTTCACAGGATGTCATCAGATGACAGCTTTAATCCTCACTGACACTTCCCAACCCCAGAGATTTCTGTTGCAATTTCAGCTTCGCTTTAGATGAACATATGCAAGTGGCTAGCTGATGGCTTTGACGCTGGCACAAGGGCAGAAGTGAGTGGCCATTCCCATCAGCACGTTTGCAACAATTTCTGTGCTTCTATAACAAAAAGCAAGAGGATCGCCCCCACTCAATACTTCCTGAGCTGCTACTTGGGTCCCATTATCACAGGTACTGAAACATGTTTTGGTGGCCTTGAAACTACCAGCCTAGAGAGAGGCTCCTGAAAGGCTTTGGCCATCATGTGGGAAATTTGAGGGGACATCTGCAGAGGTATCTCAAGCACAGCAGCTGCTCTCAGCTGTCAGCTTTTTCCCCACCCAGACTCCAGCAAAGCAGAGGGAAGTCGGTTAGTTGTGCATACTCAAAAACCCAAGTCCTTTGCCCAAGTATCAGTTTTTGTGGTTCAGCTGAAGCTTCTGAAACAGTTTTTAAGGGACACTAGAAGGTGAAATTAATCTGCTGGCTGTTTAGCTGATCATGGGCTCATTGCTAAACAGAAGCAAGACCTGTTCAGTTAAACATTTCCCAGCCTCTTTCCTTTCACATTTGTGAAACTGGAGAGGGAAAGTTATTCAACTATTTAGGAAAACACAAGCTGCTTCTTTGGGCACCTCTCAAATTGTAAGGCAACAGCTGGTCAAAATCTGAAGGAAACTGAAGCACACGGGTTGATGAAGCACACAAACCCCAATGGGCACGGGCAGGGAAGAGCTAGGGCACAGCAAATTTGGCCCACAAGTAGAGTGCATGACTGGGATCAAACTTTCACCTTCCTGGATCAGTCTGACTTAGATGTGGAGTGGAGTTGCATCTATTTATAGCACTGTCAATACCTATACAGAACTCTGCCCCCATGAAAAGATTTCACTTGTTCTGCCAGTACACTTCTGCTCCTAAATGTGAATTACAGCTTTGACAATTCAGTAGTGAAATGAGATGTGCAAGGGAGGCATAGAGCAGAAAGCATTAACTTTTGCATAGTACACATCTGCGTTTTCACATTAATTTACAGTGATTATTATAATCCAGTGCTATATTTTTGTGTGCTACCGAGAAATCTATCCTGAACCAAGCAAGCTGTAGGGCCTGGAGAACACTTGCCCCACAATATTTAAAATGCAATGGTACCTTTAAAATGCTCACTTTCAGCAATAAAATCACAATCTATTAATGCATTAAAACACATCAAGGCAAGGTACAGATCTCAAGGTCAGACAAATCCACTGACCAAAACCATCTCAAGAACTAAAACTCCTTCACTCAAAAGTAATTTCTCGTTCAGGCATTGGAACCATTCTGCATTGTTTAAACCAAACAAATTCAGCTTCAATCAAGTCCTGAAAGACCCCTTCATTTTGGTTTAAAGGCCTCAGTGTAACTTTGGGCAAATTCCATAGATCTTTCTTTTCTTGGACAGTGAGAGCCAAACCTCTCTAATGTCTCTATCACCATTTGCCAAGAACAGGATGTAAAACTGATGGACCCTTTTTCTCTTTGGGAACAGACCAAGCTACAACACAGTTTAGTGAAAATATGTGAGAAGGCAATAGTTTTGAGTGCATTTTTAAGAAAGAAGATACAAAACATGTTAAGTAGGCAAGTTGTTTCAGAACAAGGAAAAAGCTAGCATGCCACACACAGCCTCCAACATTCTGAATCCCATCATTTTTTCCCCTCAGCTTTCTCAAAGTCTGAACTTTTGCCTCATCTTTAATCAGACTAAAATTAAGTGCCCACAGTTTTATCAGTATTCCTTTACTCTGTCCAGAGAGCACCTTGTGCAACCAGTGCCTCTGCTCTGGTACAGCCATGCTGCTTCTCCGTGGGACCAGCACAGCTCACCCCAGCATGCCCAGCACTCCACCACTTGGGAATACCCCCACCCCATCCTTGCTCCTGGTGGGATCATAAATCCATTTCAAGCCCCAGCTGGCCACCACATAAGCCACTTGTTCAGAAAAAGCAGAATGGACGAAATTACTTTTGATTTTGAATGTTTCATATATTTTAAAAAGAAGAAGGAAAAAAAACAAAAAAAACAAAACAAAACAAAAACCAAACCCCAAAAACAAAACAAAACAAACCACAAAAAAAGGAAGTGCAAAGTTTGGAGTCTGAATTCTCAAAGAATGGAGAGGTTCTCTTTAACCACAGCACCACAACAAAAATGCTATCTGAAGGCTCTTTCAGGAGATGAAATACAACTCTAGCCTTGGTGCCTAGATCATTGTTTTTATCTACAAGATATGGTGCTTGCAGCACAGATCATAATAGTTGTGCCTTATGCCTTAGTCAAAGGAGCTAAAGGTATTCCCCTGGCACTCCTCTAACACCATCATCAGCAAAAAAGGCATTAGGAGATCAAACTGTCTCCTGTTCTTTAACACAAAGACACTGTCAGTTTACACTCCAACCATTTTGTACCAGTTTAGCACACTAGGCAGCTCAGGCATGTCAGAGGAGTATCTGATAGCCTATCTTTCATGTTTAGGAAAAAAAAATACGTCTTAAACATTGATTATCTCACTGTATTTGAATACTAAGAAACAGGATTTCTGGTGGTTATCAAACAGGCTGGAACAAGCTTACTGTTTTCTGTTACAGTAGGAGGAAAAAACTAAGTGTACACAGACTGAGCTGGTATTACCATTATTTATGTAATTTGCCTCAGATGACATTAAGTCTCAGCAGCATACCCCACTCTGGGGACACGGCTCTCCCTGGCTCAGACACTATGAAACTAGACCCTGCAGGCAAGCTCTGCTCTCATCCATGATACAGTGCGGATAAAAAAGTAAAGTGCTGCTTGCTGTCATCCACATGCACAAGGCAAAATCTCATCAGGAATGTACCCATCCCCACAATCATCCTGCATCCCAGAGACTGTCAGAGGAAACGCTTTTATTGCTTTGCAATCAGCTCTCCCCTTTGCAAGAGGGGAGGGTGATTGAACATATAGTTCAGGAGCAGTATAAGCCTGGATAAGCTGACATTGGTAGGCTTGTTCCTTCTTCCCCCGCTTTGCATGTTCTCCACCCCAAACATTACCTGGCACCAAGATTCAGGTTATTTGGCAGTTATTTAAAGCTACAGCCCCGTATGATCTAAACTGTTTGACTGAACTGCCTTTTTCCTCACACTATTACCTAAGTTTAATTAAATCTACTTTCAGCTTGCTTTACTTGATATATTGCACTATGTCTGATCTCTTCCTCCTAAACACACAAGCCTTTCAGCATACAGGGGCAAGCATCCACACAAAATCATGGAATGACTGGGGTGGGAGAGTATCTCTGGAGAACATCTATTTCAATCCCCCTGCTAAAGCAGGTTCACCTAGAGCAGGTTGCAAAGGATCACATCCAGAGAGGTTTTGAATATCTCCAGTGAGAGAGACTCCACAACCCCTCTGGGCAGTCTGTTTCAGTGTTCAGTCACCCTCACCCTAAAGCAGGTTTTCCTCCTATTCAGATGGACTTTCTCTGCTTCGGTTTGTGCTCACTGTCCCTTGTCCTGCTCTGGACACCACTGAAAGAATCTGGTCCCATCCTCATGCCACCCACCCTTAACACATTTGTGTACACTGATGAGGTCCCGTCTCAGTCTTCTCACTTGCAGCCTAAATAGGCCCAGCTCCCTCAACCTTTGGTTATATGACACATGCTCCAGTCCCCCATTATCTTCACAGGCCTTCTCTGGACTCACTGCAGATGTTCCATGTCTGTCTTGAGCCAAGGAGCCCAGAGCTGCACACAAAACTCCAGATGAGGCCTCACCAGGGCGAAGCAGAGGGACAGGACCACCTCCCTTATCTCTTCCTAGTGCATCCCAAGATCCCATTGGCCTTCTTGGCCACAAGAACACGCTGCTGGTCATGGACAGGAGTCCACCAGGATGTGTGAGGTCTTCTCCACAGAGCTGCTTTCCAACAGATCAGCTGCAGCCTGTACAGCTGGCTGGGGTTATTCCTCCCAGGTACAGATGCTTGCTGAATTTCATTAGGTTCCTCTCTGCCTGGCTCTCCAGCCAGTCCAGGCCTCCCTGAATGGCACCACAGCTTTCAGATGCATCAGCTACTCCTTCCCAGTCTGTATAATTGGCACAGGACACCACTATCCCTTCACACACATCAGGGATGAATAAGGTGAACAAGACAGCAAGACATAAAGAAGGAAGATTTCCACACTAGGAAGTGTGGAGAAACTTTTTTACCAAACAGGCTAAGTGTGTAAAGGGCCACATCAAGACCAAATGTAGTTTTGCATCACTCCCCAGGGAACACTGGAGGTGGAAACCAACCTGCACTCTACTTAGTTTAAATAGTGTTATTATTTGTCAAGTGAATCCAACAGTTACCAAACCTTCTTTCTCCCCCTCCCACCCTCTGAGCCTTAAAGTCTTACATAAATGCTCCCACTCCCTAAATCTCAGAACATTTGTAACATGAAATCATCCTCTAAAACAGCAGTCAGTACAGTAATATTTTTCAAGGGCACAGAAATGAAGGAGATCTTGTAGGACAGCTCTCGTCACATGCTGTTTGGTCAGTGGCACCTGCAAGACTAAAGTACCACCTTTCAATCTAGCAAACAGCATCTAAAACCTCCTGGAGAAACAGGAAGCAAAATTCCTAATGAAAATTCTTTGGTGAGTTTCCTCAACAGTTTTAAGCAGTTTTTATTTAGTAAATACTTTGCTCACCCTCTCTCAATGAGAATGAGCTCACCACTAATATCCCTTGCTCTCCACATGCTGGTGGCAGCTAAGTGTTCACTGGGAACAAGTGAGTTTGAGAAAGCTAATGGTAAAATGATGTAAATGGGCACAGTCTCAGCCAGAAAGCATCTGTCTGTGAAAAGATGACAGGTCACACTGGACACAGTGGGAAACTGTGCTGAGCTGACTGCTGTGAGCTCACCAGCACATTCAAGGTGGAGGTAAACAAGCACTGTCACTGTTTTAGCAACATGATGTCCCTCACAATGAAGCCTCTGCTACCACAGCTGTCACTTAGGATTTTAATTCATCCTTTCACATTTCAGCTGCCCAGTAAACTCAAAGTGCAAGGGCATTTCACGGACCTATTTCAGGCTATCTAAGGGATGACACCTACCCTACAGTTTTCCACGGCACAGGGGTACCTAAATTATATCATAAAAAGCAAGGGCAGGGATCAGAAGTTGTCAATAGCACTAGTTAGTCTCATCCAGTTTTTCAGTGCCCCTCCTGCTTGCTCACAGACTGTTCTGCTGGGGGTAGCCCCAGTCACTGTCACATCGTCCCCTGAGGGTGGGAGATCAGGGTCACCAGCCAGACCCATTTGCTACAGCTGCTCATCTGAATGCTACTACAGCTCTGACATTAATTTACTCTAAACCAGGCAGCCAGAACCAAACTGAGTTTGGGCGCATAAAGACAAAACTGCAGCTCATACACACCAAAAAGCTATTCTCAGATTCAAAGAGCTACAAACTCCAGACACTACAGACTGCAAATACCATCCAGGCACAGTAGACGCATGAAAAGGCCTTCTTAGAAATGAACAGTAGGAAAGGCTTAATGATCTGCAGAGGCTTATCTGGCCAAGGAACAAGAGAGAGGAAGCATTATTATTTAGATCCTCCATCCTTATCCCTCTCCTCAGATGTCCTCAGCACAAGTCTTCACTCACTGCAAAGAAAGGTGCACTATTTGTCTACACAATGCTTACAAAGTCTCAGCACTGCCTTGGGATTACAATTCTGACTCAATCTTTAACGGTTTTACAGCTCACATCAGCCTTTTAATACCTTGGCAAAGTTTTAGCTTGTTTCTGAAGATAATATCTCACAAAAAGCAGTGGAGCACTAGATGCTTCTGCCATACACTGTTTTCTCTAAGCATATGAAGGTAAGGCTTCACCTCAGTGAAATTCCTGCAGAATAAGTAGCAGTGCTACATATTTAACCTTTCCTTCCCCTTTCACACACCGATGCAAGTTTACACTTGAACCAGATTTTGTTAGTCTAGACACTCCTACAGCCAGAATCATTAAGCTGTATTTCTCCAGAATAAGCCCTCTGCAGATCAGGTGATGTGCTTCTCAAGTCTAGAGTTACACCACAAGAGAGAAACCAAAGAAAATTACCACAGTTGCTTTCTGACTGGCAAAGAATCCTTCCTCATCAGCTGCAAGGAAATACTGAACACCAAAGAACACTTCCCACGGGCACCACCATGCCCTCAAGCCAAAGCCACCTAACAGCCTGGTTCTACCTTAAGGCAAGGTCCACCTTTAATATAAACCAACTCTTGCTCTGCACTTTTTCCCCATGTGCTGCTGGTTTTCTCCAATCAAATGTCTTTTTCAGAAGGTCAATAAAGATTACAGAGAGGTGCAATTATAAGCACACACAACTGTACTTTGAAACTCTGTTCAGCCTGACACAGAGTGGTACCATCTTAAAATGTGCACGGTTAAAACTCACATTTGCTAATTGATATGGGTTTGTCCTTATAAACCACAAAGAAAATTTTACTTTGGACTCCATTAAATTCTTGACATTCTACATGTTAAGGATTATTAGGCAGTATTTGATTATATCTGATTTGGCTACCTATTCACCGCCTTCCGTTGCTTTAATTGCCAGACTGGTTTGCTGTTGTTGGGACGTTTTTGTTTAAAGTTGGCACACCAAAAAGTTATATGGAGCACTGATGCAATAAAGAATTCATCAGCCTGAACATGATGATTATAACAAAAAAAAAAAGTCTCTGGAAGCAGGATGACTAGGACAACCACTGCTGCAAATACACGCCCATTTAAGTCTCTAAACAAGAAAGTTGCTTCAAAAGCCAGGTTTGAATGCCCCAGAAAAAGGCATACTACACTTTAAGATAAGTTTCTCTTAACAACTGTGTGTTTTGTCGCTACCAAAGGTCTTTGAAGAAAAGCGTATTGTACCATACACTTTATCAGAGCACATCCATAGAGATCTTCCTTGCTGCCAGGAAGATGACAGCTCCATGCCCCACAGATGAGAGAAGAGTACTCAGTACTGCTGGCTTAATTGCCCCTCACCCCAGCAAAGCCATTCCCTGCTACTTCCCACTGACTCAGCTTGGAGGAAGTGTTTGGCCTTGTTTGGTTTCACTTGATGGCAAACAGCCTCAGTCAGAGCAGAAATTAAGCCAAATAGGAAACCCAGATTGCAAAGTCATCACTAGCACAGCTACAGCCATTACAGACATGGTGGGAGTTGTAGCTGCACAAAGCCCATTCTTTAATGAGCACAGCCACCTTCCCTGCTGACTCCTGGAGAGCTAGAGCACCCAGTGCCACCAATGAGGCCAGAAGAGGGGAGCCATCCCAAAGCACAGTTCAGCAAAGCGCAGTATGACCAGATCTTACCTCCTAAGTTTGAAGGGTAGTGCTGTAGGCTGAGCTCACCAGCATTACACAGAGAATATCCTGCACCTGGCAAACTGAATGAGACTGATGACTTGTAGCTTGCTCCATCTTGGCCATGCCATGTCCAAAGCCTGCAACGTTTGTCAAGTTTGACCTGACAGCACTGGCTCCCAGCAGGGGCAGAAGGCAGGAATGGCCCAAGCACAGTGTGGCACCAAAGCCCCATGAAGGAAGAGCATCACTGTGGGAAGAGCCAAGAATGCGGACTTGCAGACAGATGCAGTGATAGAAAAATAACCACAGAGAAGAAAAGGGCGGGTGGAACTGGAAAGAAAGTGAGGGACTAAAACAAGGACAAGCAATAAAAGCAACAGCAGCAACAAGTTTAGCCCAAGCTTAGCTTAGTAATTGTGCTACAACATGGCAAGGAGTTGTCAGGCAGATTAAATAAGTGGTTTGACAGAAGCTATCTTTTCCAAGGAGTCCCTGTCCTATTTGTCTACAGTTCAGCTGGGAAGTTTCAACATGCCCTCGAGTATCCATCCCATCATGCAGGATAATCAGGACAGTTAGAGCCACTCTGATGTAAATGCCTCAGCAAAAAACTTAAGGACAACATAGGAAAGAAGGGAGCTCCTCTTGGAGCAAACCCTGCCAAGAGGCCATGGCTCATTTTGAGAGGCAGCTCCCAGCAAGGTTAAGATGCTGTAAGTCTCTCCCAGCAGCCAGGATGGAGGAGGGGCAGGAGCACATGGTCCTTCCCCTCAAGAACAAGTTCAGCAGCGACCTACCGGGGCCAGCAGTGCCAAGGCAGCGCCTCCAAGAGCTGCAGGATTAGACAGGCACACAGTGAACAGGGCTCAGGGCAAGGACACTGTCAGTTCAGCAGGAGGAATTCGCCCAGCAATAGCCAGATCTCAATAGCATTTGTCAGCTGATGATTCGATTACATAAGAAAACCTTGCTTCAGAAAGGCCAGAGACTATATGTTTTGAATTCTTAAAGCAGAGTACCAACAATCCTACAGCTCTTGCAAGCTCATTAAGACAACAAACCTTCAGAGGCAGCTACTGTTTTTTCATCTTACCAGAATACTTGCCTCCATTGCTAACAGAAATCCTCTCCACCCCTTCTAAGAGAGCTGCTGCACACATATAATTTTTTTTCAAACCACTCAGAGCTTTAACACGCAGTATTCATTTTCATTGTTCAATTTCTCTCCAGAACATGGAGCTTCCCAAAGCAGTGTCACTTCACAGAACTCAAACACACTCAGGAGGGTGTGTGTCTGTCTAACAGCTGGACAGAGCCACTAAAGCCACTCAAAGGGCACCTGCTTGGTCTGTCACCAGAAGGCATTTACACAGCTTTCAACCTAGGTCTGTTTCTCAGGTAACATTAGCCTAAAACACAGCCAAATCTCATTCTTCATTTGAAAGACAGGCACATAAGGAAAAAATAGGAGATTTTCTACAGCAAGAGAAGAAGAGCTCCATCATCAGCCTGTGCAAACTGGAAAACAACTTTTAAAGACTTTCAGTTACTTGTATTACAAGCAGCATTTTGCTGCTGAAAAGTTACCTACAGAAGAGTCTCGTACTTTGCTTGTATCTGAGCTGGTTAGTGTGCAGGGCATAGGAAGAAACGGTATCTGAGCATGAAAACCCAGCCCATTTTACCGCCCAAATCAACTCCACAGTCTTAACAGGCATTAAAAACCTCAGCATCTATCACCTCCGGCGTCTACAAACTCAGGCCATAAACCCAAACCAAGTGGAGACTGTCACCCCCGCACACCTACCGCCAGGGCCTGGACCAGCCCGGCCAGAGCGCTCGGCAAGTGCCCACTCATCCTCTGCCCCAGCAGCAGCCGCAAATTTTGGACACAGTTACTCATTAATCAGAGGAAAAACAACATCAGCAGCGCCCGAAACAGCACTGGCCCGTCCGGGCAGAAACTCCTGTGGTGCGAGAGAGGTAGCAACATTCCCGGCTATTACCGAGGAGTCGCGCCGCGGATGTGCGGCTGGGGCTGCAGCTGGGCTGTGGCCTGTTCTCCCACCCTCCCTCCAGCGCAGGGACCCCTCTCTTTTGCAAGCCGCCCCCTGCCCCGTTCCCCGGCGCTCACCGTGGTGGGACATGGGCAGCACCTCGTTGCCGGTGCCGCGGTAGTTGTAGATGACGGCGGCAGCGGCGCCGCGCTCGGCGGCCAGGCGGATCTTGTCGGCGAAGGAGCAGCCGCCGCCGCGCTGGATGAGGGCGAGCCAGCCCGGGGAGCCTCCGGCTGGGGGGGCCCCGCTGAAGTTGGTAAGCGCGCTGCAGGCATTGAAGGCGTCGGGGCTGTCAGGCAGCACCAGCAGCCCCTCGGCCGATTGCAGCGGCGAATCCAGCCCGTACAGGCCGCTCTCGCCCGCCTCCCAGCCGCTCCCCCATGACACGTTCAGCCAGGCGGTCCACGCCGCTGCCGCAGCTGCCCCGCGGGGACAGGGCGACGGGACGGCACAAAGCAACGCGGCCAGCGCCAGCAGCAAGGACCCCGACAGCATCCCAGCACGGCCCGGCCCGGCCCGGCCGCCCCACCACCTAAAGCCGCGGCCGCGGCTGCCGGGGGAGGAGCGGAGCCGTCCCCGCCGCGACACGCCCCCAGCACTGCGCGGGATCGCGCACCGCTGCACCGCACCGCGCACCATCTCACCGCACCGTCCGCCGCCGCGGGAACCCGCCGGGAGTGGACCCGCACTGCTGCCCGGGTAGTGGGGACCTCGGGCGCTGCGGCCCCGCCGGTGCTGTGGAGGGTGCGCATCCGGGCGCCCCCTTTCGCTATATTCTCTCCGGGCGCAGTGCGCCACCAACCCACGTTTGTCCCGAGGGGATACGGAAGGTCATTATTTGATCTATGGAACTCACAACAAAAAGTCCTGTTTCTCCAGTGCCCTGCAGTTATTTTGGGGGCAGCCAGTTCGCATGCACCAGCCCCTTGCTCCAGCACTTACACACTTTTGCCAAGTTGTCCTGCATCAGGCAGTGCAATCAGATTGCTGGCAGTCATTGCAACCACGAGTGTGACATTCTGTAGAGCCCTGCCAGGGAATTTGAGGCCATAAAGGAAAACAACATGAGAAAAAACATTTGGAACTCCTTCAGAGAACCCCTCTTTTGAAGAGGCCTTGCCTCCTATCAGCTGCTTTTCAGGAATTGCCCCCAGCCCCAGGAGCCTTTCAAACACATCTCAAACAGCCACATCACTATGCACAGGCTGGGGCTCTGGGTGAGAGCCCATCTCTGAGAAAGGAATATTCCTGGGCAGTGATTACATGGCCCAGGATCAGCTGCTCCCTATGAAAGCACCAACAAAACTAGTGTAAGCATAGAGTTCAACCCTTTCTCATACGAGCCAGCACCACTCAGTTTTTACCCCAGGCTTTGGGCTGATTCTGAACCTGTGTGACTGATAACCAGTACCGCACCATCTGTCTGTGCCCATTTTTCTTTCTTTTCCTTGTGCCATGAGCAGCACACTGAGTATTATATGGCCAAGCCCAGCTCAGGTTTGAATTCCCCCTGGGGACAGGGGCTTCAGAACCAGCCCACTCCCCCTGCCAGCCACAGGCGCTTCAAAACCAACCCCTCCACCACCATCCACCCCACCAGCACAGCAGCTACAGGTTTTGGCAGCTCAGTAGCACAGGGTGATTGGTCTGGTTTTGCTACTGCAATAGCAGCATGCAGAGCAAGTAATGAAAAGCAGATGAAGAAATTTGATCAAGATCAATATTGCTTACTAAGTGAACACTTTTTTAGGTCCTAACCTAAACAAACCTTCATTTTCCCATTCCACATCTAAGTAGACAACTAATTTCAACAGTATCAGCTCCAGCTATAATGAGAAGTAAATCCATAAGCAATCAGAGAAACATGGTTTTGTTTTGAAACTTGTTCCATGTAGGGGCAGGGAAAAACTTAACAGACCTACGAAAATACAACCAAGCTTTATGCAATCAATTGCAGCAAATCTTCTCAGACTCAAATGCCTAAAAAATTTTAGGGATGTTTAGCTCTAGCATTTTCACTCAGACCAATGAACCAAAATGAACCAAAGTCAAAGATTGGAACCTTCTCAGATCTGGGGATTTTGAGCATAAAGCTTGGCCGCAGTCTCTTACCCATGCACGCATTACAGTACATCATATGATTAAAAAGCACAAACATAGGCTGGGTGAGGAATGGATTGAGAACAGCCCTGAGAAGGATTGGTGATGGAAGGAAGGGTGTTGATTGAGAAGCTCAACCAGACTTGCTTGGTTTGGCAGGGAAGCCAGTTGCAAGGGACCAGCAGTCCCTGTGCATCCTGGCCTGGTCAGGGACTCCTCTGGGCCAGCAAGGAATGGGTCAGGTGGCTGGGAATCCCCAGAAGAGCTGATATGTTTTAAAACCTGATGCCAGTTGTACCTATTTGAGGCCACATATCTCACACTGAGAACTTCCTGGCTCTCATAATCAGAAAAATTAGGGAAAAAAAAAAGGACAAGATCTATCTTGCAATCTCCAAAGAACATACCTATGCTACAGACACCTGTAGATTCATTTGTGTGCTCTCACCTCAAAAAATACACTTGTGCCTTCAAAACAAACACTAAGGGTTGCTCCACATCACTGTCTAAATTAATTTGTAATTTGTACAGGTAAAAAACACAACTAAATTCAGACACTTTGCCTGCACTGTACCAAGCAGAACATAACAGCAGGGTCTTGCTGACTAAGCACTGAAGTCAAGACTCAAATTGCATAAAATGTTATTTTTCTAATTGAATCTCTTGATCAGAACAACAGTCACCCACAAACACCTCTGATTCCTCAGAGCCTGGCTGTGATTCCCTGAACCAAACTTCAGAGAAAGAAATGATTTGGTGTCTGCACCCTTTCACTCACCTGGATGCGCCATCAGCAGAGTGTTGTTGCCTTTGCCTTGTGAATTGTAGATCACAGCTGCTGTTGCACCCCTTCTGGTCACCACCTGAATTTTTTCAGCAAAACTGCAATTGCCTCTTTCAATCAGGGCTATCCATGGTGCTTTCATGACAGTGAAGTCAGTATTTTTGTCACAGGCATAAGGATCAGCAGATACTGGAATGCCCACCACTCCCTGAGCACTAAGGAAAGGAGAATTAAAGCCATATAGACCACATTCACAGCGCTCAAACACAGTCCTGTTGCTGGTGCTGTTGAAATAGAATAAACTGACAGAGGCCATCACAGAAATTGCCTCTGTAGTGTGGAATGAAATTAAAAAATCCATCAGGGGAAAGAGAAACCAGAACCAGAACTTCTTGACTCTGTTCATTCCTTCTTCCCAGCAGCAGGAAACAGAGATGTCCAGTGGTAATTTCCACTGCTGGTGACCTCGGTGAGAGCACAGAATGCTGCTAAGTCCCAGTGGAAATCTGACACCAGCCAGGTTAGCTCCCGCAGTATCAGGATCTCAGTGGATGCAGTGCCAGGTCTGAAATTGCGGGACATGCCTGCTGATTGTAGGGGAGCAGCTCAGGCAGAATGTCCTGCAGCCCAAACTTCCTGCTGCTGCCACACAATGCCCATCCTTCTCCCCGTCCTCCTCTCCCAGGAAAGCACAAATTCCCCCTTGCGTGATGCTTCCCCAGAGAATGCTCAGATGTCCCGCTCCTGTTTCCACCTGAGTGTCACTGCAGAGGAACAGATCATCTTTTATGCAGTTACATGAGCCCATGGTTCTCACTTCATGGTTGTCCCAGTTTGAAAGACAGGTATCTGCTACGGAAAAGCAGGGCCTTCCCTTGAAACAGAGAAAGTAAAACCCTCTCCCTCTTAATTAGTATAATTTTGAAATTAAGGGGGGGTCTCAGACAAAGGTATAGGGATAGGAATAACAGTTCTTTACTAGTGTATATATAACAAGGCAAACAAAACAATTATGGAATTAATAACAAACAGAACAGGGACCTAGTAGCACTGCTCTTGGCCGCAGGCACTTTCCTCTTTGGTGCAGTTCCCGTCACAGCCAGCAGGGGCGCTGGTGGGTCCCGGTGGGCAGGGCAGGGGGCGCTGTGGCGTGGGCTCAGGGAGCACGTGGTGATGGCGGCTGGACCCAGATGGGAAGGGATGGAAAAGAGAGGCTTTGCTTCAGGAACCCCAGAGCGGTGTCGGTCCCAGTGCTCCAACAGGACTCTCGCAAACAGCACACTGGCTGGGGTCCAGCACAGGGGTGCGGGGTCCAGCAGCCAAAGAAGAGGCAGCTCCTGGCATTGGGATGGCGGTGGTAGCAGTGGAGGCCTTCCTCCTCTGGAGTCAAGAGCAAGCAAGCGAGCCACTGCCCCCCCCCCACCTCTCCTTTTACCTGCTCCTAATCTCATGGTGTCCCCCCTTCGAGAGAAGCTCCCAAAAAGACAGGGAGGTTCCCCCTCCCCCGCCAAGGACCTAGCCAGCAGTGCTTCTTAGCATGTCAATGGGAAAAAATTCCACAGGCAAAGAGGAAAGGAAAAACTAACCCCCAACAATGGTGAATCTATGATGCAAATGTCTTTGTTAAGAAAGTCAAAAGTAAGGGAATGTATTAGTAATTATTAGAAAAAATTGCCCTTCTTCCAGGTAAGGTTAACTAAGTTATTTCCTGCATTTCTCTGCTGAGATCCACCCACACTCTCACCTTCCTTCTGGCTAGCTCTAGGTCAGAGATGGAGGGGATTCAACATGGACAAAGCAAAAGACTGAGGAGGCTCCTTTTCCCAGGATAATCCAAGCGTTTATTCCTGAAAGTTTCCAAGGGAAAAAGAGAGGGCCCAAATCACTGGCGGGGACTTTTCAAAACTCGGGTGAGGGGAGGGGAAACTGAGCTGCAGCCAATGGGGTTGCA
>JANRGV010000023.1:971059-991806 GCA_024734035.1 Alethe castanea | reverse complement strand
AATATATTTATTATTATTTATTAAAATTAAGATTTTAATTTTTAAATGGTGTTTTTTGAGAAAAAGCCACTTTCACCTCCCCTGGATATTTTTTATGGCAATTTACAATCAAAATTAAGCACCAAACAATTTTCCTGAGACTTTTGCAGGTTTTTGTGCCAATCTATTCTCTTACCCCCTGGGATTTTCCACAACCCAGCTGTCAGGAGTAAGGAGAAGGCAGCAAAGGGATAAACACCTCAATCAATGAAATAAAAATGTGATTTAATGAAACAAAAATAAAGAAAAAGAGGGAGAAATGGGTGAGAAGGCAGAGGAAAAAAATGGGAATTTCACTTGAATTTTCCATGTATCTGAATGCAACAGGAAAAGATCAGTTCGTGCATAAGGTCAGACACAAAAAGAGACATTTAAATATTCAGGAGCAGGTGAATCCAAGAGGTTTGGGATTTCTGACATCCCACACTCCGTGCAGGTCTGCAGGAAACTTGGGAGAATCCGATGAGGAGCAGGGGGAGGGAGAGCCAGGAGGAAAGCCCAGGCAGGGGGAACATCAGCAGGGTAAGGAGCTGGGGGTCCTGGGCTGCCCCGTGTCCCATTCCTTGAGTGTCCTGAGGTGTCCCATGTCCCATCCCATGGGAATCCTGGGCTGTGCCATGTCCCATCCCATGGGAATCCTGGGCTGTCCCATGTCCCATCCCATGGGAATCCTGGGCTGTCCCATGTCCCATTCCTTGAGTGTTCTGGAGTATCCCATGTCCCATCCCGTGGGTGTCTGTCCTGGGGTGTCCCATGTCCCATCCTGGGTTGTCCTGTGTCCCATCCCATGAGATTCCTGGGGTGTCCCATGTCCCATCCTGTGGGTGTCCTGGGGTGTCCCATGTCCCATCCCATGGGATTCCTGGGCTGTCCCATGTCCCATCCCCTGAGTATTCTGGGCTGTCCCATGTCCCATCCTTTGGGTGTCCCATGTCCCATCCCTTGGTGTCCTGGGGTGTCCCCTGTCCCATCCCCTGAGTGTTTTGGGGTGTCCCATGTCCCATCCCATGAATGTCCTGGGCTGTCCCATGTCCCATCCCATGAATGTCCTGGGGTGTCCCATGTCCCATCCCATGGGTGTTCTGGGCTGTCCCATGTCCCATCCCATGAGCATCTGGGGTGTCCCATGTCCCATCCTTTGGGTGTCCCATGTCCCATCCCTTGGTGTCCTGGGCTGTCCCATGTCCCATCCCATGGGATTCCTGGGGTGTCCCATGTCCCATCCCATGAGCATCTGGGGTGTCCCATGTCCCATCCCATGTCCCATCCTGTGGGTGTCCCATGTCCCATCCCCTGAGTATTCTGGGGTGTCCCATGTCCCATCCCATGGGTGTCCTGGGGTGTCCCCTGTCCCCTCAGCTGTCCCCAGAGAATTCCCGAGGCTTTTCCAGACCAAAGGTGGTTTCTAAGCAGGTGTTGGAGCAGGTGCTGAGCCAGCTGCAGCCCCTTTGCGCCTTGGAGCAGAAATTCCTGCAGGAATTCTTCTGGCTGGGCTGTGACTCCGTGGAGCTGCAGGTGAGCCTGGGCACCGTGTCCTCTCCTGGCCCTTTATCCAGCCTGGCACATCCTTGGGGTACCTGAGCCCTCCTGGGCTCTCATCCCCCAGGAAGCAGCAGTGGGGAAGCTGAAGAGGAGAATTAAATGGAATTTCATTCACAGCTCCTCTAAAATCAGGAGTCTCCAAGCATTAAACAAGAGGCAGCAGAAATAAAACCATTTATTTAAGAGCTCACTTTCCTGGCTGAGGGAGAGCAGGCAAAGCATCATTTGGTGGGGTTAGATGGGATATTGGGGAGGGTGGGGAGGTGCTGGGATGGAATTCCAGAGGAGCTGTGTCTGCCCCTGGATCCCTGGGAATGCCCAAGGCCAGGCTGGAGCAGCCTGGGACAGTGGGGGCTGTCCCTGCCCAGGGCAGGGGGTTTGGGATGGAACCCAAGTCTGGGATCCTTTGGTGATTCCCACTCCAATCCTTTTTCAGGGATCTGCCCCTCAGGGAGGAGAGCCCAGGGAGTCTCCAGAGGAGCCTCCTGGCACCAAGCCCCGGAGCCAGTACGTGGGTGATGGGATACACTGGGTGCTCTGACTCTGAAATGTCCCCTCCCAGTTAATTCCCGACCTTTCCACGATCTGCTTTGGGTTTTTCAGGCCAGAAGAAGGCACAGCCCAAGTGCTGAGCGAGCTGTTCAGCTGCCTGGAGCCGGAGCTGAGGGCATTTCTGGAGATGTGCAGCAAGGCTCAGCCCCTGGGCTGCCTGCAGGCCCTGGGGACCTTGAGTGACTCCGTGCTGGGGCCCTGGGGCTCTTCCTCAGCTCCCTCGTCCTTCCTCCTCTCCCTCCTGGGGAATGTGCTGCTCCTGGCCAAGAGCAACTTCAACAAATGCATCGTGAGTGCCCACGGTGGGAGCAAGCTCAGGGTGCCTGAGTGATGCTCCAGAACCTTCTGAACAGAATCCCAGCATCATGGAGGTTGGAGAAGACCTCCAGGATCACCAAATCCAGGCTGTGCCCCCTCCCCAGCTTGTCACCAGCTCTGAGTGCCACATCCAGGTGTTCCTTGGACACCTCCCCAAACCTCCTTGGGCCCCAAACAAGGAATGTCACATTCCTTGGAATTACAGAAAATGGAAGCAGCATCCCCAAACCCAGCTCTCTGTTTCACTGGCCAGTGCTCCACCAAACAAGGTCAGATCTGAGGGTGCCACCTCTTTGTGTCCTTCTCAGGGGGCCTTGTGCAAGGAGATGGAGGAAGCCAAGACTCCCAGCAGGACCAGAGGGGGGATCCTGCCCTGTGTCAGCCGCTTCCAGGAGTTGGTGGCTTTCTCTGAGGAGATGTTCAGGACATGCCAGCGCCGGGGGGAGCTGGACAAAGCCCAGCTCGAGCTGGCCAGCAGCGTCTTCAGCAGCAGTGAGTGAGCTCTGCTCAGGAATTGTCCCCCTGTGGCTGCAGGAGTGACCAGCTGGGCCACCAGGGCAGGGTGGGAGCTGGCTGTCCCTGGGCACTGAAATCTCTCTTACCCCAAGCTCCCAGATCCTGAGAGCACCTGGAAAATTCCAGATGTGGCTGGGTGGCAGCAGCCTGTCCCCTGGGCACCAAAATGTCTCTCCCCAAGCTCCCAGATCCTGAGAGCACCTGGAAAATTCCAAATGTGGCAGGGTGGGAGCTGCCTGCCCCAGCACTGAAATCTCTCTTGCCCTGAGCTCCCATCTTTTGAGAGCACCAGGAAAATTTCAGATGTGGCAGGAAAGGAGCTGCCTGTCTCTGGGAGTTGAAATCTCTCTCCTCAAGCAAGATCCTGGGAGCACCAGGAAAATTCCAGGTGTGGCAGGGTGGGAGCTGCCTGCCCTGGGCACTTCCTGCATCCCTGAAACATCTTTTCCTGAGCAAGATCCTGGGAGCACCAGGAAAATTCCAGGTGTTTGTCACAGCAGGGTGGGGTGACAGGGCTGATGCACACAAGGGCTCAGTTTTGGGTCCAGTTCCAGCCTCTCCTGCCCCATTATGGAGGGAGAACTCCTCACGGATCAGATTCCTCCTGAGAAAAACTCCCCCAAAAACACCAAGGGGTGTTGGTAGGGAGAGAGGGGTTGGGAGAATGGGGTGGGGAGCTTCCAGCAGATCCCAGCTGGAACCCTCAGCTCCCTGAGGGAAATCTCATTTTCCTGCCTGGAGAGGACCTGAGGGGCTGCAGAATTCACAGCTCTGAGCACAGATCTCGAGGTGGTGCAGAGCCTGGGCTGACCCACAGGTAAATCCACAGACACTGCCAGGCTCCAGGAATGTTTGCAGGGAATCAGGATTTGTGTTTTAATCACTCCCTCTGAGGTCAGATGGTTCAAATGAGCCATCCCAAAGGGACATCCCTCCCCAGAGCCTGCAGGGGCTTCTCCCCACACCTGATTCCCTCCTTCCTCTCCAGTCAGCAGCCTGTCCTCAGCAAACCTGAAGGTGAACGTGGATATGGTGATGATGGAAAATTTCCACCACGTCCACAACTTCCTGTGCCAAAAGAACATCCCCTGCCTGGAGGACAAGAAGAGAGAAGCCAAGCAAAGGTTCAGGGAGCACATGGAAAAATATGTCACCACATCCCTGGGCCAGCTCCTGGAGAGGCTCCAGGTGAGTGCAGGACCCTGACCTGGATGTCCAAGGGCAAGGACTCTCCCCAAAACTCTTGATGTTCAAATTTCCCTGCACTAAATCCACTCTGGGATTGTGTCACTTTGTTGTCACAGGATAGGAGAGCACCTGGGTTTCATTCTGCTCAGGGATTCCCAAAATCCTGGCGTGGCCTTCTCCACCTCTCCCAGTCTGAGCACAGACACCAAGGGAAGGTGCAAGGGCTGTAAATGGTGCAGGAGCCCATTCCTGCTTCTTGGAAACAGTCTGTACATTTAGGAACTCTAAATCCTTAGGATTTAGGGTGTTTGTCCACAAATTGCAGCAGGAGTACCCAAACAGATTCTGGGCTCTGTGAAGAGACAGGAGGATGAAGGAAGGGATAATTCCCTTGTTTTACAGCAGATGTGGAATTTGTTGGCCAGTGTCCCCTTCCCTGCCCACTGCTGGGTTTGGCTGTGCAGCCCCACCTCAGCAGCATCACTGAACCCCAGGCTGGAAGGGATCCCAAAGGATCATCCAGCCCAGCCTTCACTGGGGAGGTGGCTTGGATGAGATTTTGGAGCTCCCTGTGCATTCCCACCCTGAGAGCTCCAGTGGTGGGACTCTATCACATCCCTGGGCACGTTTGATTGATTATCCCAGCTAGTTCTCAATGGAAAAAATTCCAAATATCCAGAACACGTGATCAGCCCTCCTGTCCCACAAGGAAACCTTTCCACTCCTCCTCTTACTGACAATCCAAACCACACCTGGGTTTTTCTCACTCCCTCTGCCTTGTCCTCGTGCCCATTTCCAAGTGGTGGACCAAGACACACGGGTGTGTTGGGTCTTATCTTCTTTTTCTTTTACCAGGCTTGAGATTAAATTCACGAACCGGTATTTCTTGTTTGGACTTAGATGTTTATTAATTCTTATTTATATTACAGTCTCACAAACCGTGAGTTCTACAGCACTTCAAGTTAACAACTTAAAAATGGAGTCATTTCTCTCTCTCTACAAGGGCTTTTAAGGGTAAACTGTTTAATTAAGAAATGACACCTAAATTATTTTTACTTTTAACTTAATGATCAACCACCTGTGGCCTGCAATGTGGATTTTTCTATTTAATCACATGGTGTTACCTAAACTCATGAAGAAGAAGGTGAAAAAGAAGGACAAAGCTCTGCCCTAAAACCTCCATCTTGCTTTATTTATAATACTATATCTAAAACCTTAAACTTTAAGTTTTCCACTACGTGGTGTTACATGATTTTATTTTAACTACACACCCTTAATCTTAGTTTTATAATTCAATTTTGGGAGCCTTCTCCACAGCCTCAGGTCAAATGCAGCATTCTCTTGGGGGTCAGTGCTGTCACCACAGAAAGTCTCAAATTCTCAGTGACCAGAGTTCCAACACACAGGGGGCAGAATTCCAAAGCATTGGTGGAAGCTTTGTTCCCAGTTTGTTCCCAGTTTGTTCCCAGTTTGCTCCCATCCCCGCTCCGGTTGCGTGCCGACATCTGGCAGACCCCAGTTCTTTTTTCACAGCTGCCTGGGCTGATCCATCCAACCCTTCCCAAGTGGCTGCTTTGCTAACTGAGCTAAGAGCATCTGGCTCTGCTAACTCAAACAGACATTCCCTCCTTCCCCCTTCCTAAAACGTCTCGCAGATGGAGCTCAGCTGGAATTATTTATGGGACCTGTTACTTCCAATTTCCTTCCAGTCGCTGCTGTCAAACATTTATTGGCTTGGCTGGAAAGCCAGCTCCGTGCTACCTGAGCTCTGCTATGGCTTCAAATCCTCCCTTTTCCAGGGGAAAGGATCATTTCATTGCTCACAACAAAGTGAGTGGGGTACCAGGGCACCTGAGTTTCCCAAAATCCTGGCGTGGCTTTCTCCAGTTCTCCCAGTTTCCCTTCACCAAGGGAAGGCGCAAAGAAGTGTGAGTGATGCAAGAGCTGATTCCTGGTTCTTGGAAATAGTTCATACATTTTGGAGCTCAAAATCCTTGGGATTTAGGATATTTCTCCACAGCCAAGTTGCAGCTGGAATAACAAAATGGATTCCTGGGCTGTATGAAGAGATAAGGGTGAAGGAAGAGATTATTCCCTTTTTATACTCCAGATGTGGAATGCCCTCTCCAGCTCTGGCAGAGATGTCAGGAGAACTGAGAAAATCCAGGTTTTGCTTTCTGCTTCTGCAGGTTCTGGGATCCCCCATCCCCACCTCTGGCTCCGAACACCTTTGTGGGGAGAAAACTGGGGGGAGCACCAAGGAACTGCAGGGATTTTCCAGCTGTCCCACTGCTCCATGGGCCAGCAAACCTTAGAGATGCTGCTTGTTGAGCAAGGAGGGGAGAGAACCATGAAATTCCCTAAACCCTGCCCATGCTTCATTAAACACTCTTAAATTCTTCATTTCAACTGAATTAGACATGGGAACTGAGGGCAGCGCTCGAGTGTCAACATTGATTCAGAAATCCACCTCAGGATGGACATTCATGCAATGTCTCCTTCCCTTCCAACATTTAATGGAATGTCTCCTTCCCTTTCCAGCATTTCATGGAATCTCTCCTTCCCATTCAGCATTTCATGGAATGTCCCCTTTCAAGATTTAATGGAATGTCTCCTTCCCTTTCAGCATTTCATGGAATATCTCATTCCCTTATCATCATTTCTTGGAATATCTCCTTCCCTCTCCAGCATTTCATGCAATGTCTCCTTCCCTTTCAACATTTCATGGAATGTCTCCTTCCCTTTCCAGCATTTCATGGAATGTCTCCTTCCCTTTTCCAGCATTTCTTTGAGGGGGTCAAAGCCCGCCTGGCTCAGGGGGTGAAGGAGGAGGAGGTCAGCTTCCAGCTGGCCTACAGCAAGCAGGAACTCCGGAAAGTCATAGAAAAATATCCTGGCAAGGAAGTCAGAAGAGCCCTGGAGAGCCTCTACAGGACAATCCGCAAATATCTGTCCCCAGAGGAAAATCTCCTGCCGGTAACTGGAGCGGGATGGGTGCGACACTGGGATGGTTGGGATTCAGGAGCTGTGCCTGTGTGGCTGCAGGGCCACGGGAAGGAGCTGAGGTTTGCTTTTCCAAGTGGTGTGGAAGGCCATTGAGCAGCAATCCTGGTTTTCCAGGTAGTGTGGAAAGCCATGGAGCAGAGTTTTGTTTTTCCAGGTGCTGTGGCAGCCCATGGAGCAGTTTTGTTTTTCCAGGTGCTGTGGAATGCCATGGAGCAGAGTTTTGTTTTTCCAGGTGGTGTGGAATGCCATGGAGCAGAGTTTTGTTTTTCCAGGTGCTGTGGAAGGCCATGGAGCAGAGTTTTGTTTTTCCAGGTGGTGTGGAAGGCCATGGAGCAGGAATTCGTCCGCCAGTACCGAGAGTTTGAGGAGCTCATCCAGCGCTGCTACGCAGGAGCAGGGATTGCCCTGGACTTCAC
Organism: Alethe castanea; assembly: GCA_024734035.1. Taxonomy (NCBI): domain Eukaryota; kingdom Metazoa; phylum Chordata; class Aves; order Passeriformes; family Muscicapidae; genus Alethe; species Alethe castanea. The sequence continues at coordinate 984,229 of JANRGV010000023.1, read as the reverse complement.
CATGGAGGACTTGCTGAGCTACTTCAACTCCATCACCACATCCCACATGTAGGGAAATCCCTCCCTGGATATCGGGAGCAGCTCAGGAATCCTTGTCTGCAGCCACAACTCTGAGGAGCTGATCACAAAATCATTCCCAAATTGGATATTTGGGTTCTCACAAAACCATTCCCAAGCTGGATATTTGGGTTCCTACCCTGAACTTAACCCCAAAGTATCCCCAACTTGCTGGTCCTGGACTCTGGGGAGTAATCAGATCCAAACCACAACTTCCCAGCTCCAGGAAACCATTTTGCCACCAGGAAATGACCCTCCAAGCCTCAGATTTCCACCAAAGAGAGCGCTGGTGCCGCCAGCTCCTCAGCAGAACATTCACAATGGAAATGGGAATGTCCCTTCTCTGCAGGGACCTTCTCCTCTTCTGTGCTCGAATTTCAGTGAGCCTGTGCTCAACCAGAGGAGACACTCTGCTGGGAGGTGTTCCCACATCCAGATATCCCAACAGGCACCGCCGCTCCACAGCCCAGCACTGAAAGTCCAGAGCTGTAAATATTAATGGATTTATTGCTTTTAGCTCAGAGTTACTCACGTCTCGACTGGAGTGGAGAAATGTGCGGTTTTAGAGATCCAAACCGACCCCTCAGGGAATTTCCTGCTTTTAACTAGTTTTCTTAAGAATCTTCCTACACCAATACATTGTCGTTCTTTCAATGTTGTCTCTGTTTCTTGGGATGATCGTGGGGTTCACATTGTCTGTCACAACCTTCTTCCTAAACAGCTGAAGACTTTGAACTCCTTGATATTTGCCTCACAGGACAAAGATTATTTTATTTATTTTGCATGTTAGGAAATAATCTTGGAGGCAAGATTCCCTGTCCATTACCAGGGAGTGTAAATGATTACCAGGGAGGTAATTCATTACCAGGGAGGCTGCTGTGGCTGCTTGGACAGTCCCTTTTCTCCAGGGATATCCTGGATTCTTCCGTGGGAGCTTTAAGCCAGCACATAAACCCAACTTTCCCTTGTAAAGAGAAAAATCCAGACAGTTTTTCAGGGATTTTCCAAGCAGTTGGCCTTTGGGTCAAGGTCCACCTCAGCAATGTTTAGAGCTCCTGTTGCCAATCTCATCATTCCCTGCCTTTGTCCCGTGACGTGGCTGCTCCCAGCAGGAAGAGGAGGGTCATAGGAAACCACCCAGCACTGCCTTCCCAGATCTTCATCCCTCTGGAGGTAACAGGAATTCTGCAGCCCTTTGGGTTTTTGGCTCAGGGGCTCACCTGGGAGGGGAGGGCAGGAGGTGGGAGCTGTAGGATGGGGCACGAAGGACGCCAGGGGTGAAGGGATTTGCAGAGGGATTGAGCCAGGTGGCTCTGAGGTTGTTGGGCACCAAACTCCAGCAAGGAGGGGCAGGGATTCCTCTGGGTCTAGGGATGGCCCCCCCAAACTGGTGCAGTCACTGGGCACAGTGCCATGGAATGGGATAATGGGATCTTGCTCCAAACAGGCCCTTCAGATCCCACTGGAACTGCTCCTGGTTTATGCTGACTCTGCTCCTGTGCCAGTGGGGCTGTGGGATCTCTCCTCACCAACCACTTTCCATGCATGATCATGGAATCATTTAGGTTGGAAAAGCCCTCTGAGACCCTTGAGTCCAACCATTCCCTGCCAGCACCTCCCTAACCCATGTCCCTAAAAGCCAAGGGCAGTGCCAGAGGATCTGAACCCAACTAAGCCACCAGAAACCTCTGTGACCCCAGGCTGTGAGTCCCCACACCCCGAGCCCCTGGCCTCACCCTCTGCCTGGTGGGGACATCTGGCAGCTTGAAGACGACTGACAAGAAGCAAGAACCGTCCCCAGATGTTTCCTGCCGCTGTGCCAGCCCCCAGCTTGGCTCCACCTGGATGAGTGTCCACACCTGGGAGCACCCCAGAGGGGCTGGAGGAAGGATCACACACACGGTCCCATCCTTGGTGCACGCAGGGTTTGTGTGTGGGGAGCTTGGCATCTCGGTGACACCAGCGAGGTCACCTGCATTGTCCCCCACAGCTGGCCCAGCCCGGGGCTCTGACAGCCCCAGGTGCCACCAGATGCAGACCAGAGTCTGAGCTCTTGCAGGGAGGAGGATTTATTGCTTCTGTACTTGTGCCACCTGCAGGACAAAGGAGAACCTGGGCGGTCCCCACTCAGCCCTCAGCTCCCTGGACCATTTTCCATTTCCCTGCATAGCTGGATGTTCCCAACTCCCATATTCTCTGGTTTCCACACCAGTTCCCAGCCCTGAGAGCATGGCTTGGAGGGAGAAGGGCATGAGCCCACCCTCGTGTTTCATCCAGCACCTGGACCACCTTGTGCTGACTGTGAAGAGCATTGAGGACACCGTGGCCTTTTATTCCAAAGTCCTGGGCATGGAGGTGGTGACTTTCAAGGTAACTCGGGTGAGCAGGACCCCACAGGGGTTTCCAGGACTGCTCAGGGGAGCAGGTGCTGAAGGTGCCCAGCCCAAGAAGTCTCCCTCACTTTTCCTTTTCCTTTGGGAGCAGGGGAATCGCAAAGCTTTACGTTTTGGCCAGCAGAAGTTCAACCTGCACGAGGCTGGGCGGGAGTTTGAGCCCAAGGCTCGGCGCCCGGTGCCCGGCTCCGCGGATTTCTGCCTGATCACAGCGGCGCCCCTGGAGGAGCTGCTGGAGCATCTGGAGGTGAGGCAGGCCCAGAGTGTCCCCAGGGCAGAGTCATCCCAGGAGACACCAACCCAGAGCCTCTAAATGATGCTTTCCTGGAATTCTCCTGGAATTTCCTGGGGAGTGTCAGGGTTGTCTCATCCCACAGTTCATGTTTTCGAGGCTGGGGGAGGAGGGCACGATGGTGACATGATCTTGCTCTCCTGTGTCCTCCAGGCCTGTGGGGTGGCCATTGAGGAAGGTCCCGTGGCCAGAACTGGTGCTGTGGGTCCAATAACCTCTGTCTACTTCCGAGACCCCGATGAGAACCTGGTTGAGGTTTCCAGGTACTGCACAGATGTGGCTGCAGACACTGAAGGGAAACCCTGAGCACAGCCCAAGCTCTGCCTGGCTCCCAGCAGGAGATGGACTGGGTTTACAGAGGGCAGGTTTGGCTGACCCATTTAAAGATCCAAGCTTTAATTGTGTAAACCTGGGACAAACCTCAAATCATAGCCACAAAGTAGGGCTGCAAGGACATCAGGAGTTTTCCCAGGGCAGCCTGCTCTGCTCTGGTTGTGAATCCTGCTTTTATATTCTCCATCACAGAGACTTCATGGTCTTCTGGAAAGATCTGTCCTGCTACTGCTGCACTGCAATTTTTGGGACAATTTCCCTAATTCCTGCTATCCCTTTTGCTGCTGTTGAAGTCCTCATTCCTACCCTGTCCACCTGTCACTCCTCTCCTCTTCAAAGTCACTTTTCCACAGTTGGAAATTTCTGTCTCCCTTCCTCTCACTTTCCTGCTTCTTGTCTCAACCTGCTCGGTGCTGGTGGCTCTCCCACCAAGCCAGAGGTTTAAATCCAGCTGTGACTGTCCAAACACACTCCTCACCTGGAATTTGGGGATTTGGCCTTGGTGTGGCTCTCAAACACTCCTGAAACTGAAGCTCCAAGTTTCATCCTCAGCTCTGTGTCAATAATTGTGGGTTTTCTGCCACTCAGGAATGGAAAAAGCTGGGATCAGGATCCAGCTCACCTGGATTTACGCAGGGATTGAGGAGGGTCTGACACAGAGGAGTCTGACTCTGATGACACCTGGTTACTTGTGGGACTGCCCTAAGTTTTCTTCTTCCTTTAATGAATTAAAAAGCCATTTCAAAGTAATCTAAAAAGTATAAAACAACGAAGGATTCTCAAGCAGAGCAGTTCCCAGGCTGGCCACACTGAGGTAGCATCGATATCCTCACGGGAACAGCGCAGGAAAGGAGGGAGAACTCTTCTGACCTCTACAGTCCAAATCCTCTATAAAATTGAAACAAACTCTCAATCGTACTCATTTTTTTCCTTGCTGGAATTTCTTAGGAAATCCGAAATTCTTCATGGTGCGAAAAAACGGCAAAGTCACAAAATATTCAGTGCTTTGGATGATCAGCAAGGATGAGCCGGTTTCCATTGAGTGGTTTGTGGGAGCGAAGGACAGGAATGCCAAGGGAAAAACCCCACGGGAGAGGGTTAAATCCCATAGAACAGGGTTGGTTCCCATGGGAGAAGGTCAAGCCCTACAGGAGAAGTCAAAGCCCATGGGAGGTGGTCAAAACCCAGGGGAGGGGGTCAAACCCCACAGGAGATGGTCGGTGTCCATGGGAGGGGGTCAAGCCCCAATGGGAGAGGGTCAAACTCCATGGGAGAGGGTTGGTGTCCATGGGAGGGGTTCAAACTCCATAGAAGGGGATAAAACCCCATGGGAGAGGGTCAAACTCCATGGGAGAGGGCATAAAACTCCATAGGAGGGTGTCAGACCCCATGGGAGAGGATCAAACCCCATAGCAGGGGGTCAAACCTTATGGGAGAGGGTCAAACCCCATTAGATGAGTTCAAACCCCATGGAAGAGGGTTTTGTTCCTGCACTGGAGCCCACCTTGGCTCTGTTGATCCCTTTAAGTGCTGAGCTGCTGGCTGGCCTGGAGGACACCGGCTCTGTGCCTTTCCTGTTCACCAGAGGGTGAAACGTGGAATGACATTTTTGGGACTCTCACACCTGGCCTGAACCACGGGAAACTCAAAACTTGTCATGGAAATTTAGCGAGTATTTGGAATGTGTTGGTGATGGAGGAACTTGTCTTGGAGTGACGGTGTTGGAGCACCAGAGCCTTTGCTGGCTGATGGTTGTTGCTGTCTCTGGGAAAAACAACCTGTGGGGCTCAATGTTTTTCCCTGGAGAAACCACAGGCCAGCATTCCAACTGTCCCTGTCCCCAATCTCTGCTCCCCATGTATTGGAAAAACCTCTGTATTGTGAGGATTCCAATTAAAACTGATGATTTACATAATGCAGCATTAAATCTTAATGGAGAAAATTAATTTAATTCTGTTCTTTATTCAGCAAGATTCACTATGGATATTAGACAGTGGATTAACAAGTGGGAAAACAGTTTTTTTCTGGATGGTTTGTTCCCTGCACAAACCACGACCAACAAGAGAAAAGGATCTTCCTTCCTGTCTGCTCCCATCTCATACCTCTTGAATCTTAATTCCCACAGCAGATTCCACAATTTTATCATTATCATATTGGGAAGGAGCTCTTTGGATCAGCAATCCCAGTGTTACATGTGGAGAAATGTTGAGTTCTCCATCTCACCACTCAGGGAGGGTGCAGGAGAAGGAGCCTTCCAGGGAATGGCTGCTCAGGAGCATGGATTTCATCCCAACTGGAAAGAGGAGTTAAGAGCCAAGTCTTAATGAGCTTCCCCTCCTCTAACAGGAGGGAAACAGGAATTTCCCAACAGGAGTCACAGTGTGTGTGTCCAAGTCACCTCCCAGAGAAGCCCAAGGGCCACCCCGTGAGCCAGCTTGGAGCAGGCACCTGGGAAAGCCTGGGAAAGTCAGGAAGGATGGCTTGGGACAGCCTGGGATGGGCAGGGATCACCCTCAGGGCGTGGGACTGGTGTAGGATTCCTCACCCAGCATCTTCCCTTCAGAAAAAACATCCAGCTCTCAAAGGGCTTCAAACCATCCTTTGTACATGGAGGAGTGGCAAACACTGCCCACGGGCTGGAGAAACGCAAGGCTTTTACTGAAAGGAAAAGAATCCCTCTCTGCTGGAGAGTTCTGCAGGCAGGGCTGCTCACAGCAAGGATGGATTTTTCCTGTGGGACTGCGTGATCCTGATCCCAAAAGTGCCCAGAGGAGCACTGAGAAAAGCACAGGCTCTGCAGCTGAACCTCCCCCTCTTCCCAGACTCGGCGTCCTGCACAGAAAAACTTGGATCCAGTTGTAAGAAATGTGTGGGCACCGTTCCTCCTGGAGAACTCAGTGGTACCCCAGAATTCTCAGAGATTTCCACGGGAATATTTTTATACTTGTGGCGGCCTTTCAGCTCCTCAGCCAGCATCAACCAGGAGTTGAAATTTACTCCGTGTGCTAGCCCAGACACACCTCCTACCTTGTGGGTTCATTTGGAATGATCTACTGGAAGGGGTGGGAATTTCCCTGTCCTTGGGAATCGATAGGAAAGCACCAATGAAGAAAGGAATTGCAGCTTCACCAGGACAAGCCCCTCTCCAAGCCCCCACGCTGTCCCCTCACAGGCTGCAGGCCAGCTGGGAGCTGTCTGACAGGGTCTCCAGGTTGTCCACCAGAGTGATGATGGCTTCTATTTTTTCTTCTGCAAGCACGTGGGAGGCGTTGGATCGAAACTTCTTCAGGAGCGACTCTTTGCTCAGGGGCTTCCTCCAGTGGCCGTAGAAAGTGTCACATTTGCCCGTCAGCACGTCCCCGCTGTGCAGGAGCAGGGCCACCTCTCCGTACATCTTGTCAAAGTTGGCCACGTTGTCCTCAGGGTGCTCCACCACCACCTTGCCCAGCAGCTCCCTGAGCTCCTGCCGCTGGATGCTGCTCTCGGAGAAGGAGCCCAGGCCCACCTCGCCGTCCAGCAGGGCAGCACAGGCGTTGAACTGGAAGGAGTGCCTTGCCTGGTGCTCCGAGCTGGGGAAAGGCCGGTTGATGTACTTGGACACCGGGATCTTCAGCACAATGGTGCGGATCAGCGACGGGGAGAAGGACCCCGCGTAGTTGACAAAGAGATTTCGGACGGACAAAGCAGCATCCACCACCCAGTGCATGCCCAGGTGGGCTGGGAACCTCTTGAAGGCAATATCCTGCTTTTCCAGGAGGAACTCGTGGTGCTCTCCGGGCGCCGGCAGCGGTTTGGGCTGGTAGACGCTGTAGAAGGCGCCGAACCCCGAGCAGCCGGGAATATCATCCAGGATCAAGGGGTTGGCCTCCATCCCTCTGGCCGCCAGCAGAGCGGCCTCCAAGCCCAGGCGGGTGGCGTTCCCCACGTGGAGAGGCTTGGCCTGGGTGGCGGCGTTGGCCATGGGCGCCCCGGCCAGGGAGGCGGCGATGCCCAGGGCGTGGCAGCACTGCGCAGAGCTGAGCGACAGCAGCTTGGCCGCGGCCGCGGCGCTGCCCAGCGTGCCCACCACCGAGGGAGGGTGGAACCTGCAGGGGGATGGCAGAGTGAGCTGCCCTGGATGCCTGGAATGGGTCACACCAAAGCATTCCTCCCAGGGAAGGATTAACGGAAATCCAGGGCGCGGTAACACCAAAGCGTTCCTCTCACGGAAAAAATTAATGAAAAATCAAGGGCACGTGTAACAGCAAAGCAATTCGCCCATGGGGAAATTAATGGAAAATCAGGGATATGGGTAACACCAAAGCATTCCTCTCACGGAAGGATTAACGGAAATCCAGGGCGCAGTAACACCAAAGCGTTCCTCTCACAGAAACAAATAATGAAAAATCAAGGGCACGTGTAACAGCAAAGCAATTCGCCCATGGGAAAATTAATGGAAAATCAGGGATATGGGTAACACCAAAGCATTCCTCTCACGGAAAAAAATAATGGAAAATTGGGGGCACAGGTAACGCCAAAGCATTCCTTCCACTGAAAAATTAAAGGAAAATCAACTGCATGGGTAACACCAAAGAAATTCTCCCAAAGAAAAATTAATGGAAAATTGGGGGCATGAGTAACACCAAAGCAATTCTCCCATGGAAAAATTAATGGAGAATCAGGGTAATGGTAACACCAAAGCAATTCTCCCATGGAAAAATTAATGGAGAATCGGGGGCACAGGTAGCACCAAAGCAATTCTCCCATGGATAAATTAATGGAAAATTGGGGGCACATGGATAACACCAAAGCATTTTTTCCCATGGAAAAAATTAATGGAAAATCAGGGATATGGGTAACACCAATGCATTCCTCTCACGGAAAAAATTAATGGAAAACTAGGGCATGGCAACACCAAAGCAATTCTCCCAAAGAAAAATTAATGGAAAATTAGGGATATGGGTAACACCAAAACACGCCTCCCATGGAAAAAATTAATGGAAAACTGGGGGCACAGGTAACACCAAAGCATTCCTTCCACTGAAAAATTAAAGGAAAATCGGGGGCATGGGTAACACCAAAGCAATTCTCCCAAAGGAAAATTAATGGAAAATCAAGGATCCAACAGAAAGCAGAACTCCCTCATGGCTCTGATGTAAATGGGATTCACCTGACTCAAAATTTAGCTATAAATGTTAACTAATAAATTAACTTTAAAATCAGAGTTTTACTAGAGTTGTTTTTACTCTTAATTTAGAGTTAATTAATATAAATTTAGTCTAAAAGCCGAGTTTCTCCTTGAAACCTCCTCAGAAACACCAAGTTGAGCTCAGCATCTCCAAAAAGCAACTTCCTCCAGGAGGTGCCGTGGCTTGTGTGCACACAGCCAAACTTTCAACCCCTCAGGCAAATAATTCAGCCTCAAACACACCCAAGGAACAGCTCCTGGTTGATTCCATCACTTGGATCACACCAGGGCACTGCTGGTGGCTGCAGTTGGCCCAGGGGCCGTGCCCACCACCAAACTCTGCTTGGGATCTGCCCTGGCACTGCAGACTCCCTGGGAGACCTCCTGAAGGTTGCTTTTGAGTCAAAATCCCTGGAAACCACCAAATAAATGCATGGTGAAATCGTCTCTGGCATTTGGCTCTCAGTAAGGCTTTACCCTGGGGTAAAGATAAATTAAACTTGGCTTAACATCTGAAAATCCAGACTCGCCAACCCTCTCCATCCTCGGTGAGGAAGAGGAGCTTTACCTTTTGGGAATGTCGTGAGCCTCGGTGGAGAAGTGCATGAGCCTCCCTTGCACTTCCAGGCCCACGTTGAAGGCCAGCAGGAATTCCAGGCCGTTGGGTTTGGTGTTGGGAGGGAGCATCTGGGAAGCTGCCAGGAGAGCCGGGAGCACGGCCCCAGAGGGGTGGGTGGCAGGGTGCCACGTGTCGTCAAAATCCATGGAATGAGTCTGCCAGGGAAACAGAGGTGAGGGTGTGCTGGCTGGGCGCTGAGGGAATGAGGGCTCCCTGCTGATATTCCTGAGGGAATTCTGCCTAAACCTCCACTCAGTGTCCCCACGGCTCCTCTAAAAAAGAGGAGATTCCCAGCTTTTGTCCCCCGTCAGGGACATTCTGTTTTTGTAATGCTAGTTCCTGGCACCACAGGGCACAGATTCCCCTGGAAGGGCCAGGAGCACAAATTCCCTTGGAAAAATCGGGAGCACAAATGCCCCTGGGAAAAGCCGGGAGCACAAATTCCCGTGGGAAATCTGGGAGCACAAATCCCCCTGGAAAAGCTGGGAGCACAAATTCCCCTTGGAAAAAGCTGGGAGCACAAATTCCCCTTGGAAAAGCCAGGAGCACAAATCCCCCTGGAAAAAGCTGGGAGCACAAATTCCCTAGGAAATCTGGGAGCACAAATCCCTTGGAAAAGCAGAAAGCACAGATATCCCTGAGAAAGCCGGAAGCACAAATTCCCCTGGGAAAAACAGGAAGCACAAATTCTCCTGGAAGACCCGGGAGCACAAATTCCCCTTGGAAAAGCTGGGTGCAGAGATTCCCCTTGGAAAAGCCATGAGCACAGATACCCCTGGGAAGAGCTGGGAGCACAAATCCCCTTGGGAAAAGCTGGGAGCACATATAAAGTTGGGAAAGCTGGGAGCACAAGATTCCCTTGGGGAAGTCAGGAGCACAAATTCCTTTTGAAAAACACAGATACCCCTTGGAAAAACCAGGAACACAAATCCCCTTGGAAAATTCGGGAGCACAAATTCCCCTTGGAAGAGCTGGGAGCACAAATTCCCTTGGGAAAAGCACCGATACGCCTGGGAAAAACCGAGAGTCCAAATCTCCTTGAAAAAGCCGGGGAGCACAAATTCCCTTGGGAAAAGCACAGATACCCCTGGGAAAAACCGAGAGCCCAAATCTCCTTGGAAGAGCCAGGATTACAAATTCCTCTGGAAAAGCACAGACACCCCTGGGAAAAGCCGGGAGCACAAATTCCCTTGGGAAAAGCACAGATACCCCTGGGAAAAGCCTGGAGCACAAATTCCCTTGGGAAAAGCACAGATACCCCTGGGAAAAGCCGGGAGCACAAATTCCCTTGGGAAAAGCACAGATACCCCTGGGAAAAGCCGGGAGCACAAATTCCCTTGGGAAAATCCCAGATACCCCTGGGAAAATCCGGGAGCCCGAATGCCCTGGGCACACCCTGAGCAGGGGCACGGTGCGCACTCGGCCTTACCGCCACGCCGTTGGTGAAGGCAGCCAGGGTCGGGGCCAGCTTCACCCCGGGCTTGCCATAGACGGAGCTCACGGCCACGGAGGAATACAGCTCCTGCGGGAAGGAGGGGATGTCAGGGGAGCCCTGGGGCCAGCAGCGGCCGGGAGCAGCCCCGGCGGTGGCCCTGGAGGTGGCCCTGGAGGTGGCAGTGGCAGGGCTGTCCCTACCCGGCAGTAGCGCAGCGCGATGTCGAACACCCGCGTGGTGCTGCCCACCAGCCCCACGCCGATGCTGTCCAGGATCATCCTCTTGCTGCGCTGCCGCACGGTCTGGGACAGGTGCTCGGGCCGGGCCCCGCGGATGAACGAGGCGAAGCTGCCGGTCACGGACTCCTCCGGAGCGCTCCGGGCCACCACTGCGCAGGGGACACGGCGGGGACAAGGACAGCGTGTAAGGGTCGGGCCGAAGTTTCTCTGATCTGCCTCACGGCATCATCAGAGAATGAGACCCGGGACCCCACCGCTGCTCTGGAGCTGAGTTCTGGCCTGGCCCAGGTGGATGCTGGCCCAGGACTGTTTGTGGGTGTGCCTGGTGCTGCCATGGCATGAGCAGGGTACTGGTTACAGCACCTGTTTGTTGGAGCAATGATCTCCACATACAATAATCCATAAATCTCCCACCTTTTAGCCAAAGGCCACTCGATTTGGAAAAGAACTATAAAAAGTGACTTTCCTAAAAAGACTCTGAGATCTCTTTCTCCCCAACGGACTGAAGACGCGTCCATCATCAGACGACCACGAGGATGTGTCCCTTCTGTTGGCAGCTATAGCCCATCCTTTTCCTCTCTCTCTCCCCTTTTTACTTCATTTCCTTTACCTCTTTCTCTCTTTTATCACAAAACCGAATTATTGACAAGCAATAAACTGCATTGCTGCTTGCTGCTGAGTAAAACTTGAGTCTCTCTTGCTTTTTGTCTTTTGCACCCTGGGGTCCAACGAACCATCACGACCCGCGCTCAGGTTGAGTGGATCGTGACACAGCGCTGAGCCCCCGGCACCAGGCGTGGGGGCTGCACCTGCCCCAGCCAGGTGGGTGAGTCTGGGGAGTCCTGCGAGGGCAGGGAGCTGGGATTCATCATCCCCACTGCTCCCTTCCCTCTTGGGATACTCTCTGATCCTATATAAAAGTATCTATATTTTATCTATATAGAAAATTTCATGTTTCATACATTCTCTGCGTTCCTCTCAGGGTGGTCTCCAGGAAATTCAGGTGAAGAAACCTCAGAGCTCAGCCCCACCCGATCACCTTGGGCTTCCAACAACCATTTTTTGAGGATATAAAATTTCATGTTCCACCTGTGCTCTGGACTCCTCCCAGGGTGGTTTCCAGGAAGTTCAGGTGAAGAAACTTCTGAGCTCATCCCCATCCCCTTACCTTGGGGTTCCAATAATCTTTTTTTGGGAGCTATCAACACAAATGATGTCCCTTTATCCACAGGAAAGACAGAGAAGGAATGGACCACAGAAATCCAAAACTTCTATAATTTTTTGGAAAGTAGGACTTGATACAGAGACTGGATTTATCCAGATGTTTCATCCTACAAGGCACTGAAGTGTCTTGACTCAGCCACCAAAGCTCTTAAACCCTACGTACTCCAAAGGATGTTAATAATTAAAAATAAGTTAAAATTCTATGGAAAATACCCAGTTTGTGTCTATTGTATGTTTTCATTTCAGTGACAAATTGCCTTGTTCAGCTTATATATAGATCATTATTATAGATATTAATTTTTATATGTATTTTAAAAATTAATATAGTATTTTTATAATTTAGAAAATTATTCTCTATTCTAGAAGTAGAACACAGAATATAATGAATATAACTGTATTTATAATTCATAGAATTCAAATTGCTATTTAAATTAAATTAAACCAGCTATTAATTGGCTATTAAATTTCTATTGCTGTTACAATTTATACTGTTAATTTGAGAGTGCACGGGAGAGCAGAAAAAGTAAAATTCCACGTAGCCAACATTTGCAGGATGGCAAATCCATACATTTACTTACGGATGGATGTGGGGGTGCACACATAGATGGAGATAAAAGATGAATTAATGTCTATATTAAATGAATTACAGGTGAAAAAAATAAAAAACACTTTGCACCAAGAGGAAAGCTCATCCAGATCAGCAGGTACACAAGAGGCTATGTTTTTGGAACAGCAAACACGACAATTAATGAAATGACCATTCCCTAATTTCCCTGGTTTGGATTCATCCCGAAATGTCACATCAGTGACTCACGGAGGGCTGGCTCGTGTTCGGGCTCACCTCGAGCCCAGTCTGAACCTCCTGTAAACACAGCTGGGAATGCCATCACGGCCTGACTCACCGGGAGAACATTCCCCCTCCCGGAGAACAGGAACCCCGGCACCCAGAGCTCCGGGCTCCGCTGCCCAGCCCAGCCCGGGTCCTCCCGGCGCATCTCTGGTTCCCTCGGATCATCCTCAGCTCCCCTCGAGCATCCCCTGGTCCCCCTGGATTATCCCCGGTTCCCCTCAGAGCATCCTCGGATCCCCCAGAGCATCCCCGGCTCCCCCGGAGCATCCCCTGGCTGTCCCTGGATCATCCCCCGTTCTGCTCGGAGCATCCTCGAGCTCCTCGGATCATCCCCGGTTCCCCCGGAGCATCCCCTGGTTCCCCCTGGAACATCCCTGGATTCCCCCGGAGCATCCCCGACTCTCCCTGGATCATCCTCGGGTCCCCTCGGAGCATCCCCGACTCTCCCTGGATCATCCCCGGCTCCCCCCGGATCATCCCCGGCTCCCCCGGAGCATCCCCTGGTTCCCCCTGGAACATCCCTGGATTCCCCCGGAGCATCCCCGACTCTCCCTGGATCAT
>JANRGV010000023.1:939632-955684 GCA_024734035.1 Alethe castanea | reverse complement strand
GTCTGACTTTTACTATTAACAAAGACTATATCCATATAGAAATGCTATTTTAACATTACACATATAGCATTTATCCCGATACTTGCAAAGAGCCAACAACATGTCACACATTTATAACATCTGCTGTCCTCCCAGGGGTCGGGGCAGGATACAGCAGGGTGGGAACCCAGGACAGCATCATGATCCGAGTGCCTGACCTGACGGTGCTGGTGCACCTCATCGACATGACGGGGCCCTTGGCCATCACCTCGGCCAACCCCAGCGGGGAGGTGGACAGCACCCACCACGACATGGTCATCTCGTGAGTGCCTGCAGTGCCACCCCCGCCCCAGCGCGCTGCCACGCCCCGCTCTGGCGTCCTGCACCCCGCACACCGGGTCACAGCAAGGTCCTTGAAGGGTTGTTGTTGTTTTTTCCCCCCCTCACAGGCGCCTTGGCCATAAGCTGGAGGGTGTTCTGTGTGATGGAGAGTCTGACGAGGTGGTGGCGTCCACTGTGGTCAACTGCACGAGGATTGATGAGAGTGAGTGTGAGAACCACCCTCCGTGTCAGCGCTGGCGTTTTCCTGGGAGCTTTCCATGCCTTTCCCAGTATCAGTCTGGCAGCACAGAGCGCTCCAAGAGTAACAGCTCTTGAGTGCCTGGACATTTGCAAACATGTTGATGAAGAGAAGCAAACAAAAGATGTCCTGGGAGGACCTCTGTGTTGACAGGGAGCAAGGCAGGAGGACAAACCCAGCTGTGCAAGGAAAATCTGCCTTGTCAGGGTGAAAATGGTGTGAGAGGGAGGGTGGGAGCTGCTGGAAGGAGGGTGGGTGATGTTGGAAGGAGGGGTGGGTGATTCTGGAAGGAGGTGGAAGCTTCTGGAAGGAGGGTGGGTGCTGCCTCAGCCCACCACAACCGGGGTGGTGCAGGAGCTTGCCCACAGTGATGCACACCCTGAGGTGTCCTGGGTGGCTCTGGGCTGACATTTGAGAGGGATTCATCAGTGGAAAACCAAGCCCTTGGACAAAGTGTGAGGTCAGTGTTCACTGGTTTCACCTTCTGACTGCTTTCTGGTCCTTCCACACAATTTTATTTTGAGTGGTTTTGCTGGTGAGAGATGTTGCCTAAAATTCCTTTCTGTGCCTTTTTGGGGATTGTCCTGACGTGTTCATTCTCCCTCTGGGAAGGTGGCATCACCATCGTGCGGGAAGGCTGCATCCCAGCAGGAAAAGTCATGCAGATCTTTGAGAGGGTGAAGAACAGAGTGGTCTGAACTGAAGGAACCTTCCCTGAGCAAAGGAACAAAGCCTGCTCTCCCTGAAAACACGAGGTGTCCCATGCTTTTCTGGAGCACGTGGCCTTGGGAGAGCAATTCCTTCTCTGATCCAGCTCTTACCTCCTTGGGAACAGCAGCACTTCCCCACCTGGGGCCTCTCTGGGACCTTTCTGCAGTGATTTGTTTTTATCCCCAGTAAATGCCTGGAATCTCCAGGAGAGCTGCCCAGGAGCTTTACTGCAGGAATTCCCAGAGCTCCCGCCTTTCTGAAGTGCATCAGACTGTGAACAAAATGTTTGTGCCTCCCCCTCCACAACACTCAGATCTGTGTATTTGAAAATTCTAAAACCCACTAAATAAATGCTCTTTTTGGAACACACGGCTTTGAGTTTCGTTTGATCTCCATCGAGATCCTCCCAAAATGGCAAAACTCCACGAGTAAACACCAGGGGAAGGAATACATGCAGGGAGGTGTAATTCTGACAGAGAATTACAGCAAGTAACTCACCCTATTCCTTCCCTGCCACTCCCCAGCTCATCCCGGGGCACTCAGCTCCTTGAAAATGCAGAGGGATTTCCGTGAGCATCCATGGCCAAGCTGAGGGCTCCGAGTTCACGGGCTGGCTTGGCTTGGAGGGATCTTTAGCATCATCCCCCTGCCCCTGGGCTGTCCCCAGTGTGGAGGGGCAGCAGCTCCTGCCAAGGGCAGGGAACAGAACCTCCCTCTGTCCCAAAGCAAACGAGCCCAGGGGGAGCCAGGGATGAGGGAATCCACTCGCTAAAGGCAAACCTCAACAAAGGAAACAATGAGTTAGACCCGGAGGCTTCAAAACACCGCGAGGTGCGTGACAGATTGGAGGTTTTCTGAAATGTTTTTCCCATCCTGGGGGCAGTGTCCAAGTGGGAGATCTCTGCCAGTTCCCTGCGTTGTTCCCTCTGCTCCCTCCTGCTCTGGGCAGGGAGGTCAAGACCTTTCCCTTCCCCTGCTCCTTGTCATTGTTTTGGGGCATCTTGGAATTCCTGGAGCTCATGGAATTCTCCCTCAGGCCATATCCCACCTGCTGTGGGATTTGAGCAGGAAAATCTGGGAGCTCTGGGGCTGGATTCCTCCTGCTACTGCTGTGGGATTTCTGCAGGAAAATCTGGGAGGTTTGGGACTGGATTCCTCCTGCTGCTGCTGTGGGATTTCTGCAGGAAAATCTGGGAGCTCTGGGCAGGAAAATCTGGGAGCTCTGGGGCTGGATTTCTCCTCCTGCTGCTGTGGGATTTGGGCAGGAAAATCTGGGAGCTCTGGGTCTAGATTCTTCCTGCTGCTACTTTGGGATTTGGGCAGGAAAATCTGGGAGCTCTTGGGCTGGATTCCTCCTGCTGCTGTGGGATTTGGACAGGAAAATCTGGGAGCCCTGGGCAAGAAAATTTGGGAGATCTGGGGCTGGATTTCTCCTGCTGCTGCTGTGGGATTTGGGAAGGGAAATCTGAGAGTTCTGGGACTGGATGATTCCTGCTGCTGCTGTGGGATTTGGGCAGGAAAATCTGGGATCCCTGGGGCTGGATTCCTCCCACGCCCCGTTGCTGACATTTCAGCACCAGCTCCGCTCGCTTTGGCGCTGCCGCTGCTGCCCAGCTGGTGCTGCTTGAACTCACAATTTATAAATATTCACCAGAAACAGCAGCTCTCTCTTTCTCCAGCTCACAGGTGTTGTTTCATCCCAGCAGCCCCCCCCAAGTCCCGGCTGGAGATGCCTGGCAGCCGTTCCTGGGGTGGAACACAGGCTCCCCTTCACCCCACACCCTCCTGACCCTGCAAACCACTGGGGCACAGCTGGGCATTCCCAGCCTCCTGTGGTTTCCCAGCCCCTGCCAGCATCTGGAAGTGGAATTCGGGTCAGGATCTCCTCCCTGCACATGCCTCAGGGCAGCTAAACAACCTGGTGGAAGGTGTCCATGGAATGGGATGAGCTTCCAGGTCCCTTCCAAGCCAAACCGTGGCCTGGTTGTGTGATAAACACTTATTAATAAATGGATCTGAGTGCCAGCTGAGGTTCATCACCACCCAGCAGAGGCTTAACTTTGAGGCGTGTGGTGAAGTCCCACAACACGGGACTTGTCTCATGTTTAAATACCTTAATGCTTGAAAAACTGCTTGAACTTCCTAAGCAAGTGAGGTTTGTTAATATTGGCTATAAACTGCTGGAACAGCAAAAAAAAAACCAACAAAAAAACAACAACAACAAAAAAAATCAATAAAATGGAAAAGGAAAAGAATTCTTGACCTGTGATCTGAGGCTGTGTTAGACCATCCCTGTGTTGGTGCCATGGGAGGTGTCAGCTCCAAGGAAAGATGTGGAATTCCCCAAGTTCTCCTTCACTGCTCACACCAAACAGCCAGGATTTGGTAAATCCAAGGATGGAAAAGTTACCTCTGGAGCTACCTGGGATGTGTCAGCCTTGAGGAAAGCACTGTGATGGGAAATCAGGGGTGAAAATAGAAACAGATTCCAACCAGAGCTACAAAAAATCCAGAATTGATGCTAAAAGTGGGGCAAGGTAAGAAAATTACAGGAGTTTAGGGCTTCATTTCAGGGAGAACCAGGATTAGTATTTCCTTATAAAATTTATATAAATTTATATAAATTATACATAATTTATATAAATTCCTTATGAAATGTAAAGTCCCCTTCCAGCAGAGCACAATGAAATCAATAAACTCTCTGTGCTTACAGGCAGCTGAGAGCCAGGGGCGTAAAATTTTACACACTAATTGAGTTTTTATGATTTATGGAATAAGGAAACAAACAAATTATGTTAGAGGAAAATAAAGCCCCGAACAGTCTGCATAGTCTGGGCTGCTCACTTTGGCACTGGTGTCTCATGAGTGTTCTGGTGACTCAGGAGTAATTATGGGTCAGAGGTGTTTGTTCTGCACCTGTTTTCCACCATCAGGTGATAAAAAAGAAAAAACAGGGGATTTTTAATTAACACAGTAAACGGCGCAATCAGTTTGTGCCAGGAACAAGCTCTCACCTCTCTTTGCTGCAAAGAAGGAAATAAAATGGATTTTTTTTTTCAGTGTTGCTGCTGAATAAAAGGGATTTTTTAAAAGTATCTATCTATCTATTGATTGATTGATTGATTGATTGATTGATTGAAGGGTATTTCCTTTAAAAAATATTTTGGGGAATCAGAGAACCCCAGAATGGTTTGGGTAAGGAGGCACCTTAAAGATCACCCTTTTCCCAATCCCTGCCATGGGACACCTTCCACTGCACCAGGTTATTTGTGCCTTGCACACACAGCTGGGAATTTCTGACCCACATCCCTGGGGGCTGTGGGACAAGGTTTGCTGGTTGAGAGGTCATGATAAATGTCAGATAAAGGATTGATGTTGTTGTGAAATGTAATTCACAGCACTTTAACTAAAAGGCTTTTTCATGGTAGGGATGATGCTCCATCTCTGGAAGTGTACAAGGCCAGGTTGGACACTGGGATCGTGGAAGGTGTCCCTGCCCATGGCAGGTGAAATTTAAATTCCCTTTAAATTAATCTCTGGAAGCCCCAGGTTGGATGGGGCTTGGAAAAACCTGGGATAGTGGTAGGCGTCCCTGCCCATGGCAGGAGATCTTTAAATTCCCTTTAATCCCAAATAATTATGGATTTTTTTGATTGTTTTGGTTTTGCCACTTCAGCCAAATAAATGATGGAATTCATTAGTGGGCTCTGAGCAGTTCCCAGGACAAACCAGGCTGGAAAATGGCTTAGACCCCATCCCCCAGAGGAGTGAGCAGCACCGTGCTGGGACTCTGACACACAAACCCAGCAGAGAAAACTGGGACCTGGAGCAAGGTCCCCATTGTCACATTGCCACAATTCTTCCAAAGTAAATTCCCCAGCTCTCCAGAGCCTCTGCAAGCTCAGAGGGAAACAAACACACCTCCCTTACATCAACAGCAGGAGCCTTCAATTCCTTTAGTCAGGCTCCCTAAACACAGGAGCCTTTCAGCAGAGCTGCTGCTGATTTTTGACGCCTCTTGTTGTGTTTTCCATCCTGCTGCACCCTGGAGAAGGCTCATCCCAAAGGGAAAGGCTCATTTCCCAATGGAAACAGCAGTGTCAGCCAGAGTTAGGGGTGAAGGATGCAAACCTTGTCGTGTTTGCTCCTAAGTCTCTCCTGTGGATGGTTTTATTGATTTCCACCCCCTTTCTCCCCTTGGTGTTTGCTCCAGAGCGAGCTGAGCTCCAGTGAAATCATTTTCAGGGATGGGGAGCAGGTTGGGCAGAGAGGAGCAGCCCCTGGTGTGTGCAGGGAAGGGAAGGAGAGGCAGGGGTGGGAGAGGAGGCTTTAGGTGACAGGATATTATTTTATTAGTTATTTATTAAAAGAAACACCGGTGGGAAATGCTGATACAACACTGAGTGATCACATTGTCGAGGAATTAAATCGCTCCAACGCCAGCGGTGGTGCAGGACATTCCAGCTGTGCTCCAGAACATTCCAGCTGTGCTCCAGGGGATTGTGAAGGGAATATTGAGGGGTGATCATCCAGCCCTGCATGGCCAGGCCTGTTCTGGGACCAAGGGACCAATGCCTGGAGGGGGTGACAGCATTTTGGGGCACCCCCAGGTCTCCCATGCCTTGGAGAGGCTCCTTCCTCAGGAAAGCAGGGTTTGGTCAGCTCAGCCTCCCAGGAAATTGCATTTCCACACCTGGCTCAGCACAGAGAACCAACTCATCCTCCTGCCTGGACTCTCTGCTGGCAGCTTTTACCAACTCATCATTAATCTAAAAATAAGGAGTTGGTGCCACCCTTCCCAGAGCTGCCCCACATCAAGGCTCTGGTTTCGGTTCTGCCCTGCCCATGCCTGCTTCCTTCCTTCTTCTTGGGGTTTTTTACTGATTGATCAAAGAATTCTATTTGTCAGTTAATTTTATCAGGCAGGAAAGTGCATCTTCCTGGTGGCAGTTAGATCACAGCTCTGTGATCTTGCATTTTATCAATTTAAATGTAATTTCATGCAGAGTAGGAATCAAAAACAACCTGTGAAGACACACACAGAACCAACTCCAACCAGGGATCTGCTGGGATTCACTTCTTCAATGGACAGGAAGAATTGTCCTGGGCAAAGCACATCCAGAAAGTTCCAAAATCTGCAGCACAGACAAGGCAACTCAAAGGATCCACACACTGCTGTGCAAAACCATCTCAGTGATCCCAGAACTCCAGACTGCTTTGGGTTGGGAGGGTTAAAGCCCATCTCATTCCAGTCTGATGGGCAGGGACAGCTCCACTGCTCAGTTATGAACCCCCCAGAGCTGCTGTTTCATATCAAAGTTTAGCAAAGCTGCTGTTTCATATTAAATTTTAGCAATGGAGAGGCCTGGACGAGGCTTTCACCTTCCCTGGACTGACATCTCAGGTCTTTGAGGGTGAGACCTTGGAAGGGAGGTGGAGAACAGGATCTTAAATGTCTGTGGAAAGCCCAGCTCAGGTGTTCCTGCATCCCATGTCCCAGCAGTCGTGGAATCCATGGAATCACAGAATCATAGAATCATGGAATCATGGAATCATGGACTTGTGGAATCCATGGAATCATGGACTCGTGGAATCATGGAATTGTGGAATCATGGAATCCATGGAATTGTGGAATCATGGAATCCATGGAATCATGGACTCGTGGAATCATGGAATTGTGGAATCATGGAATCCATGGAATCATGGACTTGTGGAATTGTGGAATCGTGGAATCATGGAATCATGGACTCATGAAATGATGGAATGATGGAATCATGGACTCATGGAATCATGGTATGATGGAATAATGGAATCACGGAACCATGGAATCATAGAATTATGGACTCATGGACTAATGGAATCATGGAGTTGTGGAGTGGTGGAATAGTGGAACCGTGGAATAATGGAACCATGGAATCATGGAACCATGGGATCATGGGATCATGGGATCATGGAATCATGGAACCATGGGATCATGGGATCATGGAATCATGGAACCATGGAATCATGGGGTCATGGACTCATGGAATCATGGAACCATGGAATCATGGAATCATGGACTTGTGGACTTGTGGAATCCTGGAATCATGGAATCCACGGAATTGTGGACTCATGGGATCTATGGAATTATGGACTCATGGAATCACGGACTCATGGAATTACGGAATCACAGAATCATGGAAACATGGACTCATAGGGGTTGGTAAGATCATCAGTCCAACCATCTGGGCTTGGTTTCTTCTTCACTCCCGAAACAGCAGCGAGCTTCTATGTCTGCTCCTTCCTTATCCCTCCCTTATCCCTCACTTCTTTTGCCATTCCTAACTCCCACAAGAGAATCCTGTGCTGCTGGTTAGGACTGGGTTGGTTTTGCAAGGGAAGGAGGGCCTGGAGCGATTTTAGGGTTGGGAAGGAGGGGGAGAGGGGTCTGTGGGACCCCTTGGGTGGTGTAGGATCTGATAACCCAGGCTGGGACAGCAGGCAAAGCTGCAGGCACAGGATGCCAGAGGTGGTTTGGGGACTTCTGGGAATTTTGAGGAGATAAGGTGAGTGTGGTCGGGGTGGGGTCAGTCCTGCTGATACCCACCCATCCTCCCGGTTCTAAAGAATTCCTGAAAGGAAACCAGGGCACAGGGAGTTTTTGAGTGCACAGGGTCCCACAGCAGTGGGAATGATCACCTGGATCCACATTAATTCAGCAGCCTTTGGGGTGGAAACCAGCTGTGATGCACAGGAGGTCAAAGGGGGAAGGGGTTGTTGCATTTCCAGCAATTGGTGCTGTGTCAGGGAAGGAATTTGGGGCTGGGTATTTACTGAAACTGCTCATGGAACAAAAACACCTCACAAAAGGCCCACGTTACTTCCTGCACATGAAAAATGGGGTAGAGAATCTCCTGTGATGAGGTGAGCACCTGGGTGAGCAAGAAATGCCAGGTAAGCCTCTAAATTTGGGATGGGGCCATGAGAACTGCACAGAGCCAAGGCACAGAGAGGGTCAAAGATCTTCTTCTGCAGCAGGGTGTGAGAACTTGAGGTTCCTCAGAGCCTTGGGGGGACCTCAGTGACTCTGTTCCAAGCTGCTGGGACAGATGAACCTCTCTCAGGACAGCTGTCCCAACCCTGACATCCATCTCATGGCCAGTGCAGAAGAATTTGCTGGAATTCCTGGGCTTTGCTATCTAGAATGAGATAACAGCACGAGTGAGATCTCGGTGTGTTTTCCAGGAAGGAATGGAAAGGTCTCACAAGAACTGACAGTGCTGACCTTTTAACACGAGATTTTCACTCCAGGAGCTGCTGAACTGGATGTTCAGGGCAGACCTCCCCATCCAGCCCCACACAGCCCCCTGCCCTGCCTGCTCTGTTTTCCCCTGGGATCCTCTGGCACTGGGAGGGGACAGCATCCATGGAATGGAGCAGAGGAATCCAGTGATCCCATAAACCCACCAGAGTCTGCCCCAGGATGCAGCTCCCACAGAGCCTCTCCTCCCTGAGCCCCAGCTGGCAGTGCCCTGCAGAAAGAGGGGATGCAAATCCTCAAATCAGAAAGGAAGAACATGATGGAGCACAACTGGGTTTAATTAATCCCATTAATTGTTGCTAAGTCTCTAGAAACTTGATTTCCAGCAAGCTGTTTTTTCCTCCAAGATTTTGTACATAATCCATCTATTCCCTAGGGAGATAAATTCTCTGCTGCTGTTCCACAGCTCCAGGAGCACCAAGAATCCAAACCATGGTTGGACAGGGCTTGGAGCAACCTGGGACAGTGGAAGGTGTCCCTGCCCACGGCAGGGATGGAATGAGAGGAGCTTTGAGGTCCTTTCCAAACCTGAAGAGTCTGGGGTGGAATGAGAGGAGCTTTGAGGTCATTTCCAGCCCCAAAGAGTCTGGGGTGGAATGAGAGGAGCTTTGAGGTCCTTTCTAACCCCAAAAGATTCTGGGGTGGAATGAGAGGAGCTTTGAGGTCCTTTCCAACCCCAAAGAGTCTGGGATTCTGGGATTTCTCAGTTGTTTTCTGCTGTGGTTCAGGGCCCACTTGTTGTCACCCAGCCATCCCTAAGCCCAGTGTCACCTTGTGCAGGGATGTGGGGGCTCCAGGATGGTTCTGGACCAGCCCCTCTCAGGGGTTAAATCCCAGCTGTTTTTTGGAGCAGCTGAAAACCTGGCCCGGGGTTTTGAGTGATGGTGTTCCTCTGCTGCTGATGGAGCTGATTATCTGGTGATTTTGCAGGAATAACCCCAGGCTGTTGCTGGGAAAGGGAAGAATGCAACGGGGTGAGTGTGACCTGAACCCACTGTGGGCCCTGTGTGCAGGAGCTGTGCCCTCAGCCTGGCCAACCAAGCAGGACTTTATTCTTTATTTATTTCCACCCCATACCCCATCCCAAGCCACAGGCAGACTTTGACTCTTCAGGAGAAAGAACCCAAAAAGGAGAGTCATAAAACTGTAGAATCGACAAGGTTGGAAAATATTAGCAGGATTTTTTGGTCTTTTTTGGTTTTGTTTCTTTTTGGGGGTTTTTTTTGGTTTTTTTTTTCATTTGTTTTTAGTTAGAGTTGGGATTGAATGTATGAGAGACCATGTTTTGTGTTTGGACTTGGTTGTTTATTAATTCTTATCCATAGCACAGAGAGTTCTACAGCACTTCTAGCTAACAAGCTAAAAGCAAGAAAATGTTGGTGGATCTCCCTCCTTACAAGGTCTTTCAAGGCCTAACTGTTCAATTAAAAGCTAACATCTTTATTATTTATACTTTCCAGTCAATGAATAAACACCCATGGCCTGCAGTGCAGTACTTCTTATTTAGCCAAAAAATATTAAAACTAAGAAGAAGAAGGGAGAAGAAGGAAGAAGAAGGAAGAAGAAGAAAGAAGAAGGGAGAAGAAGGGAGAAGAAGGAAGAAGAAGGAAGAAGAAGGAAGAAGAAGGAAGAAGAAGGAAGGAGAAGGAAGAAGAAGGAAGAAGAAGAAGGGAGAAGCAGGGAGAAGAAGGAAGAAGAGGGAAGAAGAAGGAAGAAGAAGGAAGAAGAAGGAAGAAGAAGGAAGGAGAAGGGAGAAGGAAGAAGAAGGAAGAAGGAAGAAGGAAGAAGGAAGAAGGAAGAAGGAAGACGGAAGAAGGAAGACGGAAGAAGGAAGAAGAGACAATGCCCAAGAACCTCCATCTTGTCCCATACCTATTACTGTATTCTAAAACTCTAAATTCTAAACCCTTCATCATGCTTTTATCCTGACTACACACCAGTGATTCCAACTCAAATTTGGAAGCTTTTTCCAAGGCCTCAAGTCACAAGCAGTGCTCTTTTGGGGATCAGAGCCAGAAAGTCCCAAACTGCCAGGCTTGAGGGTTCCAACAGGAAAAGACCTCCCAGACCCCCCATTCCCACATCCCCAGAGCTCCCAGGTGCTCCTGCAGGTTCGGGGTGGCCGAGGGACGTTCCTGCCCGTGGCCCAAGGCTCCTGCTGGGCTGGTCTGGGCCCAGCCGTGCTTGGGAAGCCGCCCTTCCCCTCGGAAGGGCTCTGCCCACGGCCCCGTGCACTGACTCAGTTCCTGTCCCCATGGCTCTGCTCTCCAGGGTGAGCTGGCTGTTTCCTGCCACTGCAAAACACGCTTCTTTTGCGTGCCCTTTTTAGACCTTTTTTCCATTGACACGGGTGTCTAGACGGCACAAAGGGCAGAGGGAAGGTGGGACAGCCCTTCTTCCCGGGTTGTTTCCAGCCCCAGTGGGATTGCAGGGCTGGCTGGTTCACAAAGAGCCCCATTCATGAGCTTGTTTTGTCTCCCAGAGTGACCTTTCAGGCCTAAAGATCTCCCAGACATTGACAATGCAAACCCAAATTGGTTTCAGAGGAGTCTCTTCTGGTTTTCCTCCTTTCCTTCTGAGGTACTCACACCCCCTTCTGTCCCTCTTATCCAGAACACAGGGATGGAGCAATTCCTTCCCCTTGAGGACAGAATCTCCCTTGAGGACTCCTGGACAATCTTTTTTGACCATAACCTCCAGTTTTAGTGATGAGAAGACTCTCGTTGATAGCCCAAAATAGATTTGATCTGTGATTTTTCAGCACATGTACCCAAATAATTAAATGTTTATCTCAGCCCTTTCTGACTGAAGTGTTTTGGATTTGCCACTTAAAACAGCAACTTTTATCCTCTTTCCACTTCTCTTCAAAAATGTTTTGCTTTCCCCTAAATGCTGGGAAACTGTGGAAATAGCAGATTTTTTTTTTCCTTAATTTCAGTGAAAGATCCCATTTAAATCTCCTTTTTCCCTAAACTGCTCCTTTTTGGTTTGCTGGTACACGGGAGAGCTGTGGGTGGGGTAAAATCAAACCTGAAATGAAACCTCTCCTTGTCTCACTCCAGCAAAGTGAGAAATGCTTCCTCCAGTGTCCTGAGACTGAAACCAACATTTTCTGTGAATAAAAACCAAAAAACTATGGAGACAAAGGGGGAAATGGATCCAGATGAAGCATCAAGTGAAGAACAGAGTTTTTTTAGCCACTTTTAGTTTGTAAAAAATCATTATTTGCAGCACAGGACAGCAGCACCTCTGGTATATTTAAGCCAGGGCAGTTTTCCCTCCCCAAAATGCTTTGTGATGTTCCAGCACCTCTCCAAATTCCCAATTCTTACCACATTCCCCCAGATTTTGGTGTTTATGGGTTTTTTTTTTAGTGATTAAGGGGGGAAATTCAGCCCTGGCATTTTTGAGCTGGTACCAGGAGCTGCTGTGAGGAGTTATCTTCTCCCTCCCTCCTCTTCCCCACCCTGGAAGTGTCACAATTTGATTCCCTCCTGAGATCCTGCTCGAATCCTGCGTGGCCAGGAACCCCAAACACCCAAAACCCCACAAGTTTTTGTCATGATTGCACAGCCCCAGGTGAGATCTGTTTATTGAAAACACTTTATTGCTCTCTAAAAACCAGTTTTAATAAATTCCAAGGAGATAGAGGAAGTAGACCAGCAGAATTGTTGAACACACTGAATTCTCTGGAATTTTCTCTGCAGGAAGAGAGAGAGAGAGCCAGCTCTGTGAGGACAAGTTGAGGAAACCCCATTTTTGCCAGAGCTCCTCTGACTGCACCACTTTGATCCTTAAATTCCAGCACAACTTCAGGTGAAATCAATGAGCAACGGATTGGTTTCAGCTGGAGTTTGATCAGCACCTTGCACCTGAGTCAGGTAAGAATAAGATCAGCAGTTTTTGGAGCTGGGACGAGCCATAATTGCAGTGTTTGCCAAGGAAAACTCCTCGTGAGGGTTTGAGAGGTTTTTGGGTCCTTCCCAAATCCTCCTGGCCAGCAGCCACCACTCCACACTGCCTGTCCTTCCTAAAAAGTCCAGATCCTCCCATTGCTCCACTCCAGGAGCCATCCCACCATGTCCCAGTGATGCCAGTAAGGTCATGGGTGAGCCCATCTCCAATTCCTTCCCTTTATTTCTGGAATTTGCAGAGAAGCTGGACCACTGGAGAAGACAAATGACTGCCTGGAACGGCTGGAATTCCTTCCTCTGATCCTGTGGAATTTGCACTCTGCAGGAAACGTGCCATGAGATGGGAAGGGTTGGGCTGCAAGGTGAGAGACCAGCTCCTGGCATCCTCAAACGTGGAGGTTGGGCTCCTGAAATTCCTAACATGGCAAGGGAGGGTCTTCCCTAAAGCTCCAGCACCTTGAAGGGTATAAAATATTGGGGTCATCCAAAATGGGAACTCCACCCTGACACTGAGTGTGAAATGCAGGAATGGCACCCCACACCTCAGGTCTGGCATTTCTTTGGAGTGTTGAGGAAGGAAACAGAGGAAACACCTCCTGGGTGGGGTCAATGGGTGATTGTGGAGAAAACACAGCAGGAGACGCTCCCAGCTCCGAGCCCTGGCTTTGCCAAATCCTTTGGATCCACCAGCAAAGCACCTGGACTCATCTCCCCTCCTCCTTTCCCACGTGGTGTGGCACTTGGGGACACGGGGACACAGCCTTGGCAGTGCTGGGGGCACGGCTGGGCTCAAGGATTGGAAAGGTCTTTCCCCACCTAAATCATTCTGTGTAATTCAAGTTTCACGCAGTGTTTTTCTCCCCCCACCACAATTCTGCCCCGCTTCTCCTCACCCCACGCCCCAAATCCAAATCCCAAATCCGAGGAATTCCCTCCCAGTGGCAGGGATGGAGCTCTGGGGCTCCCAGGCCAGCCTCCCACCGAAGGCTTTGGCGGTGACGGATCTCCAGGGAGAGCTGGCAGCGTCCCTAAAGGGAAAATTTTCCTGTGGTTTGCAGGGAAGTGCGGGCAGTGTCCATAGACAGACAGGTGAGTCCCCCCTGCAGCTGGGCAGCCTCTCCCGTTCCCCAGTTTGGCCGAAATGGCGTTTCCCACGTTTCCCACGTTGTTTTCCAGCAGACAACGCTGCGGGATCAGAAGCGGGTGTGGCGCTCGGAGTCGGGATCCAGCAGGGCAGCTCTGCCCACCCCGTTGTGCACGGCGTGGCCACGAGCCTGGAGCTCCTGCCAGCCTTTTGTGGGGCAGGTGGCACTGGTAGGGACCGCCAGGTGTTTCTTCTGCACCTGCTCCAGGATCTGCAGCACCTGGAATGAGTAAACATGGCTGGGAGTAGGTTAGGAATTAGGGGAGAACATTAATTTCTTCTCCAGCTGTTGAAATAATCATAAAATAATGGGTTGGATGTGACCTTTAAAGGCCCCCCATGGGCAGACCTTCCACAAGATTTTCAAGTGTCTGGCTCAGTTTGGGGGTGGCACAAATAATTTCTGTGCTCAGAGGTCTCTGGGATGGGTGAACATGGAGAGCCTGCCCCATGGAGGAGGATCTCAGAGCCCTTTCCATGGATGAATCAGCCCCATTTTTTTGGGAATTGCCCATTCCCAGCCCCACAGAGGTGCTCCAGTGCTCCAGGGCGGGATCAGGACAGAAGCGTGGAGCTCTGCTCGTGTCCCTCACACCAGCCTGGGGTAACTCCTCATGCAATCTTTGTCTCCTTACTGAATTAGGAAGCCCCAGGTTGAAACTCATTCAGTGGAGAGAGGGAATGGAAATGAAATCCAGCTGAATTTCACCTGAGACTTGGGGATGATGCCCACTCTGAAGAACCCGATGTTCCCAGTGTCGATCTTGGTGCAGTCCACCACGGTGGAGGCAATGTTCTCTGGAGAAGGCCCACCACAAAGAACTGCATCCACCTGGAAACAGCAGATTTGTGCACCAAATTCCCCTTGGAATGGCAGAGTTTTCCTTCTCAACAGCAAATAATTCTCATCAAAGGCAGTGCTCCTCCTTCCTGCCCCACTGCAGAGACACCAGGGCTGGATTTGGAGTGAATGAATCCCGAAGCAAGGACAGGGAGAGCTCAGGGGGGTGCAGGTCAGCAGCACAGCACAGGCAGGTTTGCAGCAGCTGAGGAGCTCTGGACAAGTCCCATCCACAAAGAAAATGTGAAGTTTTGATTTTTGAGGAGTTAGAGGTGGAAGATTTGTGTTTAAAGCTGTGCCGTGGCGACACAAAATGTAAAACCCTCAGAATTCAGCAGTGAAATCTTAGAATCGTGGAATTATCCTGAGTTGGAAGGATGTACAGGCACTATCAATCCGACCCCTGGCCCTGCACAGACACCCCAACAATTCCACCCTTCCAAACTCTCCTGGAGCTCTGGCAGCCTCAGGGCTGTGCCCATTCCCTGGGGAGCCTGGGCAGTGCCAGCACCCTCTGGGTGAGGAAAGAACCTTTCCTGATCTCCCACCTGCACCACTGAAAAGCCACAACCATGGCACTTCCATGAAAGCTCTAAAAGCCAGGAATATTTTGGAGCTCAGCACCAGTTTTAGACCAGGCTTAGATGGGAACCCCTGAATTCTCATAGCCCGATGCCAGCTGGAGCCCTGGCACATCCAGGCACCAGGATTTGATTGCTTGTGAGCAAGAAGGAATTTTTTGTTGTTCCCATCATCCCATGTTGGAATATGAACCAACTCACATTGCCAAGCCATAACTACACTGTGTACAGCAGAGGAGTTTTGTTTTCACACCAAGATCTGCGTTTTAAGATCTTCTTTGATACTCACATGAGGAGCACCCACAAGATTTTTTTTAATTAGAGGCTTTCCCAGATTCCTTATACCATCTATTGATTTTCCTTGTGGAAGCAAAGGGGGTTGCATTTTTCCATGCCCACATCTCTTGGTTACCTTATCTCCCAGCTTGGCATACACTTGGTTGTGGTGGGTCGTGTCAGCCTCTCCCGTTGGGTTGGCTGATGTGACCACAATGGGGCCAACCTGGAGACACAAAAACAGGAATTAAAGCACTGATCAGGACTATTGGGATCAAACAGGTGGCTCGAACTCTGAACTTCATCTGTGACCCTGAAGAGAGCTCAGTGTGGCTCGCCCAGGTGAGGAACCTTCTTTGCAGGCAACTACAATCCCACCAAACTGCGTTTGGGTGACCAGCACTGGCAAATTTGGGTTTGGTGATGATGGCCATGAAATGAGATCTTGCTTTCCAGCATCAGCACTTGCCCAGACCTACAGCACTCAGGGTATCACCTGTGGTGATCACCTGAAGGTCCCTGTGGCCACTTTCTGCCCCTTCTGAAGTTATTCTGGCCTCACAGAAGTCCGTGCTTCCAACAGTGTTTTATGCTGGTGTCCTAGGTTACAATGGAAAGGTGTGACCAAAAGTGTGGATTCTACCACCAGCTGTTAAACCAGCTGGGGCAGTGACCCTGATCTCCATGGCACACATTATCTGCTCATGGGCCAGCTTTAAACCAGCT
>JANRGV010000023.1:926593-937210 GCA_024734035.1 Alethe castanea | reverse complement strand
TTCCTTTCCTTTCCTTTCCTTTCCTTTCCTTTCCTTTCCTTTCCTTTCCTTTCCTTTCCTTTCCTTTCCTTTCCTCTCCCTCTCCCTCTCCCTCTCCCTCTTCCTCTCCCTCTCCCTCTCCTCTCCCTCCCCATTTCTGGCAGTGGATTTTCCCAGCACTCCTCCAAGGGAATTTCTGGTTTTCAGGGGAGTTCTGGGCCAGAGTACAGAGAGCAAGGACCAAACACTGGCTCTGCTGTCTCTGTGCAGAGCTCTGGGGGTAGCCCCAGCTTGGAGGATTCTCAGACTGGATGAGGACACAGGGAATTGAAGCAGGACACTCAGCAGGGAATTCACTGCTCCACTCAGCTCGTGACTCCTGCGACTTGGCCCAGGAATTCTGATATTCTCCTCAGGAATAACCTGTGCAGATTATCCCTGGTCCTTTCCGTGATTCCTCATTTACAGAGAGTTTCCTTCTCCTTTGTAACCCCTCCCTCAAATACCAAACATGCTGAGAAGATCTCCCCTAAATCTCAGTTCCCCAAGGCTGAACAAGCTCAGCTCTCTCAGCCTTTCCTCACTTGGGAGCTTCCCAGGCTTTGGATCATCTTTGTGGCCTTTCTCTGGATCCTCTCCAGCCTGGCCACATCTTTTTTTTTTTTGGCAAAGTGGGGATCAAAACTCTTTCCACAACTCTGATGGCTTAAAAACAAAACTTCACCAAAACATCAGCACATTATCCAAGTCTCCACATTACCCAGGTTACAGGGCTTGGACCAACCTGGTCTGGTGGATGGTGTCCCCATGGAACAAGATGGGCTTTGAGTTCCTTTCCCACTCTGTGATTCTCTGATTGGGATAATGTCCTTTTAACAGCGTTCTGCTACAGAACCTCCAGGAATTTCCCCTCCCTCCCCACATTCTGCTCCGTTTTTAACCCTTACCTGCAATTCTCTTGACCGAGGACGCTTTCCTGGCGGGCAGGTGAGGGCACTTGGTGGCTCCTGCCCCGACACCACCGAGCTGCACCACGGGCTTCCCCATGGGCAAGCACAGCCCCTCCAAGGTGCTGCTGGCCAGGGCAGCCAGGAAGCAGTAAAAGCTCACCAGCCCAAAGACCAGGCTGGCAGCGAGGTCGTATCCAGCGGGAAGAGCGCGGATGGCATCCAGCAGGAAGCTGCCAGCCACCAGCATGAACGTGAGGGAGTAGAAGAACCAGGCTGTGCTGAGGAAGAGCGAGCAGAAGACGACGAAGCTGTTGAAGAGCATGAAGGCAACGATGCCCAGGGCTGCGTGGAAGGTTCTGGCAGTGCCCTGGAGGCCAGCAAACCTTGCCAGGCCCCAGATGATCCACATGACAGCGTAGAGGATGAAGGCGCTGCTCTCCAGGGTTTTACCCCGGGCAAAAGCCACCGAGCCACCCAGAAGCTTGAGGATGCCACCAGCCACCACCACCCACGGGATGACCACGGTGGCAAGGGGAGCCTGGGGGTCTCCTGTGGCTGTCAGAGCAAAAGAAGCCAGGACGCTGCAGGCGTAGGTGAGGATTTCTGCGTCGGCGTATTTGGAATAGCCCAGGTAGGGGGAGTGAAGGCCGGGCCCCTCGCGGAGCCTCAGGAGGCTGCTGCGAGCCAGGAGGGCCCTCACAGCCCCCTTCCCTGTTGGGATCTTGGCCTTGGCCCTCAGGTTGTACAGGTGAACCAGAGCCACCGAGGCTGAGGCCACGAAAATGGCCACGGCCACGCCTTGGGGGCCAGCTGCAAAAATGCCCTTAGGGCTGCAAGCCAAGGCAATGCAGTAGGCGACAAAAACCAGCAGGTACAGGCCATCCACGGGGCTCTGGAGGGAGAGGAAAAGAGCCAGGACAGCGAAAAGGACGGAGAAAACCGCCAGGACCGGGGTGGGGAAGGCTGGCTCCTCTGGCTGCCAGGTGGGGTACAGGAGGCTGTAGCCCCCAGCGAATTGGAGGATGGAAGTGAAGCCGAAGGCTGTGGCCATGAGAACGTCCATGGCACGGTAGGACAGCACACAGATGCCAAGCTGGAAGGTGCCAGCTGCCCACAGCCAGGGCACGTGGCCCAGGAAGAGCCTGTGGGTGACTCCCAGGAGCCTGCAGCACAAAACACTGGCTGACAGCACGTTCAGGAGCAGCCCTGGGGCTACAAAGGGATTGCCTGCGCTGGCCCAGCCCTGCTCTTGGGCCTTCTTCTCGGCCAGATCCGTGCCAGGGAGGGCAAATCTCCCTTTGGTCAGGAAGTAAAGGATCCTCCCCAGAGCAAAGTAGCCCCCGAGCAAGCAGACAAGGAGGTGGCCGCAAGCCACGGCCGAGGGGCCGAGCGAGGAGCTGCAGTGCAGGGCAACCTCGTGGCCACTGGCCAGGGCCATGGCAGTGGCCAGCAGGCCCAGGAAGGGCTCTCCAGAGAGGAATGCCAGCAGGGCCAGCAGCAGCAGGGTCAGGGTGAGGGCGGCCAGGCCTGGCACCAGGGCATCACGGGCATCCCCCGGCGCGGGCAGCGCGCCCCGCCCGGCCAGCACCAGGACGGCCCCGTAGCCACTCCAGAAGGCTGACAGGGCCAGGCACAGGGGCACCAGCAGGGAGCCGCTCCCGGGGCTTCTCCGGATCCCTGGGAACAGAGGGAGATGGGGTTGTGGTTTCAGACAGCGCTGTGGAGCAAGGATCAGCACGGGTCCTGCCTGGGCTGGATTTATCCTGGAGAAAAGAAGGCTCAGCAGTGTTGCTGTATAAATATAAATATAATATAATAATAAATATAAATATAATGTTGCTGTATATGGAGCGGTGAGAGATCACAGCAACAAGGCACTCCCTTGCTTGGTGCAAGAAAGAGCAAGAAAGAGAAGTTTATTGAGGGAAGCCATTGCTTTAAATAAGACACTTTATGCATAACAAAATACAGGCAGAACATTGGACAGAGACAGAGCCACCTCTTGTCCCAGGCTTCTCATGGATCCAGCAGGTGTTTATCTCTGTTATGATTCTTTCTCTCATGTTTACAGTAGAGAAAGAGGCTCTAGCTTGGGGAAAAGTCCCAGCCTAGTCTGAGAAAGCCAGACTGGAAAAATCCTTTAAGATTCTTCCTGGGCCTGTAATGGTCACACAGCAGGACCTTATCACACTCTACAACTACCTGGAATGAGATTATAGTGAAAGGTCGGGCTCTTCTCCCAGGGAACAACAGAGAGGATGAGAGGAAATGGCTTCAACTCATGCTGTGGATAGCTGTGGAGCAAGGATCAGCACGGGTCCTGCCTGGGATGGATTTATCTGTGGCCATTACAGGCCCAGGAAGAATCTTAAAGGATTTTTCCTGTCTGGCTTTCTCAGGCTCAGATGGGATTTTTCCCAAGCTAGAGCCTCTTTCTCTACTGTAAACATGTGAGAAAGAATCATAACAGAGATAAACACCTGCTGGATCCATGAGAAGCCTGGGACAAGAGATGTCTCCTTCTCTGGCCAATGAACTGTCTGTGTTTTGTTGTGCATAAAGTGTCTTATTTAAAGCCATGGCTTCCTTCAATAAATTGCTCTTTCTCACACCATGCAAGAGAGTGCCATGTTACTGTGTCCTTTCACCCCTTCATAATCCCACATACAGTAACATTTATCCTGGAGAAAAGAAGGCTCAGCAGGACCTTATCACACACTCTACAATTACCTGGAGTGAGATTATAGTGAAGGGTTGGGCTCTTCTCTCAGGGAACAACAGACAGGATGAGAGGAAATGGCTTCAACTCGTGCCAGGGGAGGTTTAGACTGAGTATCAAGGAAAATTTCTCATGGAAAGTGCTGTCCAGCCCTGGCACAGCTGCCCAGGGCACTGGGGGAGTGCCCATCCCTGGAAGTGTTCAAAACACTCATGGATGTGGCATTTGGGGACCTGGCTTAGTGGTGACCATGGTGGCAGTGCTGGCTGATGGTTGGACTTGACAATCTTTAAGGTTTTTTCCAACCTGAACAATTCTGTGATTCTGTGATTTCGTGTTCTCATTGCTACGAGTTACAAAGAATAAATAATTCAACATTCATTCCAGAAAGTGTGGATTTTTTTCCAGGCAGTGATTGTTTCCTCTCAGATGAGTACAGTCACTGTCTCTTGGAATTTCCCCATGGACATTTCAATCCATGGATGCTCAAAGCACTCTCAGAAAGCCTGGGAGAGAAATTGTGTGTTCAGTGTGTTAAAACCCCGAGATCCTGGTTTAGAACAAACACTGATTTCTCTTCTTGCCTATGGAGGAAAAATTTGCTGCACTGCCACAGAGCCATGGAACGGTTTGGGTTGGGAGAGACCTCAAAGCTCATCCCATCCCACCCCTGCCATGGCAGGGCCATTTTCCACCATCCCTGCTGCTCCAAGCCTTGTCCAGCCTGGCCTTGGACACTTCCAGGGGCAGCCACAGCTTCTCTGGGCACCACACACAGCCCTGGCAGGAGGGATGAGCGCTGCAGCCAGGCTTGCATCCTGCTGGCAAAGCACACCTGGATGTGGGAGGGAGGTTTTGGGCCAGCTCTTACCTGCATAGGCCAGGAGAGGGGACAGGAGCAGCAGCAGGAGCCCCAGAGCCGTGCTGGGGATCAGCGGGGCTGCCCGGGGGGAGCTGTAGAAGTGCACGGCCAGCAGGAGAGACCCTGTGGGACACAGAGGGGAGAGGCACAAAGAGCTTGTAAAGACATCCCAAAAAACTGGAGAGGAGCAGGGTGGACAGAGGGGAAATAGCAGTGTGAGATCTGCAAGTGGAAAAGTCTAAGGAGCTGAGTGTGACTTGGTTTGTGCCCAAAGTCTCGCTTCTTTTGAGGTGCCTGGTTTGGAAAAGTTTGAAATTAATAATTTGAGGTTGCCCAGAGAGGTTGTGGGTGCCCCATCCCATCAAGGTCAGGTTGAACAGGGCTTGTATCTCAACCTGAGATACTGGAAGGTGTCTCTGCCCATGGCAGGGGATGGAACTGTGTCATCTTTAAGGTCCCTTCCAACCAAACCATCCTAGCAATGTATGGAAGAGTCTGAAAACTGCCAGCTAAAGGTAAAAATACACAATTCCAGTTATGCAAAAGGCAGGCAGACACACACACACCCTGCAGCTCATCCCTGCAGCCTCGTGCTGATGAAAAAGCAGCCCAAAAAATCCGGGAAGACGGAACACAGAGAAGGAGCAAGTGAAAGGCAGCGAGCACAGAAAACAGAGCTGCGGGGAGAAGGGCTGGAAAAGGAAAGGGGAGGAAACTGCATCCAAACTGAGATGATTTACTACAGTGACTACGAAAAAAAAAAAGTTTGGATTCTCTTCCCACCCAGCGTGGAACCAGCACAAAACTCCAGGCCAGCCCTGGAGAAGCCAACACAAATATTTTGCTGGCGGCCGAAGCGGGCGCTGCGATCTCTGGACTGCAAAGCCTTGCCCGCGGATAAACAGCGTCCTTTAGCCCCCTCGGCGAAGGGGGAAGCTGTTGGAGCCCCGTGCCGTGCCCGGAGCGGTGCCTACCTGCGGCAATGCTCAGGAGCGCGATGCAGGAGTGCAGCGAGCCGGCGCCGCTGCCGCCCATCCCTGCGCCGAGCGCTGCGCGGCTGCCGCTCCTTCCTCCCATGCTCTTTATAACCAAACCGAACCTTCCTCCCTGCTCTCCACCCCTTTTCCCTACAAACCTCTTCTGTTCCTGCTCCTCTCTGCATGCGGGAGGAAATGCAAATGAAGTTCTGGCTGCAGTAAATTTGGGGCTGTGAGTCAGCCTGGGTTGCTGGTAGCTCCCTCCAGGGGCCTCTTAATTTTAGTGTTGATTAACCCTTGTTCTAAAGGACACTTGGAAAATAAGGCTGAGGGTTTATTGCCGTTGCTGGCTTTTTTGCTCCTGCCAGTGAGGAAATTAGAGTGGTTAAAATGAAAGTTTTTTGCAAGCATCCACCTGGATGGAGCAAACAAGCCCTGCGCGAGCCCAGCAGCTCCTTGGGGACCACTTGTTTCTCCTCACACTGCCCAGGGGCCTGCTGTTTGTCCCTGTCACAGCTCTGAATGCCTGGCACCAGCCCCCTGAGCTGGGCAGACGCAGGGCACGCTCAGTGCCATTCCCTCAGAGGTCACTTGTGTCCGTCTGTCACTCCACATCCAGCCCCTCCAGCCCACAGGAGCCTTCCCAGGCCAGGAGTGAGAGCCAGCACGGCCAGGGTTGTGTCCCAAAGGAGCAGGGAGGACCTGGGGGCAGCTTCCTGCTGCTCCCATGGGGAATGGCCAGGGAATCAAGGTGGCTGTGGATGGAGGGGGGGCTGCAGGGAGCAGTGGGCGCTGGCCTGGGGATCGTGCTGAGCCATGGGTGGGGTGGGAATTGTCACAGAACCGTTCTGTGAGTGCTGGCAGAGCTTTGTTCCTCTGCTGGGCTGTTTGTGGGGATGGAGCAGGGTAGGGACTGCTCCCCTGAGGGACTCAGCTCCAGTTAGAGCAAATCCCACAAGAGCAGAGGTGCAGAACAGAGTGCAGAGCTCAGCACTGGCATTGCCCAGGCATGGCTGAGCCAGCTGGGCCACGATGGACCCAGCTGCATCCCAGAATTTCCTGGGATCTCTATGCTCACCCTGACAATGGATCCAGCTGCATCACCAAAACTGCCCCCAAAATTTCCTGAGATCTCTGTGTTCATCCTGATGATGGATCCAGCTGCATCCCCATCACTGCTCCTAGACTCACCTGGAATTTCTGACTATGTTCATCCTGATGATGGATCCAGCAGCATCCCAAAATTTCCTGAGATCTCTGTGTTCACCCTGACAATGGATCCAGCTGCATCCCCATCACTGCTCCAACACTTCCCTGGCATTTTTGACTGTGTTCACCCTGATGATGGATCCAGCAGCATCCCAGAATTTTCTGGGATTTCTGTGCTCACACTGACAACGGATCCAGCTGCATCTCAAGAACTGCTCCCAAACTCACCTGGAATTTCTGACTGTGTTCACCCTGATGATGGATCCAGCTGCATCCCAAACTCTCCTGGGATCTCTGACTGTGCTCACCCTGCAGGAAGAGGGTCCCTTCCCACCCCTCCTCACTGGAACCTTAATGTAGATAAAAACTTGTTAAAACCAAAGCCCACAATTAATGTGCACAGCCAAGGGCACCCAGGCTGGAATAACCCAGCTGAGAAATGTCATTTATCACTCACATTTGTTCCTCATCTCACTGCAGAGACGTCCTTAGGGCTGAAATGTTTTTGCAAGGGGAGGAAACAAGCCTGGCTGGTCCAGTTGCACCAATTATCCCAGTAAGGGGAACCAGCCCAGCCAATTTACAGCAGGCAGGGGTAACTGATGTGGTTTGCAGCAGGCAGGGTGAGGAAATCCTCAGCCTCTGGCTACTTTGTTCCATGGCTGAGGGGACTGCTCCCAAAAGAGCTGCAGGAAGGAGAAATTACCTGTTCAGGTTGCAACATCACTCGGCTGTTTTTTCATGCAAGGGGAAATAAAACACCCCTAAACCATAGCTGGGATTCCTTAGATAGCAAAACAAAGAGCAGGGGAAATATTTTGGGTGTTTTTCTAATGCATATCTCGATTTAATTCCCGTTCTGGGCAATAAAAGTAACCGGGTTGGATTAGTGGGACTGCACTCTGTCACACATTTCTTGCTGCTTGTTCAGGTAGCAGCTGGGTGCCTGAAATCCCTCATTTTGGGAGGAACATGCCACAGATGAAGTCCCAAGCAGCAGCAGCAGCAGCGAGCCTGCACTGGCTGAGCTCCCTGCCAAGCCACGAGTTCATTACCCACAGGATGAGCTTCACGTCTCTCCTGAAAATGACAGAGCCCCAAGGAACAGGTCTTATAAATAACCCCTGAAAAACAGCCTGCAGCCATGCTGTGGGAGGTTTTTGTTCTCTCAGCCTCCACTGGGCACAGTTATTTCACCAGGGCTGGGCTGAAGTGGAGAGGTGCAGGATCGTCTCAGAGCCAGGGAGGGAGGAACGAGCTCCAGACACCAAATCCGGCTGCCAGGGGCTCCTGCAGACCCCCAGTGCCACATCCCTGGAGTTAAATAAATGGAGAGATGGTGAAAAATCTCATTATTGCAGAGATCAAGAAGTGTTGGGGAACGCTGTCAGGCACAGGGTGGGATTGTTGGGGTGCAGGGCCAGGGGTTGTGGGGTCCCTTCCAACTTTGTAACTCCATTAACTTCTAATCTCAGGGTGCAAAAGCCAGGAAAAAACTGCAGCAAAGTGTGAAATATCCATTTCTGAGAGGTGGGACCTGAGAGAAGCAGCATTCAGGAATGCTGGAGTTAAAAGTCTGAAGCAGCCTGTGCAGTGCAAAGAACGGAGCACAGAGGGGAATGCACTGCCTGAAATCCTGCCTGCCTTTGGTACCATCCCCTCTGAAAGGTTTTGGTGCTTCAGCCTGAGCTAAAATGGAAAATCAACAGCAGAGGAGGAGAAACACAGCTGCTCTGTTGAGCAGGGCACGTCAGCTCTGCAGACAGCGCGCTGGGAAGAAGATCTGTAAGGGAGCAGCCGGTTGAGGAAACAAATAATATTTACATGCCCTGCCTGTGGAACTGGAAATAAAACCTCCTCGCCAGTAAAAAAAAAAGCCAGCCCAGCCCTGCCGGCCCCACCTGCTCCCGGGGGTGGAGGGTGCTATAAAGGGCTGCGGCAGCGAGCGGGGCTCAGAGCGCCGCGGGGCTCTCCGGGGAATCGCGGGGCGAGTTCTGGGGACAATGGCAAAGAGGGTGGCCGTGGTGCTGGCAGGCTGCGGGGTGTTCGATGGCAGCGAGATCCACGAGGCTTCGGCCGTGCTGGTGCAGCTCAGCCGGGACGGGGCTCAGGTAAGAGGGGGCAGCGGCGCCTTGTCCCGGAATCCTGTCCCGGAATCCTGCCCCGGCTCCTTGTCCCGGGATCTTGTCCCGGGATCCTTGTCCCGGCTCCTTGTCCCGGGGTGCTGCCCCTGCTCCTTTTCCCAGGATCCTATCCCGGGATGCTGCCCTGGTTCCTTGTCCCGGGATGCTGTCCAGGGATCCTCTCCTGGGATGCTGCCCCCTCTCTTTTCCCGTTGTCCTGCCCCAGCTGCTTGTCCCGGGATCCTGTCCTGGTTCCTTGTCCCGGTGTCCTGTCCTGGTTCCTTGTCCCGGTGTCCTGTCCCGGCTCCTTTTCCTTTCCCCGGGATCCTGTCCCGGTGTCCTGCCCCTCTCCTTGTCCCGGGGTCCTGTCCCGGCTCCTTGTCCCGGCTCTGCTCCTCGATCTCTCCCCTCTTGTCCCTGAGATGAGCTCCCCAAAAGCCAAGCAGCAGTGCCTGGAGTGCTGGGGATGGTGTGGAGAATTCCCTGCCCAGCTGTGCTCTACAGAGGGACGGGCTCTGGATCCAGAGTATCCAAACTCTCCAAAAGACTTCCCTGAACGCCTTCTTCCCTGAACGCCTTCTTCCCTGAATTACTTCTTCCCTGAATGCTTTCTCTCTTCTCTTTTGGCTTGCACATCCCCTTTTCCTCTGCATTCCTCTTTTCTCCCCTGCTATTTCTGTTTAAAAGACAGTTTGGGCTGTTCGAAATTCGTCTCTTTGAAACCTTCCAGGAGGCGAAGTGAAAACACAATCAGAGAATCCCAGCACGGTTTGGGTTGGGAAGGATTTTAAAGCTCATTCGTTCTCATCCTACCATGGCAGGGACACCTTGCACTGTCCCAGGCTGCTCCCAGCCCTGTCCAGCTGGCCTGGGACACTGCCAGGCATGAGAGGACAGGCAGGGGTTAAATTTGAGGGGTAAAAAGGCGCTCTAAAGGTGCTCCGTGAGGCTGGGAAAGCAGCGAGGGAAAGGCTCTGGAATATCCCACTGGGCTGGGAACCGCCCCCGTGCCCGGTGCCATCCCCTGGCAGTGGGAATTGTGGGACACAGGGGCACTGGGGTGACCCGACCCCCAATTCCAAACCACCCCACCCCTGCCTTCGCTGCCGGGATGAGACTTGGCCAGATGTTTTTTTGTAAATTTTGCCTTTTCCTCTCCTGTAGCTGCTGCAGTCGCTTCCCTGCTGCCACATCCCAGCCCAGCAGGATCGGATCCATCCCTCCCTCATCCCTGGATCGCCAGGGGCCTCTAGTGGAGGAAACTCGGGCATCGTCCCAATCCCTCCTTTTCTAGGGGAATAGAACAGTGCAGAATGGAATAGTGCAGTTGGGAGGGAGGAGAAGCTGCCTCAGCCTCTTTGTCTCCCCCTGGATAATTCCAAACTCATCGGCTGCTCCTCACAGGACATTCCTTCCAGCCCAGCCCTCCTTGGGACACCTTGGTGTTCCTTAAATCCTTCTTAAACTGTGAGGCACTGCACAGGTGTGCAGCCCCAAAATCTGTTCAGCACCCTCCACTCTCAATTTCTGCACATGAGCTTGGAAGTGCTAAAGGAGAGGGAAGCATTTTCCAGAAAAACACTCTGGCTTTGGGAAAAGAGTGGGTGGGGAGAGGAAATTCCAAGTGCTGTCCTGGGGTGGGACAAATGCCCAGCAGGAAGGATTTATTGGGATGTGGATGGACTCTTCAGCCCCCCAGACAAGTTCTGGGCACAAACTACTAAAGGTGCCTTCTCCTTCTTTCTCCTTCTCCTTCTCCTTCTCCTTCTCCTGCTCCTTCTCCGTCTCCTTCTCCTTC
>JANRGV010000023.1:904380-917099 GCA_024734035.1 Alethe castanea | reverse complement strand
CCAGGACAGGCACCGATCCCGCCTCTTCCCGGCTTTTTCCTTGGAATTTCAAAGGGGTTTCAGAAAAATCAGCGCCAGAGAGCCAGGCCAGCACCTGCAGTGGCTGATTTATGGAAGAACAAGGAGAATTAACTCCCTCTCTTCATCCTTCTTTGGCATAATGGCTTCAAACCTTGATTTCTGTAACTAGAAAAGTGGTGTTTTATTGGGAATAAAAGAATATTCTCCCTTTTTTTCAAGGATTCTGGTGGACAGTGCCTCAGCCAAGCCATGGCCACACACCTCAGATCGGTGAGTTGGGGCCTCAAACTTGGGGAAGTTTTGTGCTGCAGGAACAAATTCATAAATATTCTGCACATCACTGGGGAAGGCATGAGGCTGATCCTGCATTAATGATAATCCTGGGGAGAAAACGTGATTTTCCAGGGTATAATTTGGATAGGTTGAATTCAGACCTTAAAATCAATGTAGGTGTGTAGTTTGGCTTGCCATAAATATTTACTGTGCAATATTAAAAGATACACAATTTATAATAAAATTATTTATACTTGTGGCTGCATACTGTGCAACATCAAATGATAGAGGGTTTATAATAAAATTATATATAATTGTGGTGCCCCTGGATCCCTGGAAGTGTCTAAGGCAAGGCAGGATGGAGCTTGGAGCAACCTGGGATAGTGGAAGGTGTGATTATTTTATTTTATTATTTTATTATTTTGTTCCACCCCCTGTGACAGGGGTGGAATAAAAAGAGCTTTAAAATCCCTCCCAGCCCAACCCAGTCTGGGATTCTGGGATTCCTCTGCAGTGCTCGGGGGTTCAGAGGCAGAGGGCAGCATTCTGCTGCAGGAAAACTTCCCTTCAAGCACATCTCAGAGAGTTTGGGTGCTCTCGGTTCCTGGAGAGGGCACGGGGATCAGGGAATGCCACAATGGTGTGGGGTGGAAGGGATCTGATGGGAAAGGGTGCAGGGAAAAGGGAAATGGGAAAAGGGAAAAGGGAAATGGGAAAAGGGAAATAGCAGTGGAAGGGAGTGACTGCCTTTGAGGAGGAGCTGAAAATGTTTCTGTCCCCTCTCTGAGTGAATCCCCTGATCTGCTCCAAACCACATCCCAAAATCCCCTCCTTGTCTGAGACTTCCAGGGCCTGGCCACTCTTCCAGTGGAGAAATTTCCCCAATATCCACCCTGCCCCTCTCCTGGCCCAGCCTGAGGCTGTTCCCTCTCCTCCTGTCCCTGTTCCCTGGGATCAGATCCCAAATCCCCTCTGGCTGTCCCCTCCTGCCAGGGAGCTCTGCAGAGCCACAATCTCCCCCCTGAGCCCCTTTCCTGCTGCTCCTCACAGGATTTCTGCTCCAGACCCAAAGAACTGCTTCAGCTTTGATGTAACTCAGGGAACTCCTCGAATTTTACCCAACACTCAGCAGAACCTTTCCTTGAAGATGTGGCCCTTAAAGGGTTGTGAGCAATCCTTGTCCTTGTGTGGCTCCAGGGGGTTCAGGCTCCCCAGAGATCCCTGCAGAGCTGGGGTTTTGTTACAACCAGGAGTAAAACTCTTTGCAGGCAGCACAGAGCATTCTTTGTGTGAAAGCTCACTCAGGCTCAGGGCCTGGATGTTCTGTGCTGGCAGTGCTTTGGTCTCAGTCCAGTCAGGAATCTGTTAATCAGTGACTCCAATCATTGCTTTACAGAGCTTAAAGAAAAGGAGAGGCAGAACTAATGGCTCAGAAGGACAGCCCCTGTCCTTTTGAACCTTCACCTGGCTGCTTTCTTGGCTCTGAGAGCCACAGCTTCTGATAATGGTGATGCTGTTCATGTCCTGAATTAGCTGTGCCAGGAGGCTGAAGCAAATCCCAGAATCAGCCCAGAATCCCAGACTGGGATTGGGAGGGACCTTAAAGCTGGTCCAGCTCCACCCCTGCCTGGCAGGGACAGCTCCCACTGTGCCAGCCTGGCCTTGGGCACTGCCTGGGATCAGGGGCAGCCAGAGCTGCTCTGGGAGCCTGTGCCAGGCCTCCAGCACCCTCCTAGGGAACAATTCCTGCCCAATATCCCACCCATCCCTGCCCTCTGGCAGTGGGAAGCCTCTCCTGTAAATCATCTCTCTCCATCTTCCTTAAGACTCCAAATTCTGCTGGCTTTGCTCTCCAAGCAGAGCTCATGGGGGGCAATCTTCCTTTCCTTCCCTCCTCCCTGAGCCTCTTGGTTGTGAGCATGGGGCTGAGTCCTTCCAAAACCCCAGCAGAGTGACACAGAGTCCTTCCAAAACCCCACCAGAGTGACACAGAGTCCTTCCAAAACCCCACCAGAGTGACACAGAGTCCTTCCAAAACCCCACCAGTGACACAGAGTCCTTCCAAAACCCCACCAGAGTGAGGCTGAGTCCTTCCAAAACCCCACCAGTGACACAGAATCCTTCCAAAACCCCACCAGTGACACAGAGTCCTTCCAAAACCCCACCAGAGTGAGGCTGAGTCCCTCCAAAACCCCACCAGTGACACAGAATCCTTCCAAAACCCCACCAGTGACACAGAGTCCCTCCAAAACCCCACCAGTGACACAGAGTCCTTCCAAAGCCCAGCAGATTCTCTGCACTCCTGCTCCCTGTGCCAGCGCAGAGCTCTGCTGTCCCAGCTCAGTGGGAGCTGCTGGGCACAGCTGCAGCTGCCCAGCTCCAGGGAAGCTCAGGTCCCTTTTTGGGTTCTGGGGGGGCTCTCCCTGTCCCTGTGTCCCTGCAGGCTGGCAGGAGCTGCACTGTCATCGGGGGCTCAGGCTTCCTGGGCCAGCACTTGGTGGAGCAGCTGCTGGCCAAGGGCTACAGAGTGAACGTCTTCGACATCCGGCAGGGCTTTGAGAGCGAGCAGGTGACCTTCTACCGAGGGGACCTGTGTGACAAGGAGGTGAGCTCAGGGCCAGGGCCAGGGGGGGCACTTTTCCCTGCATTTCTGCCCCTGCAAGGAGCAGATCTGTCTGCTCCTTGCATTTCTGCCCCTGAAAGGAGCAGATCTGTCTGTTCTTGCATTTTTGCCCTTGAAAGGAGCAGATCTGCTGTCTGTATTTGCATTTCTGCCCCTGAAAGGAGCAGATCTGTCTGTATTTGCATTTTTGCCCCTGAAAGGAGCAGATCTACTGTCTGTATTTGCATTTCTGCCCCTGAAAGGAGCAGATCTGCTGTCTGTATTTGCATTTCTGCCCCTGAAAGGAGCAGATCTGCTGTCTCTATTTGTATTTTTGCCCCTGAAAAGAGCAGATCTGTCTGTTCTTGCATTTTTGCCCCTGAAAGGAGCAGATCTGCTGTCTATTCTTGCATTTTTGCCCCTGAAAGGAGCAGATCTGCTGTCTGTATTTGCATTTCTGCCCCTGAAAGGAGCAGATCTGTCTGGATTTGCATTTTTGCCCCTAAAAGGTGCAGATCTGCTGTCTGGATTTGCATTTCTGCCCCTGAAAGGAGCAGATCTGCTGTCTCTATTTGCATTTTTGCCCCTGAAAGGAGCAGATCTATCTGTGTTTGCATTTTTGCCCCTGCAAGGAGCAGATCTGTGTTTGCATTTTTGCCCCTGAAAGGAGCAGATCTGTCTGTGTTTGCATTTTTGCCCCTCCAAGGAGCAGATCTGTCTGTGTTTGCATTTTTGCCCCTGAAAGGAGCAGATCTGTCTGTGTTTGCATTTTTGCCCCTGAAAGGAGCAGATCTGCTGCCTGGCTTCTGCTGCCAGCTGAGAAGAGCAGGGCTGGGTTGTGCCTGGTGCTTTGCATTACTGTT
Organism: Alethe castanea; assembly: GCA_024734035.1. Lineage (NCBI taxonomy): Eukaryota > Metazoa > Chordata > Aves > Passeriformes > Muscicapidae > Alethe > Alethe castanea. Next base: position 913,340 of record JANRGV010000023.1, on the reverse strand, counting down.
AGCTAAGATTCACAGGGTAATTACAGCCCCTGGGTTAATTGCAGGGGGCTCAGCTCCCTGAGAATGGCACAACTGGTGTTCCCAGAGCCAGAGATGAGTGGGAGCCTTGGCCAAGCCATGTGGGAGGTGATTTGGGGACTCAGCTGCCCTCAGTGCCATGGGGAGCTTTAAAGCTGCTCCTTCCTCAGTGTCCCAGCTGCAGGAATGCTGAGCCTTGCAGGATTTCTCAGGGAGAAGAGAGGATGTGGTGAGTGCTGAGGGCAGGACATTGTGGATGGAGATCCTAATCCCATCCCAGCTGTCCACCTTTATGAAGAAATTGAGCTGTTTCCATGGAAAAAAAAAATTAAAAAAAAAAAAGGGCTGCCTTATTTCCCTGCTGTTGTTTTTTCCTGATTGCCACCCTGGCTGCTGCTCCATTCCCTTTTTGCCCCTGGTTTCCTGCAGGCTCTGCTGCCAGCCCTGCAGGGAGTGGCTGTGGTGTTCCACTGTGCCTCCCCAGCCCCTTCCAGTGACAACAGGGAGCTCTTCTACAAGGTGAATTTCCTGGGAACCAAGGCAGTCATTGCAGCCTGCAGAGAAGCTGGAGTGCAGGTAAAGGGGGGAAAGCCCTGCAGGGTTTTTGGCTGATGGACTTTGTGCCATTGGCATCAATGCCAGCCTTGGTTGGGAGGGGGACAGAGGGCTCTGAGATGCTGAATTCCCACTTGGTCCCTGAAAACCAGGGGAACAGAGGCTCTGGGGGTCTCCTGCTTGGTGTGAATCCAATCCCACAGAAAAGCATCCATTAAAATCTGTCCTGGCTGGGAGAGCAGCACCTCACAAGTGGCTTTTTCATCATGGCACAGCCCCAGAGGTGGCTTTTCCAGCAGGGGAATATTCCTGGCATTTATTCCCCAGAATTCCTCACCATGGAGTGAGGAGGAGCACACTGGTGCCATGATCTAAAAAAGTCAATTGCCCACAAAAGCAAGAGCCTGAGGAAGCAAGCCTGGAGTTGGAGACTGAATTTTCCCCTTCAATTACTTTAATTCCCCTAAGTTCTCATTTAAATTCATTTATTTCATTTATATGAAATCGATTTATTATATTAATTTCATTTAAATCACCAAACAAAAACATCCAAGGTTCGATTTTTTTGTTTTTCTGTCTTTGCCAAGATGAGCAAATCTTTCTTTACAACTCTGGCTGTGTGTTAAGTGTTCCAAGCCTCTGATTTTCCTGGAGATGTTTCCCCTGGATTGACTGCCTTGGGTGTTTGCTGGAATGTTTAATCTCCTTTAGGTAGCATTAAATGATGGGACAGAATGAATTTAAAGGAGCAAGTTCTCTTACCTGCAGTTTCTGTTCATCTTCTGTTAGACTCAGGTTATTTTCTGTAGCATCAGCTGGTTAAATATTATTATTATTATTATTATTATTATTATTATTATTATTATTATTATTATTATTATTATCATTATTATCTTTACTCAGCCTCTGTAAATAATGACCCTTTCATTTTAGGCTTTAACCAACTGTTTTCTCCCCTTTTTCTTGCAGAAATTGGTGCTAACCAGCAGTGCCAGTGTAGTTTTTGAGGGCACAGACATCAAAAATGGCTCAGAAGATCTCCCCTATGCACAAAAACCTATTGATTACTACACAGAGACCAAGATCCTGCAGGAGAAGGTATTTGCCAATGGTCAAACTGTTCTTTTTGGGTGTACTCACTGAAAAAAAAGAGAATAAAATCAGGCTGTGGCATGAATTGCCACTGAGGAGGGAGGAGAGGAGGTGGGAATGTGGCCTGAGCTAAGGGGCACACTGCAAATATTAATATTAAATTAATAATCTCCAAACATCTGAGATATCTGCTCTTCTCATGTTCTTTCTGCTGCAGCATCTGTGCTTTAAATGTGGGGTAATGTTTTCAATCAAAGGCTGCAGATCATGTTTTTTTTTATTGTTTTGGATCCTTTTTCCATGGCTTGCATTTCAGCTGTGGGAAGAATCTTTGCTTTTTGTGCCAGAAGAATTGAGAGCCCCTTCCACGCTGGTGCTGACAGTGTGAGAGCCTGGAAGGAATTGCACAGTTTTAATTGTGAGAACATCTGTTCCTTCAGCACTGCTAAAGGGGAAGCTGAGGAGCAGCAATCAGGGGTAGCCCCAGTGATTATGGCTTTGTTTTGGGGGAAACTGAAAAGATTTTGTCTGTGCCTCCTCCATGGAAATTCCAGCAGCTGGAAATGAGGAGGGCACGTTGTTGAGGAGCTCCCAGGAGAATGAAATGTGCTCCAGAGCTGCTGAATGTGCTGCTGGGGCTCCAGGGGATGGGCTCACCCCCTCCTGAGATGCAGGAGGGACAGAAATGGAATTCCTGGGTGCCCTCCTTTGCTCCAGCTCATGCACAGAGTTCATGGAGACCAGGAGCTTGGAAAGCTTCTGGGGTGTTCAGTGAGAGAAGCAAAGCTTCCCTTCCTTTGTCAATTCATGAAGTTTTCATGGTTTTTTATCTGGTTTTCTTATCAAAGAGATGGGGACAAAGTGAAGATCAGGAAAGACAGGAGGGGATCAAAATTCTGGTTCCTTCCCAAGGAGAGGAGCAGCCCCCAGCCCCTGCAGTGGATGCATTGCTGGGCTCTGCTTTCCTCCCTGATTCTCTTCTCCTCTTTCCCCACAGGAGGTGCTCAGTGCAAATGACCCAGACAACAATTTCCTCACCACTGCAATCAGGCCCCATGGGATATTTGGTCCCAGGGACCCTCAGCTGGTTCCCATCCTCATCCAGGCAGCTCGGAGTGGCAAAATGAAATTCATCATTGGGTGAGCAAGGCCCAGGCATTTCAGAGCTGGGGCAAAATCCCTGCTGGATCTACAAAGCCCTTTTGGGAGGGAGCAAAATGAAATCAGTTGTGTTATTTCTTTTCTTTTTCACTTTTTTTTTTTGCTTAAAAATCCTCTTTTAGGGGCTCACTCCCTGCCATGGTGAGTGTCCATAATGCCAAAGGAATATCCATGAGGAAAGCTGGCATGGCTTGAGCTGTTTAAGAGCTCAGATTACTTGACACTAATTTATTCCACTTGTATTTGAGGTTGTGGCAATTCAAACCCCTATAAAATATGAAATATTGAAAATATGGCCTGAAATTGCAGCACCAGAGAGTGGGAGAAGGGGAAACTTGAAATCTGCCACAAGCAGATTTTCAGCCCAGCTTGCTTTGGGGCTAAAATTCCTTTTCTGTGTGCAGGGATGGGAAGAACTTGGTGGACTTTACCTACGTGGAGAACGTGGTGCATGGGCACATCCTGGCTGCAGAAAAGCTGCACAAAGACTCTCCCCTGTGTGGGAAGGTGAGGAAGAAGAGGAGAGGAGGGGAAGGGAGGGGAGGGACCCCCTTCCCACAGCCTCTGCTGATTCCTGGACATCCAGCCTGCAGGGCAGCAGCTCCAGCTTTTCCATCTGTGTGCAGCCACCTGCATGGGTCTCCTGGAATTTCCTGCTCTAAAACTCCTTGGGAAGGAAGGGCAATCCAGGCAGAGCTGGGGGCAGCCAGGAGGCACACATGGAAACACAGAAGTTTTTGGGACACGTTCAGAACAGGAGGAGCTTTCCCAGCTGTCCCTGGTCCTGCTGTGCTCTGGGCACACTGGGGTGGTTTCAGCTGGCTGCTGTGGGCTGTGGTTGATGTTTCTGAGGAATCCTGGAGTGCTGGAAGCAGCTGGTTTCCTTGGAAAAGCAGGGATTCCCCCTGTTCACACGGAGTGGGCAAACAAAGGGGGGTCCTCAGCACTGAGCCAAACCTGGGAAAGGCAGCAGGATTTTAACCCCTGGTTCTCCTCTGCCTCTCTTGCAGGCCTTCCACATCACCAACGATGAACCAGTTCCCTTCTGGACGTTCATGTCCCGCATCCTGAGCGGCCTGGGCTACGACCCCCCCAAGTACCACATCCCCTACTGGCTGGCCTATTACCTGGCCCTGCTGCTGGCCCTGCTGCTGGCCCTGCTCAGGCCCCTGGTGGCCATCAAGGCCACCTTCACCCCCATGAGGGTGGCCCTGGCTGGGACATTCCACTACTACAGCTGTGAGAGGGCCAAGAGAGCCCTGGGCTACAGGCCCGTGGTCAGCCTGGACGAGGCCATAGCCAGGACTGTGCAGAGCTACCCCGGCCTGCGCCGGCCCAGGGCCTGAGGGGCCTCCCCTCCCTCATTGCCAGCCCTCTGGCAGCAATTCCCAGCAGCCTGGGGTTCTCCTGCAGCCTCTGCTCCTCCTCATTCCCCCGTGTGGGAGTTTGTTTCTGGGATGTGACTTCTTGTTTGGAAGCAGCTGCTGAGCTCTCTGGGCTGTGAATAAACACCCTGCTGTGCCCTCTTCAATCCCAAGCAGGCACACCAGCATTCCTGCTGCCTTCCCTCCACCCTTGGCCCGTGTTTTGTTGCTCTGGTGACAGCAGCCACCCCTTCCCAGAGCTGCAGGCTGGCTCACAAACACTTCCCGTGCCTGCCTCCCCTCTGGGCTTTGGCTTTGCTCCCCACAAGAGAGCCCCGTGCCAAAGAGGAGCTCTGCCACCATCTCTGCCATCATTGCAGCTCTGCTGGTTTTGCCTCCATGATCAGGGTGTGATTTGGCTTCTCCCTGAGGCAGCAGAAGGAATAAGGAGTGTGCTCCTTTGTCCGTGCAGGGTTGGTTTCTGTCCCAAAAGAGCCCAAATCAGTCACACAGGGGTGACTTCCCAGCTTTGTGTCCCATCTCTGGAAGGGCAGATCCCAAGCAGGGTGTTCATGATTCCCTTTTTTGGGGGCAGAGAGTTTTGGGAGCAGCCCCAGCACTGGTTTAGCACAGCTCCCTTCCCACAAGAGCTGCAGTGGTGAGAAGATCCTGCAGCACCAAGCTCCTCCCTGCCCTGTCCTGGGGATTTTTGATGCTCTGACCACTTAGGCCATGAAAAAACCTCTTTTCCACAAGGAAATGGACACAAAGCAATGGTCCCCCAGCTATTCCCTGTCACTTGTACATTAGATATTCTTTGCTCTGTAATCCTCCTAAGCACTTCAGTTCTGGTTTGGTTTTAAGTGGAGGGTTTAGGTTGGAGCTGCTGTGCTCCCTGGGAGTTCTGGTGTTTGGAATTTCAGAAGGATTATGGAATCCCAGGATGGTTTGGGGTGGGAAGGCCCTTAAAGCTCACCCCATTCCACTCCCACTACTCCAGCAGTTTGGGATGGGCTTTAAGGTCCCCTCCCACCCAAACCACTCAGGGATTTTTAAGCTCCCAGTCTGGATTTTGTGTGTGTCAGCAAGCAGAGGCTGGGAAGTGAAATTGCTGTTATCAAACCTCCAGGATCCCATGCAGGTGCAGCCTGTCCTTGTCAGGAGCCCTCAACAGGAGCTCCCCACGACTTCAAAGAGTTCCCTGGAGCACTCTCATCGAACTCCTTATCTCCCTCTCTCTGCTTCCCTGGCTTTTCCTTCCTGCAGTTCCTCGTTTTGCTGACCTGAGACTGGTTTTGGCAGTGGGAGAGATGAAGGGAGATCTTCTGTTGCTTATCCTGGAGGAAGGAGAGGGAGGGAAGGCAGAGAGGATTAAAAGTGGAGTTAAGGTAACCAACCCCCCATTCCCCTCTTCCAGAGATTGCTCAGGAGGATTGTCCAAGGAATTCCTTTCAGTCTTGCCCTTGGAGTGTGGGGGAAGCTCAGAGAGGAAAAAGGCTGGCTTGGGTGTAATTACCAGAAATAAGGAAGAGGAAAAATGGATAAAAGCAGGACAGAAATGACCCTGCATGTCCAGGCAGCAAAAAAAGGCAGCCCAGGGGTGTGCAGGAGGTGTCCAAGGCCAGGCTGGGAGCACTCTGGGATAGTGGAAGGTGGAACAAGATGGGCTTTGAGGTCCCTTCCAAGCCAAACCATGCTGGGATTCAGCCAGCTTTGGGAGCAGTGGGACATTGGCACCCTGCAGATGGGGCATTTCCAGACACAGCCAGCCACGACGCTCTGCAGGGCTGGAGCTCAGCATTTTGGGGTGTTTTGTGTCCCAGTACCCCCTGCCAGCCCAAAATGAGCAGCAGGACCTTCCCCCAGCTGCCAGCCTCAGCAGGGCTGGCCTCTGCTTCCCAGCTCCCTCCCGAGTTTCGCTGGTGCTTGTGCAAGCCCTGTGCTGCTGCCAGGCCCACAGGGGAGAGTGGTGCAAGCCAGGCCCTGTCAGGGCAGGGGGAAGAGCAGCTGCTTTGCTTTAGAACCTGCAAGGACCTGGCTGAGCTGCTGAGGGCAGATCAGCATCTCCCTGCTTGTGCCAGAGTGGGTTTGGGGTGTCCTGGTGGCACCACCACAGCTGTGCCCTGGCTCTGCTGACAACAACATTTTGGGAGCAGCCCCAGCACTGGTTTAGCACAGCTCCCTTCCCACAAGAGCTGCAGTGGTGAGAAGATCCTGCAGCACCAAGCTCCTCCCTGCCCTGTCCTGGGGATTTTTGATGCTCTGACCACTTAGGCCATGAAAAAACCTCTTTTCCACAAGGAAATGGACACAAAGCAATGGTCCCCCAGCTATTCCCTGTCACTTGTACATTAGATATTCTTTGCTCTGTAATCCTCCTAAGCACTTCAGTTCTGGTTTGGTTTTAAGTGGAGGGTTTAGGTTGGAGCTGCTGTGCTCCCTGGGAGTTCTGGTGTTTGGAATTTCAGAAGGATTATGGAATCCCAGGATGGTTTGGGGTGGGAAGGCCCTTAAAGCTCACCCCATTGCACTCCCTGAGCTGCAGGTGTGTCCCTGAGCACGGGCAGCTCTCAGTGTTCCAGCAGGGCCTGGCTGGGGATAGCAGTGCTGCTGTGGGGAGGTGAGGGCTGGCCTTCTGGCACAGCTCTGCACTGACACCTCATGAAAAACCAGTTGGGTTCCCTCGTAACTCATGGGTGTAGTGGTTTTACACCCTGAGACTCATCACAGCCGGGCTCTGGGGCCCGGTGGCAGCTCTGCAAAGGCCACAGCACTGCGGGGTTACTCACCTGCCCTCCCCCTCGGCACTGGGAGGGGCTGCAGGAAACGTCCCCGAGCAGTTCCGTGCTCTGCAGCAGGGCTGCTGCTCTGCTCACAGGCAGAAAACACTGAGCAGGGTCCCAGGCTGCTGCCCAAAAACACAGGCTGGCCTGGGAGGGTGGCAGGAGTCACCACTGCCTCAGGAATGGTTTGGTACAAACCCCTTTCCCATGGAATTTGCAGGTTGCTTGCAGCCATCCCTGCTCCTGTGGGGTCACAGCCTGGAAATGGCAGAACCAGCATCAGCCAGTGCCAGCTGGGGACATCTCCATGAGAAAAAGGATCTTTGTGCTTCCCTTGGGGAGGAGATCCCATGAAAATCCATTTCCTGGTGAAGTCAGACATTCCAGGCTGAAATTTACTTTATAGCAATAATGTTTTTAACAGGAGCTGGAGAAAAAGCTCTTTTTTTTGGCTGCAGGAGTGTGTGTGTGTGTCCCTGGAGAAGTTGTGGGGTTGGGATGGGACACAGGACCTTGCTCAGACCCAGCTTTACCTGAGCCTTGGCTCATGGCTGAGGAGGGGGCTCAAACCAGATCCTCCTGCTTTGAACCAGACTCAGTGGGAAAATGGGACAATTCCCCTCTTGGATTCTGCTCAGGTGGGAAGAGTCTAAATGAGTATAAAGGACTTTTTGTGGTGTTGACTTCACACTCAGATTTCCTCCAAAGGTGTGCAGGTGGGGCTGGGAGCCCAAGGTGGGTGTCTTGTCCTGAATTTGGCAGAGTTCCACTCCTGCTTAACTCCCTGACAGAAATCTGGAGTCCATCCCTGAGCTCTGAGCTCCTCCAGGCCCTGCAAGGTCACCCCAAAGCTTCTCCTGAGCAATCCCAGCCCTGCCAGCAGAGCTGCTCCATCCCCTGCTCCCCCTGAGCCTCCTCTGGGATGGGATGGGATCCATGGGATGGGATGGGACCCATGGGATGGGATCCATGGGATGGGATCCATGGGATGGGATGGGATCCATGGGATGGGATCCATGGGATGGGATGGGATCCATGGGATGGGATCCATGGGATCCATGGGATGGGCTCTGTGCACTGGGGCAGCTCTGCAGGTGGGGTTTCACAACCCCAATCCCTTTCCTGCTGCCCACCCTGTGGGGATGCATCTCCTCATCCAGCAGTGACCTGGGATGAGCTTTGGGAGCTCCTCATCCATCTCTGCCTGGTTGAGATTGAGGTGTTCATAACAAATGCCTTTCTTTTTCTTTCCTTTTTTTTCTTTTTTTTTTTTTTTCATTTTTGAGGTTTCTTGGGGTTTTTTTTGGTTTTCGGGGTTGGGTTTTTTTTTAACTTTTTTTTTTGTTGTTTTGGGTTTTTTGTATTTTGTTTGTTTGTTTGTTTTTTGGGGTTTTTGGTTGTTGTTTTTTGGGGGTTTTTGTTGGTTTTTTTTCCCTCCCAGTTTTTGATCACCCAGCACAGAACACGGTGTCCCCGCTGGGTAAAAGCAGAGCCCTGCGTGTCCCTGCCGTGCTTGGGGCCCTCCTGTCCCTGCAGGGCTGGCCGGGCCGGGCTCTTACTCACTGTTATTCAGGGAAGAGCCCGGACAAACCCTCGGCAAAGCCCGCCGTGACTCAGGGCTTGCCCAAAATAAAGCTGCAGAGTCAGCCGGGGCCGCGGGGCAGGGGATGCTGCTCCGGCAGGAAGGTCCTGGCAGCTGATCCCGACCTGCTCCGGCCCCCTGAGCCGGACCCGCCGGAGCGCGGCTCTGCAGAGCGCGGCTTATCTCAGCCGGGATCAGCTGAGCCGGCTTATCTCAGCCGGGATCAGCTGAGCCCGGCTTATCTCAGCCGGGATCAGCTGAGCCCGAGCGGATGGGAGGGGGCGATGTGGGGCTGGAATGCCTGAAAATCCCTGCTGGAATCCTGGCTGTGCTGCTGGGGGCCAGGGCTGGGGCAGCGGCCGGTCCCAGCACATCCCGAGGGGATGGGATGGGATGGGATGGGAT
>JANRGV010000023.1:856329-872068 GCA_024734035.1 Alethe castanea | reverse complement strand
AGCCCCATGGCCATCACTGTCCCCCAGAACCGAACGCTTTTCCACTGCTCTTCCCCCTCAAGGAGTGTTTTTTCCTCACGTGAGGTTTTTTTCCAGCTCCTCACCTTTGGGATGGAAGCGATTTTTGGGGTGACCCATGTCCTAAACCTCTTTCCTTGAGCTGTTTTGCTTGGACTCCTAAAACTGCCAGCGGTGCATCCTCAGAGCTTTGGGATATCTCAGAAATCTCCCTTCCTCAGAATCTCCTTGGGAATCACACCAAGAGGATTGGGTGGGTTTGTGGGAGTGGGAATCCACGCCAGGAGCTTTTTGGAGCTGGCACATGGGTGGGAATGGGATTGCTTGGTAACTCCACAAATTTATTTTGTTTTAAATGTATTTTCCCCATGGCAGAATGCCTTCAGCGGTGCTGCTTACACGGTTTGGACTGTGGGTGCAAAGTGTGCTCTCTTCACTCACAGCTCTTCCTAAATGCTGTTTGTATTTTTATTAACTCAAGGGGAAGTTGAAAATATACATCTTGCAGATAGAGGACCAAAATAATAATAATTTTAAAAATCATGTAAAAAACACCCAACCCAACAAAATGTATTTTTAAAGAAATTAAACAGCTATTGCTGTTACAAGTGCCTAAATAATAGAGAGATGCTGAGGTGCCTGTGGGAGGTGTCTGTTTGTAACCTCACTTTGTGTGGTGCTGAGTTTTTGTGGTTTCCTTTGCTCACTGGCACTTAAAAACAGGTGACATTTTCAGGCAGCAAAGGGAGGGGGAAAAACAGCCACAGCCACAAAAAGTCAGGGTTTGATTGCTGTTGTAACAAGTGCTTCAGTTTTTAAACTTCGAATTGGCTGTGTTGACTCACTCCCTCTTCTCTCAGTCTGTTTGCCTTCCTGTAAAACACAGGATTTCTGGTTTTTAACCCATTTTACTGCCCCATGGACCGTTAATTAAGGGATGTTCAGTACTGGGGGTTTTCAGTGAAGAGTCAGTTTGGAAATGAATGTGCCCAGTGAAACTGAAAACTCACGTAAATCAGGTGGAGGGGAAAAGCAGGGTTTGCTCGTGTTGTAAAACTAGTGCAAAATGCAGTTTATGGGTTTTTTGACTTAGTGGGATATGTAATCTTAAATTGGGATTTTTTTAAATGTATGTTTTTGCTGTTTGCTCCCCTCTCTTTTCAGTTGTAACAGGAGCATACACCAGTGCAATCATTATTTAAGCTTATTTTCACGTACCACAGTAACTGCAGTTCCTGTTGTTACTTTGGTATAAGGTGATACAGAATTTTTTCCAAGTTTTTTCTGCTTTTCCAGGATAAACCTGGTAATGAACAAAGGATGTTTTCACCATTTTCTTGACGCTGTTGCTGCCTGACGCCAGCACCTTGTTAGTGATGTTTCCTGACTTTGCTCCATCAGCGCTTTTCTCAAGTATTTTGTTGGTAAACACATGGAAGCCAAACTATTGTGGGGGATTAAATCAGCTTCCTTTGGCAGCAGAGCAGGTGCACATCCTTGCAGCTCTAAAAGAGGAATTTGTGGGTTTTGCAGTGGTTCTTTTTGGCTTTGGATGAAACTCAGACGCCTTCCAGCCCAGTGTAGTTTAGAATCGATTAGAATTGCCGGGGTGTAATTCCCTTTGCCTGACACTGTTGTGGGTGTTTGCAGAGTGCTGGAGCGGCCTGGAGGATGGTGGTGCCCGGGAATTCCCCGCTGATCCAGCAGGAGCCTGCTCTGGAGCCAGCCCTGGGCAGAGACGCCCCCGAGCACCCGGCCATGGGCACGGAGCCCCCCCAGGACGTGGGCCCCGAGGTGCTGAAGCTGAGGGAGCTGGTCAGGAGGCTGGAGCTGGACAGCCAGCACGGCAGGAGCAGGAGCCTGCTGGGGACAGGGGACATCCATGCTGGGGTGGATAACCACGAGGCCGGCCTCAAGGAGATCAACAACAGCATCAAGGCCATGGCCGAGCAGCAGGAGCTGCAGCTGATGGCAGATCTGCACAGCCAGCTGAGCAAAATGAGGCAGGAGGAAGGAGAGAACACCTTCAAGAGAGCCCTGGATGCAGCAGTGCAGTACAGCTGCAAGGGTGGCCCCGAGGAGGTGTCTCCCAGCGGGGAGCAGAGCCACAGCAATGGGTGCTGTCCCAGTGCCAGCTCCGAGCTGCTGGGCAGCCTGCTCATGGCTGGCATCCATGAACAGAGCCCCAGTGAAAAGGGGGCAGATCTCCAGGCCCTTCCCGGCCACGCAGGCCTGGATGAAGTCAAAGTGTTGGAACTGGAGAATTGCCCCGAGGAGGAGGATTGCTGGTAGGTATCCCCAGGCCTGGGGGACAGGGATACCCCAGGGGAGCAGTTCCTTTAAAGCTGGGAGCTGATTTTACAGCAGCATGCACTTCTCATTAGTGACTCTTCTTATTTTTATGTCCACTGTGCCAGACCATTATTTTATAAAAAATAAGTTACCTGTAGGTGCTGTTTTCCCCCCCTTCCTTCCAGCCACTGCTGCAGCTTCCTTTCCCTCTAAGTTGAGTTATATTTAGCACATGCACATGAATGAATAATGGAGCTTTTAAACCTTGCACACAACTGTCAAATACCACATTTAAATAAGAATTTTGTCAATAAGAATCCCCAGACCATCTGGAGTTTGTGGCTTTTGCTAGGAGCCGAGGAGACAAACTCATTCCCAGCTCCTGAAGGCTTTTTCTTTCCAGTTAAGCACCTCTTTTGTTCAGAGACATGAACTGAACCAGATCAGTGATGTAATCCTTAACTGACCCGACTCTCTGGGACTCTCCCCTCCACCACCAGCCTTGTTTAGAACTTGTTTTATAAATCAGCAGATTAACAACCTTGGGAAGGGCAAGGGAAATGTAAAGTTTGAGGCCGATTCCAGCCTCCTGCAGATTGAGATTTTGCTTGAGATTTTACCCAGAGCTGTTAATTTGTAAGACTTGGGAGGAAAAGCCTCAGGGCTCTGCAAATTGGGTTTCAAATTTGTGTAGCCAGATGAATCTGGCAGCAAGGACAGGGCTGCTGAACAAAAACCAAATCTTCAGCTCCAAACATTCATTAGCTGCTAGAAGGGAAGGTAAAGTTTTTGTTAATGGAGTGGAGCTCAATGAGGTCATGGCATCAGCTTCAGCCTGAATTGGAGGTTATATTTAAAACAGGATTTTTTTTTTTTCTTTGCAAGTGTACTTTTAAAACCCAAATACTGTCTCTAACTTGATCACTGGAACTCTTTAGTAGAGCTGAACAGCATTTGGAGCAGATTTCTTCTAAATAAATAAGGGAATGTATAAATAAATAAGGGAATATATTTAACAAGTTGCATAAGGGAGACTGGCTTGATTATTTCTGTGCTAATGGAAGCAGCCAGGTTTATATTCACATTTCCAGAGCCTGTGACAGGGGAGAATCCTCAGATTCTGTTGAGTCTCAGAGGCTGGGATTTACCCAGGCAGGGGATGCTGCCCAGTGAAATCAGCAGAGATTCTGTGCCTGGGAGTTCTGTTCTTTGATCTTTCCTTCTTTCCCAGGAACCCTTCACTCTGCACCTTGTAGGGTCCTCCTGTGTTTGCTTCCTCTTTTTTATTGCCAGGGTAACCTGTGACAAAGAGGCCCCTGAGGAGCTGGGTGAGAGTGGTGATCCAGCACTGGTGCAAGTGCTCTTTCCATAAATTATCTTGAGTTGTGCTGCATCACTTCCATCTGTTCCCTTCTCCTCTTGTCAAACAAACCTGCTGAAACAGGAAGCTGCTCCTTGTTCTGGAGCTTGTTCTGAAGGTGGGGAGTGAATCCTGTGCACAATCAGTAGTGCCTGTGCTTATTGCCATGAATCCCAAACTGCCTCCATAAACACATCCCACATGCAACCCCTGCAGGTGCTTGTGCTTTCCCACAGCAAGAGCCAGAAAACTGCTTGGAGGGGAGGGAGGGTTTTCTTAAAACAAACCAAAAAAACCACCAACAAACTCCCCTTCATTCTCTGTGAATTCAGGATCAGCTGTAACAAGGTGGGCTTTTCTTAAACCAAAAAAAAAACCACCAACAAGCACTCCTTAATTCTCTGTGAATTTAGGATCAGCTCTAACAAGGTAGGCTTTTCTTAAACCAAAAAACCACCAACAAGCACCCCTTAATTGTCTGTGAATTTAGGATCAGCTGTAACAAGGTGGGATTTTCTTAAACCAATCATTGTCTGTGAATTTAGGATCAGCTCTAACAAGGTGGCTTTGCTGATGGTGGGAATTTGGTGCTGCCTGGAGTGAGCAAATCCAAAGGAGCAGCTGAGTGTGTTGTGTATTTGCAATCCTTTTTAAAATACTGTCCATCCCTTTTCCCTGGAAGGAGGATGGGCTGCTCAGAGGGATTCTTGCTGCTCTCTGCAGGTGCAGGTGGAGTCTCAATCCCTGCTGAGCTCTGGAGTGATTCCCTTTGTTCAGCTGCACCTTGCAGCAGTCTGTGTGCAGCTGCCCTGGCTCTGAGCTCAGAGCTGTGTGTGTGAAACCCGAGGCAGTGCCCACTCCCAGCTCCTGTAACTCTGCCCTGGCCTCTGGCTGCTCCCTCAGCTCCCTTTCTCAAATAGCTGCTCAAAATTGTAAATATCCTGGGGACCAGTCCCATGGAACTGGAGCTCAGTGATGCTCACCTTGGACTCAGGGCAGCTCCTGAGCTGTTTTGGGAAGGCTTTTATCCAAATTCCCTCTTACCCAGGGAACAAACCAGCTCTGCTGCTGGTTGCATTGCTTGTGTTCCCCAGTGTTTGTCACTCTGGGGTTTGCCATGGGCTGAGGAGAAGAAGGAATCCCTGGCACTGAGGTGAATCCCTGAGTGCTGCTCCCATTCCCAGAAGTCTCTCTCTCCACTGAAAGTGGGTCATGCTGCCTTCACCTCAGTTGTGCTGGCTCCTGCCTGAGCAGTGCTCAGCACAGCAGGTGAGGAGCCCTTGGGTTGGGGTTTGCACAGAAATGACACTGGAGCAGTTTCCTGGGAATGGGATTTTTCACCCTTAGCTCTGTGTCCAGTGACCTTCTTCTATATTCTTGTGTAAGTCTTTTAATTCAGTGCACTGGAGGAAATCATTGCTGCTTGTACTATCAGGGAGAGGAATTCTGGAGAAGTTCCCCCAAGTGAGGATATGATGCTGCACAAAATGCAGGAATTCTAGCAGTGCAGCACCTTGGGGAAGAACTTCACACAGACTGTGTCTGTGTTATCCATTTATTCCCTTCCCTTCCCTGTGATCCCTCCTAGTCCCTAAATAGGCACAAGAAAGTGTCTTTGCAGTGGCATTTTTGCCTCCCTCTGCAGTTTCTTAGGAATAAAGCTCAGACCTCTCCTTGGGCTACCAGCAGAATGTTTTTGTGTGGAGTGTTCTCCCATGTTTTCCTTTTGTTTCCATCATTTCAGAACCTGGATCATGTTTCACTGTGGCTTTCTACCCCAGTCTTGTCTGTGTTAGGATTTCTGTTCAGCAGGAGTGTTTAGATTTGAGATAAGCACAGCATAAGCAGAGTACTAAATCTGAAAATCAACTCTCTGAAGTCTGATACATAAGGGAAAGGAAAATGAATGTATTACCTGTTTGAAATCTGTGCCTTGGAGAGGAATTCAGCTGCCTTTTAGCACTTGGGGGAGATGTATCTCCTAAACCTGGCATTTTCTAAACACTTTCAGCTGCTTGAGGTCTCCTTCTCCTTGCTCTGTTGTGTATAACTCAAAAGCTCTGAAATTCAGTGCAGTGTTTGCCATTTTTGGAGCTGCTGCACCCCTGGTGCCAAGTGCTCTGGAAGATGGATAATAACCCAGCACTGGCCTTTGCTTTATGCTCAGTTTCTTTTCCTAATGCTCTGCTTCTGGAGCCTTCTGCAGCCTGAATCCTGCTCTCAGCATTTAGAGATTTCTGCTGCAAATACTCTGCATGAGCAGCAGCTGAAATTGCACTCTTAGAGCTGCTCTGCTCTGTTATTCAGTTGGGAGGATGCTTTTTCTTGGTGCATGAGTTGTTGTGTTTCCTGCATTCTTGGGGTTTGGGGTTTTTTTAAAGCAGGAATTTCAAAATCCAGCAACAGTGGCCATTAACTCCTGTAAATCCTTTTGTGACATTGGTTCCATGAGGGGAAGAGCACCTCTGGAATATTCCTTGGGTTCAGTGCTCTGGTTTATGTCAGAATAAAGTGCAGACAGTATCACAAATTTATTTGTGAATGGCTGCAACTTAGTGGAGGAAAAATCCTTGTGGCACTGGGTCCTTAGCAGAGATGTTTGTCACAAAACACTCTGTTTTACAGGATAAACACAAACAGTAGGAAACAGAAACTAAAGATACTTTATTATTGGAGGCTTTCCTCTCAGAAGCCAAAGAAAATCTCATTCACATTGAATAATTTATACAACAAACCCCCAATACATCAAGCTGGGAATATTTGCCCAAATGTTTACTCTGTGCATTTTATATGAAGCCTTGTAAGTATCTAAATAACCAATTTTCGTTTGCAATTTGACAAAAGACAAACATTCAGAGCCATTTAGAGAGAACACCCAAACTGCTGAGCTGGTGGCACAAACTGCAGGGTTAGGTTTGGTTCTGAGCTGGGCTTTGTTAAGCTCTGCCTGACTCTGGGGTGTCTCCTGCTCTTCCAGTGCTTCTGAGGTTCAGTTAAACCTGGCCAATCAAACAGCCTCAGAGGCTGAAAGTGCCAGAAAGAACAATTCAGAGGTTTTTTTTTTTTAAGCAAGTTGCCTGTCAGCACCCTGAAGAATTGAGCTATGTTCACTTAATTGGGTTTGGGGAAATTGTGAGAGCTTCTTTTGCCAATGGACTTGTCAGAAAAAAAAAAAAAAAAAAAAAAATCAAGAGTCCAGAGCTGGGAATGAAGTTTGTCTCCTCAGGTCCTGGGAAAAGCCACAAATTCCAGATGCTCTGGGGATTCTTATTGACAAAATTCTTACTCCCACACAGCTCTGCTCCATGTGGGAATGGCTCTGCCAAGCAAACAAGGTTTGCCATCCTCAGCTGGGATGGAAACAGGGTAAGGAGCTGGGCAGGATTCTCTCTTTCCCTAAACCTGGAATATGTGCAGGGCAGGATTCTCTCTTTTCTTTAACCTGGAATATGTGCAGGGCAGGATTCTCTCTCTCTTTAACCTGGAATATGTGCAGGGCAGAATTCTCTCTTTAACCTGGAATATGTGCAGGGCAGGATTCTCTCTCTCCTTTAACCTGGAATATGTGCAGGGCAGGATTCTCTCTCTCTTTAACCTGGAATATGTGCAGGGCAGGATTCTCTCTTTCCCTAAACCTGGAATATGTGAAGGCAGCCTGACCTGCCCTGAGGAGGCTCTTGGCCTCTTTTTTTGTGATGGTTTTACTGCTCCTTTTGTGGTCTGAACTGCACAATAAATCCAGGGAGAGGGAGCACTTTGCTTCCTGGCTTTGATTGGATTTGAGTGCTTGCAATACTCATTTATCCATGCAGAAACACTGCAGGATTTGCTGGGGGGGTCTGCCCTGAGAGGTACCTTTGGAGTGTCAGGAATATTTCCATTCATTCCTCAGCATTTATTTTGTCAATAACAAATCAAGGTGGTTTGTTTTGTTTGTTTGTTTATTTATTTATTTATTTATTTTCTTTGGAGAGTTTTTTTTATTTTGTGTAAAGCTTGGTGGGGAAAGGTTTCTGTGTGAGTTGTGACTGAACAGGCTGAGTCTGTTCCCTGAAAAGGTAACTCTGGTCAGAGGCAGGGCTGGCAAGTCAGGAGGCAAAAAATAGGGAATAATGTCCCTCTCCAGGTAACAAACAATATTTTGTGAGCTGCTGCATGCAGTGGTGCTCCATCTCATAACCCCAAAAGCTGCCAAGTCTGGGGAGTGTTGCTTTCTGCATCCCATGTTATCCCTGCCTGCATCCAGGACAGGAGCCAGGGCAGTACCTGAACAATATTTTAAAATACCTGTCAGGCTGAGCTGTACAATATTTTAAATATCCCAGCTGTTTCTGTTCTGTCTTGGCCAGGTGTTGGTGTTACAGCTCAGAGCCCCACAGTGTCTCTGTGTATTTTAAACCTGGGTTTTCAGGAATGAGTGGGACAATGAGTGACATTCCTGCTGATTTCCATCAGTTCTGTGCTGGAAATCAGTGTTTTATGGGTTGGATGTGAGCTGGCTGTGAGAGAATGGGTAACTGGAGCAGAAGGGCTGGGAGTGACAAAAGTTGGGAGAGGGAGGAGGAGGCAGCTGAGGCACAGGCAGAGATCCCTTGAAACCTTAACTCCACCCTCATGGCCACTTTGTGCTTAAACACTGGATTTTGGCCTGGAGAAGGTGAAATCCTCTGGCTGCATCAGCTTTGGGAGCTGCAGAAATGCTCAGCTGTGGCTGTAGGTGCTCTGCCGTGGCCAGGAGGGGTTTTTGCCACCTGGGAGCAGTTCCTGAGCTGGGGAAGCAGCACTAGTGTTTTGTGTGCAGGGAGCAGCTCCTGCTGGGGAGCTCTGGGTGCAGAGGGAGCAGCTCAGCAGAGCTCAGTGTGAGTGATTCATGGTTTGGCTTTTCAGAGACAGGAGCAGTTGCTGTAAAGGTGTTTATTGCAGAAACACATCAGAGTTTAGAATATTCAAAGTCCATGCTGAAGTTTTCTAAAGTAGAGTCCTGAGTAGAAGCAGCAGCTGCAGCAGCTGCAGCAGCTCCCTTCTTCCAGGTGGTTTTTTCACTCCAGTACAGGTATTTTTATTTGTAAATCATCCAGTGAGCTAAGAACACAAACCTAAAACATTCCTTCTTCACCTATTAGAATCCTAGCTCAATAGTAAGAAAGTGTTGTTAATTCTTACACATAATTTACACATATCCTCTGTGTATTCACATAAATGGTTCAGTCTGCTCTGTGTAGAAAATGTAAGCAATGTTCTTACTATGTTTTAATTGTTTCTGAACTTTCAACCAGGCCTGAATCTTATACTACATTCTGGGGCTTTTTACTCTCTTAAGGCACTTAAAGCATATTCTGATTTACTTCAGACTAAGACTTCTACTTCATATCTATGTGACTTAATAATATTCCTACTTACTTAAAACTACAGCTTACACTTCTGCTTCATGTCTGTGTGGCTTCATATATTTTAATTTTTCTAAAGGCTTTAATTCAGTCCCTGCATTCTTTTCTCTCTCTGAGGAGCTCAGAGAGGCTCCTGTTTTACACACTCCAACACCTCAGGAGAGGGGGAACCTGAGAGCCAAACAGCAAAAACATTAAAAAAATAGGGAGTTGCTTTTTGGTTTTTAAAATACAAATGGGGGATGTGTAAATAAAATATTTGAGTTGCTTTTAGAGCAAAGGCTCTTCCAGCTTTGGCCTATCCTCAGAGGAGTGTTCTGCTTTGGAAATCTGCTGGAGATGCTGCTTTACACCCAATCCTTTGTGAATAATCAGGAGTTTAAGATGATTAAATGTGTCTGTCCATAAGGCTAATCCTGGGTGTCCATGCAAAGCCCTGGAGGTGGCAGAGATGTGGCAGGAGGAGAATTGCTGTGGCATTACAGGGAAGAGAAGGCACAGCCACACTTCTGGGAATGTCTGAATCCTGCAGTGAGGGTTTATCCCTGAATCTTCATCCCTGGGATGTGGGAATTCACCTCTGGGTGTCTCAGACACAGCTGTGCCTGCAGTGCTGAACATCCAGAGGGTTTTAAACAAAAACTGCAGCTCCTGGCAGGAGATGACCCTGCAGTGATCACCCCAGTGCCTCTGAGGGGGTTTGGAGGAGGGACAGACAGGTGAGTGTCCCAACACCTTCATTTCCAGCCCAGCCTGGGGGTTTCTCTGTGGAGCCAGTGAATTTTCCTGTTGTGGCAGTACATTTTCTTTCTGAGTCATAATCTGTGATTTAAACCTGTATTTTTTAATTTGAGTAACTTGGTTTCCTGATGGTTACACTCCAGCAAATGCCACTTTGCTGGCTGCATGCTTTGAATTAACGAGCATTTCTTCCTGTCTCCTTTGAACCCTTGCAAAGGCTCTATGTGTCTCCAAGGAAATCCATGGATGAGAAAACAGCCTCTCCTCTGAAATGGTGCAGGCAGGTGCTGGACAACCCCAGCCCTGAGATTGAGGCTGCCTGCAGAACCCTCATCAACAGGCTGGACCAAGGTAGGGCAGCTGCAGCCTCTGCTGCTCTGGGCTCCCTTGCAAATCTCTCATTCTCAGCAGGAAAATGGAGCTTGGTGTTGTCAGGCTCTTGAATTTTTAAGTTTTGTTAATATTTAAATATTTTTTAATGTAGGAAATGTGTGGAGGGAAAAATGTACTGCTGGGGAGTGGGGAGAGAACCATGGAAAACTGTTCTTGCAGCTTCTTTCTGGAGAAGAGCTCCTGGTGCTGAGTGTTCCTAGTGGTGATTGTTCCTCCTCTGGATGTTCCTGCTGGATCTTCCCAGCTGCTCTTACCTGGGTGAAAAAATTGTCTGCTGCTCAAAGCTTACAACAATGAAATATTAAACTTGAAGAAATGGTGTCACAGGTTTTTCCTCCAGTTTATCATCCCCTAAAAGCACTTCCTGGTGGCTGTGGGCTGTGTTAATCCTGATTTCATCTGCCTGAAGTGCAGACCTGGAGTGTTGTGTGCAGTGAGGACATCCCTGACCACAGCAGTGCTCTGGGGCTTTGCTTTTCCACCTGGCCTTTGGTGGGAGAGCTCTCAGAACAGATGTAGTTCACAGGACAAAAATGAGTTTATTCAGATGTAGTTCACAAGACAGAATGAGTTTATTCAGCTGCAGTTCACAGAGTTTATTCTGCTCCTGCATCACCTGGTGCATATCCTGCCTGTGTCACTTCACCTGGCCCCCAGGTTTGTGTGATAGGACACTGAGGGTTGGAAGGGAACCTGGAACTGTTTTTTACCTGCTCTAGATCCCCTCTCATCCAGCTCTCCTGCTCAGGACTTGCTGCAGGTTTATTGCAGAGATGGACTCGGGAAGCTGCAGACACAAAAGCTGTGTTTGGAAAAGTGACACTTGTGGGAGAACCCGTGTTTGGAATCAGTTCTGGAATCCAAGCCCAGCTGGGTCCCCACGGTGCTGTCAGAGTTTGTGGTGCCTGCCTTTGTCTCCATGGGAGTGCAAGAATTCTGATTTCAGTTTAACCAGCAGTCTGAGCCCTGTGGTTTGCAGGCTGAGGTCGCTGCTTTGGGGCTTGGTCTGGTTTTTTTTTAGTTTTCATTCTGATGTGTTTGGCACTGCTTGAGATCTCAGGCTTCTCTTGAGTTTAACCTTGGCATTCCTGGTTGGAGATAACTGAATAGACTCTGAGAACAAACCTCATTTGCTTCCACAAACCATCAGTGCTCAGAAATTTGAATGGAATCTATTTGATTCTCTCCTTTCTCTCTGAAATGTGTCAGGCTTCAGTTGTGCTTAGTCTGATCTGGTAATATTTGAGGGAGAAATAAAAAAAAGAAAATGTAATCTGGTGAATTTTCATTGTTTTCTTAGCTGATATTCCCTCAGTGAGGAGAGCTGAGTTTCTGGGGGCAGTTCAGCTGCCCCTTGAGTATCTCCAGCTCATGGTGTGAGGAATTCCCTCAGTGTTGTAGCTGCTCATTTCCACCTCCAGTAAAGATGGAGGCACTTGCTTTTGCCACCTGCCTTATTTTGGTTTGTTTATGAACATGTGAGTGTGTGTGAGCTGAAGGAATTTAATTCAAACAGTTGGTTTTTGTGTTGGATTGGCTCCGTTTCTGTGCTTTAATACTGTCTTGGTTCCATCATAAAACTTCAGAATAACACACATGTAACATGAAGTTGGGTGAGTTCTCTGAAATGAAGGGGTGTAGAAGTGGCAGATACTGATGGAAATATGGAAATATCTGGGATGGAAGTATCTGGGAGGCTCAGCACTGGAACTTTGTGAAATGTTTGGCTTCCTTAGAGCCAAGCTTGCCAGGAGTCACTTTTGGAGTTCTTCAGGAGGGACAAACCCAGTTAAAGGACACGAGTGGGGGACTGGGCACTGCTACCACCAGGTCCCTGTGCTGCAGAATTTAATCTGTTTAATAACCCTGCATCTTGTTCTTGACCTTGCTCTCTGTTTCCTAAATAATTTGCTAACCTTTGTGGCTTTTTTTTTTTGTATTTTTCCTTCTAGCCAGTAGATGGAAAAACCTGTATTGCAGCCCCCTGGCATCTCCCAGCGCACATAACCTGAATTCCGAGGCAGGCTCCTGTAGCAATGCACTAAACTCTCCTGGGCACCTCAAATCGACTAACAAAGCACTACTAACCTGTGGCAGCTCAGGTATGGCATGGCACTGCAGCACTGGGCTCTTTAAAATGCAAGGAGGGTTAGGGATTGGCACAGGGAAAAGTTCTCATGGCCACTCGTGGTGTTTCCTCCTCTTTGCTTTGCTCCCTTCTCACCCAGGTTTCATTTGTGTGGGAGAAAAACCTCCTTGCATTCTAAATGTCCTGTAGTTATTTCTTGGTTTGGGTTTCTCTACTTTCTCTCTCTCTCTATATGTATATATTTGTAAATTGTACTAATTTTAAATGGCTTAAAATAGAAAACAGCTGTTAAGGCAAAAATATATTGCTCTTGAATAATGTTGTGGAGTGTAGATGTGATCTTTATAAAGTTACTTGGATTCTGTTTTCTGGGCAAGGTTCTCTTGGGAATATTGATTAATGCAGGGAACAGAAAGCTGCCAAAGCCTTCAATTCAAGAGTGGGCAGCTCAAACAAGATAAAAGTTTTCCTTCAGCCTCCATTGTGTGTGGAGGGAGGTTCCCTACCTCAGAGGCAGCTCAGGCACAACTCTTGTTACTCCTGCTGATGGAGCTGCTCCAGAATGCTTTGTCCTGCAGCCTCCCTGTGCCTGAGGAGCCAGGACACCCTTCCAGGAGCTCCATTTGTTATCCCTGCTGCAGTTCCTGCTGTCCCCAGCACCAAGGCTTTGCCTCTTGGCTCTGCTATCAAAGGACTCTTCCTTATTTGTTTGTTCGGTGTGGAAATTGCTAAATCCCACTTTGCATGTTTCAAAACACAAAGCATGTTTAGCAGTCTCTGCCTCCAAACTTGATGTACAATGAACTTTTTTCCCCCTCTAAAATAAGGAAAAGGGTTGCCTGTGGCTGTTTTCACCGGTGCAGGTTTGGTTTTGAGGTCTGATTTTTCTGCTATAAATAGAAATTAACACTTATCTCAAGGATGCACATAGCTCTGAGGATTTTTGCCAGCTGAGCTCTGCAGGGAAACATCTCTAAAGCAATTTCTTGTTTTTATATGAGGCTGGGGGGCAGTCCAGGTGTCTGAGCACCTTTTCACCCAGCAGCAGCTCCTGATGAGTAAAACCAAAGTGGCTCTGGCTTCTGGAAGGTTCACTCTGCTGGGTGGGAAGCCAGAGGCTCTGGCCTTGCAGAGCATGAAGAGTTCACTTCTCAGGTGCCTCTTCCCTGTGCCTTGTGCTAACATGAGTTTAAAGTTTCCTGTCAACTTGACTGACTCAAATCTTCTTTTATTTCCAAGAAAAAACATCTTTCCTACCCTTCAAATGGAAAATGTTTAAGTGACTTCCCTTTTGACAAAACCCAGCTGTGGTTTCTGTTTGAAAACCATCATCAGCTCAGCTTTACTGATGGAAGAAGGAGTTTTGTCTCCTCCTTGGCTATTTTTAGCAATTTGAAATGCAACAGCCAAACTAAACAAAGTTAGATTGGGAGTTTTGCCTTTTAGAGAGCTGGTCTCAAGGTCCAGCTGGATTTTTAATCACTATTGAAGGTGCTGTTTGTTAATTGCAGCAGGAAACCCATGCTTGTTCATTCCATCACATCCTACAGGTGCAGGCCCTGCTCAGGATGGATTTATTTCAACTCTTACAGTCTTTTTGTGACCCCCAGGAGGAAAGAAATGGGATTTTATTGTGGAATATCTTGGCTTGGAGTGTGTATTTGTGCAGCATGCACCTTTAAGGTACAGCCACACTTGTGTCACTGTATTATTTAAGCATCACAGTTTTCCTGCCATGTTCTGAGAAGATTTGAAGGCAGGGCACCTCCTGAGTAGTCAGCAGTGATTTTAAAATAAACCATTTCCCAGCAAAACTGAGCAGCCCTTTCAAGCTGTGATCAAACTCAGCCAGGCAGGAAAAAGCAGCAGGTTCCCAACATTGTTTCTTCAACCAGCTTGGAAGAGAAGTAACTGCTGACATGGAAAACAGCTGTGAAGTTCAGGTGTAAAATGAATTTTTTACGTGGGCACTGACCAAGTTAGCCTCACATCCCTTGTTGGAAAAGCACATGAAGACTGCAGGTTAAAAACTGAAAATACAAAAATTTCTGAATTCTTATTTCTCCCAGCTGGACCTGAAGCTCCCAGGTGCTCTGCTGAATTCCTGGGATAGATCCCTGCTGCTCCTGGTGTTTTTGGGAGGGTCTCACTGGGTTTGTGTCCCTCTCCCCCAGGGTACCTGAGCATGCACTCGGCCCTGAGCTCCCAGTCCTCGGTGGACAGCGAGCTGAGCACCTCGGACGACTCCATCTCCATGGGCTACAAACTGCAGGACCTCACTGATGTCCAGGTCATGGCCCGGCTGCAGGAGGAGAGTAAGTTTTGCTTGTGTGTCTGTTTGGTTTTGTTGTGGGTTGTTGGGGGTTTTTTAAGTTCTCCTATATTGTCAGGCAGGAAAACTTCAATAGCAGCTGGTGAGGAGCCGTAAATAAGCCAGGTGCCACTCAGGCAGGTGTGTTTTCATGGGAGGCACTTGAAATCTTTATTTCCACCTTTGAAATGCTGATGGGTGCAGAATGAACAAAATTAAAAGATTGAACCTGTAAATGAGACTCCCATAGCTATAAGTTAGACTCTTATGCCTAAATTAGACTCTTATACCTAAATTAGACTCCTATACCTGTAAATGAGACTCCTATACCTGTAATTTAGACTTCCATACCTAAATTAGACTCTTTCACCTAAATGAGACTTGTATACCTGTAAATGAGATTCCTATTCCTGTAAATTAGACTCTTATACCTAAATTAGACTCCCATATCTGTAAATGAGACTCCCATACCTAAATCAGACTCCCATACCTAAATTAGACTCCTGTACCTACTTAACCTGCTGGAGCTTGATGGCAATGTCCACAATCTCAGGTGGACTGCATTCCTGCATTCAGGTCCCCTGAATATTAATTGTGCTGTAATTAATCACTGCTGTAATTAACCAGGGCCAATGCAGTGATGCTGTTCCACCTGAGGGATTCCAGGTGTTAACCTGCCTCTCCTTCCAGTGCAAAACTAATCACTACCAGAGCACTGCTTTGGAATTTGGGATGTGTTGTTGGGATTGGTGTTGCCCGTGTCCCCAGGTGTTAGGATGGATGAAAGTTTGACAAGAAAGTCTCACAGATATGTATGCTTGGCAGAAAGCTCTTTGAATGTAGAATCTGAAGAAGGAATAGAAATTAAAGGAAGTTTTGATATAGAGGAAAAGAATTGCTGAGCCAGTCTGATTGGGTAACTAAGAAGGCAAAGGCTATATTAGTTAGAAGGGGTTTTTATGGCTCAGAGCAAAGGATAAACCCACCTCAGACAAAATTTTTTTTTTACCAAGCCAGAAATTCCACAAAAAAATAGAAATACAGTAATACAAAATAACAATCCCAAAACAGTGCCAGAGTCAGAATCCAAGCTGGCACCCGTCAGTCAGTCAGGGTGTTGGCAGCAGTGCCATTCAATGGTGGCTGCA
>JANRGV010000023.1:754020-764222 GCA_024734035.1 Alethe castanea | reverse complement strand
CTTTGCCACAATGTGCCCTTGGTTCCGTGACAATCCATTGTGTCACAATGTTCTCCTGGGTGCTATGAGACCTTTCACTATTTTAACCCCCCCAAAAAATTAAAATAAAAGCCGACAACCCCAAGCCCTGTTTGGGAAGGGCCGGGAGGGCAGCACTCCCCCGCCAGCCCTTTCCTCAGTAGGTGGCAGAAAATTTCATCCTTTTTTGCTTCTGTCTCTGATTGCAAAACCAGACCCGCACCACGTTCTTCTTCAGGTCTAACTTCTCGGCGATGGCGGCGATTTTCTCGGAGGAGGGCCGGGGCTGGACGGCGAAATAAGCCTCGAGCGAGCGCTTCTCGGGGGCGGCGATGGACGTGCGCTTGCGCTTCTTGTCCCCCGCCGTGTAGATCTCGGGTTTGGTCATTTTCTCCCTCTGCGCCCTCTCCGCCTCCTCCAGCCACGCTTCCAGGATGGGCTTGAGGGCCACCATGTTATTGTGGGACAAGGTGAGCGACTCGAACCTGCAGATGGTGCTTTGGCTCAGGCAGCCCACGCCGGGGATCTTGAGGTTGGCCAGCGCCGAGCCCACGTCGGCCTGGGTGACCCCCAGCTTGATCCTGCGCTGCTTGAAGCGCTCGGCGAAGGACTCGAGCTCCCGCGGGTCCGTCTCGGTCTCGGGGCCGGAGATGACGGCGTGGGAAGCGAGGCCGTGGGGGTGGGACAGGGGGGGCTGGGGCGGGTGGTGGCCCATGTGGCCGATGGGCGGCATGTGCGAGTGCGGGTGCGAGGGCGCCGAGCCCACCTCGGGCACCCCTGCGAGCGGCAGCGCCGAGTTCAGGTGCTCCAGCAGCTCGCCCTCCAAGCCCTGCGAGGGCTGGTGGTGGTGGTGGTGCGGGTGGTGCGTGCTCAGCACGGCCGGGTGGTGCAGGTGCACGGAGGACGAGGTAGGAGTGCAGGACACGCTGCTCATGGTGTGGTAGGTGGCGTCCGGCTTGAAGGGATGCGTTTTCTGCGACACGATATCCACGGCGGCCAGAGCCTCGGCGCCCCGCAGCAGAGTCTCGTCAAAGCCCGCAAAGATGTTCCCCTGGATCTGGGGAGAAAAGCGGGAGCGGAGAGAAAAAAGAACGAGAGAGGGTTAAAGGGAAGCGGCGGAGATCCCGCTCTGCCCCGGACAGGTAACGCGAACCGAGCGCTCTCCAAAGAAAAAACAGCAGAGCCCGAGCGCTCTCCGTCCAAGCCGGGCACTCACTCTGCGCTCCGGGGCGGCCTCCCCAAAAAACAGAGGCAGCGGCAGAGGCCGGAGCCCTCGGGGGTCCCGCAGCCCTCGGGGGTCCCGCAGCCCCAGCGCTCGGTCGGAGCTCGGCTGAAGATCCCCGAGCGGGACCGACCCCGCACCCCTGGCTGTGCCAGACCCCCTTCCCTAGGAACAGCCCCCCGGCTGTCCCAGACCCCCAAGAACAGCCCCCCGGCTGTCCCAGACCCCCTTCCCCAAGAACAGCCCCCCGGCTGTCCCAGACCCCCTTCCTTAGGAACAGCCCCCCGGCTGTCCCAGAGCCCCTTCCCCCGGGAGCAGCGCCCCGGAGGAGGCAGGAAGGGAAGGTCGGACCCCCCAAACCCAAAGGACAGCCGGACCCCAAAGGAAAGCGCAGTTGGCGGGCACGGGGGGTGCCGCAAGCCGGGCTCACTCACCTGGGGGGCGGGCAGGCAGGCTCTGCGGATGGCTTCGGAGCTGCTGTGCAGGTGCGGGTACTTGGGCTCGTGCAGGATGGGGTGCATGCTGAACGCCTGCTTGCTGTTCATGGACATCATGGTGGGAGCGGGGCCGGGCCGGGCCGGGCCGGGCCGGGCCGGGCAGGGCAGGGCAAGGCAGGGCCGGGCAGGGCGCTCCGGGCACCCGGCTCGGGGGCGCGGTATTGTCTGGCTCCGCCGCCCGGCATCAATGGCATTATAGCCCGGCCCCGCCGCCCCCCGCCCACCGGGAGGGGCCGGGGATGTCCCTCCCACCGCCCGCCCCCGGGCAGTCAGCTCACCCCCCTCAAACCGGGGCTCAGCCCCCCGCTGAGGGTACCCCCTCCCCAAATCGGCCTCTTCTTGCTCCGGTTGTAAACGCCCCACTCCCCCAAAAACAGAGATCCCCAGGTGTCGGTGAGCCCCTCAAACTGGGGCTCAACCCTTCATCTCTGCCCCCTCCCCGGCTCTGCTCATCCTGCAGGTGCGGTCCTCTCCCTGTCACCCCTCCCTGTCACCCATCCCTGTCACCCCTCCCTGTCACCCTCTGTCACCCATCCCTGTCACCCCTCTCCCTCTCACACCGCTCCCTGTCACCCTGTTACACCCCTCTCCCTGTTACACCCCTAACCCTCTCCCTGTCACCCCCCTCTCCCTGTCACCCGCGGCTCCGGGCTGATTTGGGGAGCAGAACAACCTCGAACCCCGCGCTGAAGAGGAGCCATCCCCCTTCTCCTTTTGAAGGGAAAAAAAGAAACACGATTTTTGCATCAAAAATCATAAAAACAAATCGATAAAAGTTTCACCAACACTTTTTTTTTTCCTGCTTCAGCAAACCTCCCTGGCTCGTTCCCCAAATCCTCCCGTGCAGAGTCCCGCGGGTTCCAGGATTTTGTGTGCATCCCCTACACGCTCCCCTCTCCCTCTCATCACTGCCCCTGCACATTTCCCCACAGCCCGTGCTTTCCTTCCCTCCCTCCCTCCTGTCTGGCACCAAGGCCAGCTCCTGCCACCGCTGGAGTTTGGTTGGGCTGCCGGATCAGGGGCGTGGGGGGAGTTGCAGCCCCCCAGATGCTCTCAAAATGAGCACGAGCAACGCAGAGCAGGGGGGTGCCAAGGAGGAGCCCCAGTGCCTGGGTGATGGGGGACCCTTTGCTCCTTCTCAAGGGAACCAGGAGCGCTTCTCCAGCCCCAAAATCCATCCTCGATGGCTTTGGCACACACTGCAGCTGCTCCAGAGTCGAGGCAGGATCTGTTTCCTGCTCCTTTTCTTCTGTTCTCGACAGAGCCTGAGCACAGCAGCCTCGGAGTCCTGGGGACCCTGCCAGGTGTCGTGGGACAGACATTGCCAGAATGACACAGGGAAAGGAAAATCCTGACCTGGCCCCACGGCCTGATCCCCACCTTCCCTGAGAGGCTGAAGCATCCTCCAAAAATCCCGGGATGGCTTGGGCTGGCAGGCACCTCGGGATCATCCAGGGAACCTCCAGAGGCGTTTCCTTGGTGCTGGAGCTGCCCAAGGGAAGCTCAGATTCCATGACAGGCGGCTGAAAGGCACAACCACCGTGTCTGGTGATGCCCAGCCACCACAGCAAGGTGGAGTGCAGGAATGGGATGGAAAATCCAGGCCCAGGTGCTTTTAAACTCAATTAAAGCCTGGCTCACTCCTGAGACAGCCTCGTGGCATTGGGAAGAACATTCCTGAATGTTCTGAATTAAACTTGGTGTGGGGTAGAGAACAAGACCTCGACAGCCCGAAGGGACACCTCAGGTGGCGTCATGGAAGACTCAACAGAATCCAAAATCTGTGTTGGAATTTGGAACAGACATCACAGAGCCACGGGATCATTGGGGTGGGAAAAATCCTCTCAGATCCCTGAGTCCTCCCCAGCAAGGCCACCACTGAGCTGTGTCCCCAAGTGCCACACCCACACGGCTCCTGACCCCTCCAGCCACGGTGCCAAGGTGTGCTTTGGAAAACCACACCTTCAAAATGCCTGGTTTTGGAGGGAAAGGCAGGAGTAGCTCCTGGTGAGGATGAGACGGGCAGAGCAGGGTGTTTAATGCAGGTTGAGGTGGAAGAGGAAGACGATCCGTGCTGGCCAAGAGATCCAGCTTGTAAAAATCCTCATTAAAACCCCGCTGAGCCCAATCGGGAAAGAAGGCTTTTAATTAAAAAGTGCAACCCTCCAGCCAACTTTTATAGGAGATTGCTGTGACCCCAGGAGATGCCAACCAGCAATGGACTCCACTCCTTCCGGAGGGAGGGATCCTTCCCTGCCTTTGTCAGCTGGAACATCTCTGCTGCTTTTAAATGGGCGACTTCGCAGCTTTCCTGAGTGTGGTTTCTTCCATTAGGAAATGGGAATCTTCTAACAGCTCAGCCAGGCAGCAAAATTCCTGCACTCCATCTCCTGCATTAGGAACCCGGAGTCGGGAGAGCGAGTGAGAGGGAGAAAAGAAAATCCAGATGGGGCAAAGTGTAGCTCGACTTTTTTAACGCTAAATTATTTACAGTAAGTAAAATCGTGTGTGTCAATTGTGAAAAGAGTCCAATTTGTTTGATTTACATTGCAGGGGGGTGCCCTGGGGTAGGGGGTGTTTAACTATCTCCTCTAATGTAATTGCCTATGGCAGCCCAGTAAATATTTGATGGGCTGCCTGAGCGAGGGAAGGAGCTGGGGCTGATGCTCCCGCAGCCCTCGCAGGGTATCAAATGCAGCTGCAGCCAGGCACTACCTGAGCCCTTCCCATTGTGTAACCGGGCTGCCTTCAGCCCCTTTCCACTCTGGGAACGTGCACTTCCTGCTGGGAAATCCAAAAACCCCGTGCTGTGGGTTTGTTTTATATAAGAAGCCCGAATTTCTCAGTGGGTGCCTCGAAGGGAGTGTTTTGCTCAGCTTTGCAGCAGGTTTTGCTCTTGTCGAGGATGTTTCCATGGCTTGGAGGTGCAGGGATTGTCCCTCAGTCACAGGAGGGTCGGAGCTTGGCTGAGGATGGTGAGGGGGATGTGGATGGACAGGGATGGGAAGGACACAGAGGGGCTCCAGCAGCAGAGGTGTCTGAAAAAAATCCATCGTCCCAGCTCCTGCAGCCTCACAAGTTTTTTTCCATCTTTAGTGTTCCGAGTAGCACCAGGGGAGGTTCAGGTTGGACTCAGCAGGAATTTCCCCATGGAAAGGACGGGCAGGGATTGGCAGGGGATGCCCAGGGAGTTTTGGGGTCCCCATCCCTGGAGGTGTCACCTGGACGTGGCACTCGCTGGGCTGGGGACAAGGTGGGGATTTGGCACAGCTTGGACTCCTGGAGGCCTTTCCCAGCCTCAGGATCCTGGAATTGCATGTCAGGATGGGCACACTCAGGGAATGGCCCCTGTGAGCTGGGGACAAGGCTCTGCTGGGACAGAGCCCCTGCTCCTCTCTGGGCAGTCCATGGGAATTCCTGGAGGGAAGGAAATGTCACATCACCCACCTGGGACGGTAAATATTTAACAAGGGGAACACCCCCTGCCCTGCCCTGCTCCCTGCCCTCCCCATCCACATCCTCATCCTGCAGCTCTTCCAGCCCTGCAGGAAACACAGGGAAGAAGGAATCCACTGAGGGGCTGGATCTGCAGGTCCTTTACCCTCTGAAGGGGTTTGGAGCTCCAGATTTGGGGATGGGAAGTCAGTGATCTACGAGGTCCCTTCCAAACCAGCTCATCCATGGATTCTATGGTTTGGAAGGGACACAAGGAGGCCTCCAGCCCGATTCCCTGTGTGGAAAAACTCCTGCAGCGGAGTTTGAGCCTCTCCAAGGATGGAGACCCCAAAGCCTCCCAGGCAGTGAGCAGGGAGAGACCACCCAAGATTCTTCATCTACAAAAGAACCAAAAATCAGGTGTGGATGCTGCACCCACCTGGCTTGGCATGGAAACCCCTCGGGGCCGTGGGTGGAAGGGACCAGTGGGACCAAGCTCCACGGAGGTCACTGTGAGCCCACTGGAGTCTCTCAGGGGTTTTTTTGGGATGGTATCTGCGGCTGGAACGGAGGAGGGATGGAGGTGAGGAGCAGGATGAGAGGCCTGCTGGGGTCCTGGGATGCAGGGGGAGATTTGACATGGAAATCTGAGCAGATGCTCCCGGGGGTGCCAGCCTGCTCCTGCCAGGACACTTGCTCTGTTTGTCCACGCTCCAGCTCTTACAGAAACCAGCTCTATTAATATCCCAGCTCCTCCTCTCGGCCCATTACCCTCCCGATGGCCCAAATTTCCAGTTAGCTCCTCTCCGAATTTAAATGATGGCTTCCCCTGCCTTCTCCAGCGCCCCTTCCCGAGCGATGCCGTCTCTGCTGCCCCCATCGTGCTGCCCTGCTGGCGCCGGGGCCATTAGATCCCCGAGCTGGGCTAGGACTGGCTGGCAGCCAGGCCCGACCTCACGGCAAGCACGGCCCTTCGCCGCCAGAGGGGAGCTCCAGCCCTGCCAGCAGCCCTGCAGGACGAGAGCCAGGAGGGAAGGAGCAGGCTGGAGCCAGGGGTGCTGCAGGGGGGCAGGAAGGGGAGATGGGAGGGATGAGCGGCTGGGAGCGAGGGGAGCAGCTTTGGGAAGGGTCTTGCCTGTGCTGCCTGCTCGGAGGGGCTGCCAGGGGGATCCCTTGGGGTGGTGAGATTGGGGTATCAGGAATATTGTGGGACTGGGACACCATGGAATGGTGGTGGGATTGGGGTGGTGGTATCAGGACACCATGGACTGCTGTGGGATTGTCGTATCATGGAATGGTGTGGGATTGGGGTATCATGGGATGGTGTGGGATTGGGGTATCATGGAATGGTGTGGGATTGGGGTATCATGGAATGGTGTGGGATTGGGGTGTCATGGAATGGTGTGGGATTGGGGTATCATGGGATGGTGTGGGGTTGGGGTATCATGGAATGGTGTAGGATTGGGGTATCACGGAGTGTTGCTGGGATTAGGACACCATGGAAGAGTGTGGGATTGGGACACCAGAGACTGCTGTGGGATTGGGGTATCATGGAATATTGTGGGACTGGGATCCCATGGAATGGTGGTGGGACTGGGACACCATGGAATGCTGAGGGATTGAGATCCCATGGAATCCTCTAGGATTGGGATATCATGGACTGCTGTGAGATTGGGATATCATGGCATGTTGTAGGATTGGGATATCATGAAATGCTGTGAGACTGGGACACCATGGAATGTTGGTGGGATTGGGATATCATGGAATGTTGTGGGATTGAGACACTATGGACTGGTGTGGGATTGGGATATTGTGGAATGCTGTGGGGTTGGGATATCATGGAATCCTCCAGGATTGGGATTTCATGGACTGCTGAGGGATTGCTTTTCCTCTGACCCATCTTGCAGCCCCCGTGGCTCCTGAAGCGCTGGGGACCCTCGGTGGGACACCCTGAGCACACTGGGTGGGCCCAGCACTGTGACAGGAGTGTCACGCTGTGTGTGCCCATCCACGCCTCCAGTGCTGCTCTGAGCAGCTCCTCTTGCTCCTGGAGGGCCCCAAGCTCCATCTCAAACCCCAGAGGAAAACTCTCAGTTCTGGTTTTGTGAAGAGGCCAGAATTCCATCGGTCTCTGGAAGAGAAATCCAGGAGCAGCTGGAAGGAGACCTTGCAAAGAGGGGCAGGAAAGGGGAGAACATCCCCTGTGCTGGGCTCTGACCAAGGCAGCCCTTCCCCAAAACCTTGCTGGGAGTCACCTCTGGCTCCTCTCATCCTCCTTGAGTCCCGGGCTTGGGAAAGGCCTCCAGCAGCCTTTGGAGCTGATGGGCTCAGGACTGAAATGAGAGAGGGAGAGGAAGGGAGGAGAGCCTTCCTCCAGCCCTGCCCATCACCATCACCTCTACCCAGCTCCCACGAGCCCACCCAGGTCCTCCTTGAGGGGACAACCCCAGGCAGCTCCCGGCACCCCAAACACCTCCTGCCACCAGCCCAACCCACCCCACCACTGACCTGGGCAAAGGAAAGGCCAAAAATCCCAAAGAGCAGCTGTGCCACCAGCTTCTCCCAAACCTGTGCTGAGCTTTTGGCTGGGTCATCCAAAATCTCGCTGCCACAGCAGCTCCAGCACACCTGGTCCCACCATCCCAGCCCCTTCCAAAGGGACCCAGAGCTCCAGGGCACAAACAGGCAGAGCATCTCATCCAAAGGAGGCTCCTGCTGGTCCTCACCTTGGCTCATTCCAAAAGGAGCTCCAAAAGGAGTTCCCTGGGAATGAATGCAGGGAGGGTGTCCAGCAAGAGGAAGAAGGTGAAAGGAAGAATAAAAAAGAAACGCTAAGAAAATAAAAAGAAAAGAAAGAACAGGAAGAAAACGAGGAGAGAAAGTGAGGAAAAATAAGGAAGGAAAGAGAGAGTCTTGGTTTTCTGAGTTAGAAGCAAAATTATCTTGATTTCCATTTGAATAATTCATGTTTGCCACGGGCCATGTATTCCTGAGCTTGGGTGTCAAGTGTTTATTGAATATATCTCTTGACAGGGCACTTGTGTGATATTCAGCCATTGCCAGAGTGTGAAGAAAACACACACAACAAATGGGAAAGGAGGGGGGGAAAAAGGAAACGCCAGAATGACGGCTTCCTCCACCTCAGTTTGAGAATAATTGGCCCAAATGAAGCCCCTTTCCTTCCAGAAATCCCCCCTGCCCCCTCCCTCCATGGGGACCAGCACGGGTGGCTGGGATATTGTCCCCAGCCCAGAGGGAGAAGCTCTGGGATCGTCCTCAAGGATGAAGTGGAGCCTTTGTCACCTCCCCAGCTTTTGCCAGGACATGGAGAAGTGATCCTGGAAATTTAGAGGGGTTTTATCCCTAATGTTTCCACCTTGGAGTGAATCCCAGTTGTGGGGTGAGCCAGGGGGCTCAGGGGGGGCTCCTGGAGGATGTGGAGCTCGTGTCCAGAGGGCAAAGCTGGGAAAAGGAAATCTCCTCTCCTGGGGGAGCCAGAGGGGAGCAGGGAGCTGGAGCCATTCCCGGGGTACCCCTGGGATCAGGAGGAATGGGGAGTCCCTGCACAAACCTGGATCAGCCTGCAGAACCTGGATCCCCCTTTAGAACCCTGGATCCCCCTGCACACACCTGGATCCCCCTGAATCCACCCTGGATCCCCCTGCGGAGCCCTGGATGCCCCTGCAGAACCCTGGATCCCTCTGCAGAGCTCTGCATGCCCCCGGATCCCCCTGTAAAAGCCCGGATCCCCCTGCAGAGCCCTGGAACACCCTGCAGGGCTCTGCATCCCCCCGGATCCCCCTGCAGAGCCCTGGAACACCCTGCAGGGCTCTGCATCTCCCCGGATCCCCCCGGATCCCCCTGAAGAGCTCTGCATCCCCCCGGATCCCCCCGGATCCCCCTGCAGAGCTCTGCATCCCCCCGGATCCCCCTGCAGGGCTCTGCATCCCCCCGGATCCCCCGCAGGCGCCCCGCCCGCAGCCGGGGCCATGTGCGGAGCGCGGGGCAGGGGCAGCAGCCAGACAGGGAGAGGGGCCGGGGCTGCCCCAGCACCCAGCTCGCAGCTGGTGCAGCAGCAGGGAGCCCTGCCTGGCCATATGCTCTGCGGGCTGCTCCCCCTGCCCCGCCCCGAGCCCCCGAGGGGCCCGCGCGGGGAGCCAAAAACCGGCCGGGGAGGAAAGGATGGAATCAGAGCAGCGACGATCCGTGCGGGGCGGCGCGGGGGCTGCCACAGGGGGTTGGGACCTGGAGTGTCCCTGTGCGGGAGTGTCCCTGTCCTGGAGTGTCCCTGTGTCCAGCAGTGTCCCTGTCCTGGAGTGTCCCTGTGTCCGGGAGTGTCCCTGTGTCCAGCAGTGTCCCTGTCCTGGAGTGTCCCTGTCCTGGAGTGTCCCTGTCCGGGAGTGTCCCTGTGTCCAGGAGTGTCCCTGTCCTGGAGTGTCCCTGTGCCCAGGAGTGTCCCTGTGTCCGGGAGTGTCCCTGTCCAGAAGTGTCCCTGTCCTGGAGTGTCACTGTGCGGGAGTGTCCCTGTCCGGGAGTGTCCCTGTGTCCAGGAGCGTCCCTGTCCGGGAGTGTCCCTGTCCTGGAGTGTCCCTGTGCCCAGGAGTGTCCCTGTGTCCAGGAGTGTCCCTGTCCTGGAGTGTCCCTGTGTCCAGGAGTGTCCCTGTGTCCAGCAGTGTCCCTGTCCGGGAGTGTCCCTGTCCTGGAGTGTCCCTGTGTCCAGGAGTGTCCCTGTCCGGGAGTGTCCCTGTGCGGGAGTGTCCCTGTGTCCAGGAGTGTCCCTGTCCGGGAGTGTCCCTGTCGTGGAGTGTCCCTGTCCTGGAGTGTCCCACATGTACAGGAGTGTCCCTGTCCTGGAGTGTCCCACATGTACAGGAGTGTCCCTGTCCGGGAGTGTCCCTTATTCCCAGGAGTGTCCCTGTCCTGGAGTGTCCCTGTCGTGGAGTGTCCCTGTCCAGGAGTGTCCCTGTGCGGGAGTGTCCCTGTCCTGGAGTGTCCCTGTGCCCAGGAGTGTCCCTTATTCCCAGGAGTGT
>JANRGV010000023.1:629381-642342 GCA_024734035.1 Alethe castanea | reverse complement strand
AAGAAATAAAGCTACCTTCAGAACCTCTGTGGCAGCTCCCAAAGTCTCATTCCTGGCTAGCTGGAAAGCTGATCTTCTGCCTCGGGGGTCCTCAGAGCTATCCAAACCCCACAGCAGCCCGAAGCTAGCACCACCCTAGCCCAGGCAGCCACAGTCAGGGACTGGCACAGCAGGGTCCCCCTGCAGGGAGGGGTGGTGCCAGCACAGCGGGGCTGCCCCCTCAGCAGTGCCAAACTGAGAGCTGGCACCAGCGATGGCTCTTTCAAACGGTATTGTATCCAGAGGATACAGCAATGGATTCATTATTCAAAATGCTGTGTATCGTATCCAGAGGATACAGCAATTGATTCATTATTCAAAATGCTGTGTATTGCATCCAGAGGATACAGCAATTCATGGGTTGTGGGTGACGAGAGCCCAGCCCACAGCTTTTCTAGCATCAGCTGTAGGTTTGTCTGAAGCCACTCTAGTTCTGGTTACAATGCATTATATACACTTCATTAAGAGCATCTTAGCACATAAAAACCAATCAATACTTTTACCTGCAGCCTATCATAACTACTAACATTATTCATGTCAATACCTTTACTTTTACCTACAGCCTGTCATAACTACTAACATTATTATATTCATGCCAATACCTTTACTTTTACCTATAGCCTGTCATAACTACTAACATTACCATATTCATGTTACTATTTTTTAATCACAAAAAGTTAGTACGTTACAGTGTAAGCTAGAAGTTGTTTTTGCAGTGGGAAATTTTGAGATCTTTTCTCCACTTGCAACATTGGCTTCTTTGCTTCCCTGTGAAAGTTTTTTGGCTTGGTAAAAACATATTTTGTTTGAGGTGGGTTTATCCTGTGCTCTGAGTCATAAAAACCCCTTCCAACTCATATAACCTTTGCTTTTTAGTTATCCAGTAAGACTGGCTCAGCAATTCTTTTCTTCTATATCAAAACTTGCTTTCATTTCTATTCCTTCTTCAGATTCTACATTCAAAGATCTTTCTGTTATACACACATATCTGTGGTATGCACATACACCAAAACCTCCATCCCTGCCACAGCACCAGGCCCTAGCACGGAGCTCAAGGTCTCTGCCTGATTTTGTCTCTGCATGTTTTAATTCTTAATTTAATTAATTTAATTCTTAATTTAATTATTTTTTAATTCTGCTTTTGAGATTCAAGTCCCAAAACCACTCCCAAATATTTAACATGAGTTTTGTTCCAATGCCCATTCCCCAAAGGGGCACAGACCCTTCAGTGCTGCCCAGAATCATTAATGAAGTCAAAGTGCATTTATCTTCCATCAATTATATGCAAACAATCTCAGAAGGGTCTGGGTTTGAAGGAACCTTGAAGTCCCTTTCATTCCAGCCCCTTGTGCTAGATTGGGTTGCTCAAACAAGGTGTATTCCCTCTAAAACAGGCCAAAGATGGGGTTTGGTGGCATACTTTTAGAGGAGAATTTCTCCTGATAAAACAGTCCCTTAGGAGTTAAACATATTCCACACATGAGGGGACTGGGAACTGTGAAAGTGAAGTTCAGTCACATGCACCCAGTCTCTCCAACTCAGCCAAGAGGAAGAAGCGTTACCAAAAAACAGAGCACTTAAAAGCAGAATTGCATCACAAGATTCAAGGCCAGAACAGGAAGTAAAGGGAATTAAAACCCTGGGATAACCTCTCAGAGCAGGAGCCCCACCATTCACCCCACACACCCCAAACCACCCTGTGGCTCAGGGAATAAGGCTGGGATGATCTCTCAGAGCAGGAGCCCCACCATTCACCCCACACACCCCAAACCATCCTGTGGCTCAGGGAATAAGGCTGGGGTGACCCCTAACACCAGGAGCCCCACCACTCACCCCACACCCCCTCTCCCAAGCCCAGCTTACCCAGACAGGCAGCAGCCCCCACCATGGCGTAGAGGCCGGGGGTGATGCAGTCGGCCCCGGGGCTGCACCAGCCACTGAAGATGGCCCAGTCATGGTGGTAAAAGGCCAGCTGCTCCACGGCCACCCCCAGCAGCCGGCCTGCAATGGCCCCCACGGCCATGCTGGGGATGAAGAGCCCCGAGGGCACCTGTGGGAACAGGGGGCAGTGAGCAGCACAGCCCTGGGCTGGGACCTCGAGCCACAGCGGCTGCAGCTCAGCTGGGCATGGAAAAGTCACCTGGGGACTGCACATCCCCTGCAATGAGCAGGGAAGTGAAAACTGCATCAGCTCCACCCACTGCAGGGCAGCTCACACCTGGGAACTACACCTGCAGCTCCAGAGGCTGCTCCAAACAACTTCCAAACCCTCTGAGCAAGGAACTCTTGGGCAAGCCCTCAACTTCAAATGCTCTGAGCAAGGAACTCTTGGGCAAGCCCTCAACTTCCAAACCCTCTGAGCAAGGAACAGCTCCAGCTGTGCATTAACAAATGAAGAAGCTGATTGCTTTGCAATTAGCTCTTTCATCTAAATTACGTTTTCATCAAAAAAGCTTGAGGTGGGACAGTTTAGGAGCATTCAGGGTCTGGAGAATGGGTTGTGGAGCCCTGAGGCACCAGTGTTGTGACTGCATTGGTGCCCACACTCAGGCTGGAAGGTTTTTGCTGCCCTCAGCCCCAAGCAGCAGGACAAACAACTGCAGTGCACCCCTTCTGACAGAGCCTGGGGGGACACACGGCTGCTGAGGGAGGAAATAAAGCCCAAAGGGGTCTGAAGAGCGTGGCAAGAACACGAGCTCCTTCGCAGGCAGCCCTCACCTTCATGCCAAAGGTGAAGATGGTGATGAAGACCTTCATGAGCAGGGCCAGCGCCAGCTGCCACATGGCGGTGTAGACGCCGGGGCCGGCGGCGCGGTCGGGCAGGTCGTCGCCCTTGGTGCTGTTGAAGTCGTTGACGTACTCGCAGAGCTTGGAGGAGTCCAGGATGCCGCAGTCGTTGAAGAGCTCGGAGATGAGCTCGCTGGTGCTCATCCTGGTGTACTCGTTGGGGAAGGCCAGCACGGCCGTGATGGCCGTGACCACCAGCACCTCCAGCACCGGGTACCGGCCCAGGCGCGTGCTCTTGCGCCGCCGGCACCAGGCGATGTTGCTGCGGATGAAGAAGGCTCCCCAGAGCCCCCCGAAGATGCCCAGCAGGATGAAGGGCAGCAGCTCCAGCAGGTGCCAGGGCATGTGGAACTCCACGTAGAACAGCACCAGGCGGCTGTTGCCGAAGGGGTTGATGGAGCGCAGCGTGAAGGCGGCGACCAGCGCAGCGAAGAAGGAGCGCCACAGGGTCTTCAGGGGGAAGTAGTAACTCACCTGAGGGGCAGGGCA
The DNA here is from genome assembly GCA_024734035.1 of Alethe castanea. NCBI lineage: Eukaryota > Metazoa > Chordata > Aves > Passeriformes > Muscicapidae > Alethe > Alethe castanea. Next base: position 639,027 of record JANRGV010000023.1, on the reverse strand, counting down.
GAGCACAGCTGGGCCCCAGGGCAGGGAGGAAAGCCAGCACAGAGATCCACCAGCGCTGGCTCAGACCCTGCTCCCAGCCAAGCAGCCCAGCCTTGCCCTGGAGCTGAGGTTCAGCGAGGAGCTCAGTGAGTGGGATGGGCCCTGGCCTGCAGCACGTGCTCGTGCCCTCTGTGATCCCTGGAGCAGCTCACTGGGGTAATAAAACCTGTTACACATCAGCCATGAGCTGAATCCAGAGAATACTGGGCTCTGCAAGATCCAAAGTATCAAACAGCAGTGCCTGCCATCCCTGCCACCACCTATTGCTCAGGTGAGCACATCCATCCCAGCCTTCCTCTGAAACTCATCCCAGCCTTCCTCTGAAACCCACCCCAGCCTTCCTCTGAAACCCATCCCAGCCTTCCTCTGAAACCCATCCTGCTACTCCCCTGAGCTAAACAGCAATGGTCCTTTCACATCCAGACCAAGAGATTAAGGATTAGGTGGTCCTTGGAAAGAAAAGAGGATTGATAAACCAGAGAAGTTTGTTCCCAAGTATTCTGGGACACACTCAGGAGAGTGGACAAGGGACAAAGGCCTCAAGCTGTGCCAGGGGAGGGTCAGGGTGGACAGCAGGAGGAATTTCTCCACTACAGCAGCATGCCCAGGTTACCTCCTCCAGGCTGAAGAGCACTCCTCCAATGGGAGCTCCAAAAGCCACGGACACGCCGGCAGCAGCAGCTGCTGACAGCACCTGAGGGACACACAGAGACACTCAGGCTCCTCAGCACCCACACCCACCCCCCTTTCGTGGGCTGCCTTCACTTAAATTTGAGCAATGATTGTATACAGCACAGTCTGCTAGGTCTGGCCTGCTTTAAGACAGCAGGGAAAAGCTGGAGTGAGCCAATTCCCTAAGAAGGAGCTCCAATAAAATCTGTGTTAGTATAACAGGACCATTCACCCCAAAACAGAACCACTCACCCCAAAATAGAACCACTCGCCCCAAAACACCAGCACCTGCCCCAAAACAGAGCCATTTGCCCCAAAACATCAGTACCTGCCCCAAAACTCAACCACCTGCCCCAAACACCACCTCCTGCCCCAAAACTCAACCACCTGCCCCAAAACACCAGCACCTGCCCCAAAACAGAACCATTTACCCCAAAACTCAACCACCTGCCCCAAAACTCAACCACCTGCCCCAAAACTCAACCACCTGCCCCAAAACACCACCTCCTGCCCCAAAACTCAGCCACCTGCCCCAAAACTCAACCACCTGCCCCAAAACACCACCTCCTCCCCCAAACCTCAACCACCTCCTGCCCCAACCACCACCTCCTGCCCCACAGAGGAGCCCAGGCCGCTCCCCACGCACCTCCCTGCGCTTGGCCTCGTTCTTGCGGTACTTGGTGAAGAGGTGGCACAGGATGTTCCCACAGCAGCAGGCCACGTGCACCAGGGGCCCCTCCTTGCCCAGGCTCAGCCCCGAGGACACGGCCAGCACCAGCGTGACCGTTTTGATGACCAGCGTCCACTTGCCCAGGTAGCCTCTAATGATGAAACCACTTAAGATAGTTTTGATCTGGAAGTCAAGCACACAAAGCTCTACAGGCTTTCATTCAAGCCCTGGTCAGAGCTCCTCATTTACTGGGTGTTCCCAATCCTGCCCTTCCCTACAGCTTTTCAGAGCTCCTGAGCTATCAAAAGTGGGAGTCCAGAAAAATCTCTCTCCACACAAAGGCAGGAGCAGCCATCTGAGTCTTTCCCTCAGAGCCACTGTCCCTGTGCAGGAACACCTAAATCCCTCCTGCAGCAATGCCAAAACATCTGATTTCCCAAGAGACTGCATGGAGACTTTAGTATTAGACATGTGTCCTGGTTTAGGGAGGAAAGCAAGCTTCAAACAGCTTGGAAAAACACCTGTGTATCAAAGCATCATTTTAAGTGGAATATATTATTCCACAACATGCACGTGTAAATTCTGGGTGCTGGATCCCTACCCCACCTGAAAAACAACCCACTCACCTCTGGGATCCCTGAGCCACAGGCATAGGGAGCAAAGCCCTTCACCAGGAGCACAGCAAGGAGGGAGAACATCAAGGCCCAGATGACATACATGAAGTAGTTGAGGATATATGCAAATGCCCCCTGAAACACAAAGGAAATTGCCCAAATCAGACGGTTTCAACTGAAACCACATCAGACCTGGGCACTGAAGTGAATACAGGGAACCAGCAGATCATCCCAGAGTTACCAGCTAAAAATGGAGAGACCTGCCCTAGGTCTGGCCTTTCAAGGCCAGGTTCCATTCTGGGTTACCAATCATGGCATTCATTCCCCCAGATTGTTCATGGGCAAAACACCCTGCAAAGCACACCCTGGGCACAGCAGGACACGCTGCTCCTGTGACTGGGGCAGGGCTCTGCTCCCCACATCCCCCCAGGGACAACACCCACACAGGCTGTTCACTGACACTCCCCAGGAGCCCAGTGATGGACCCCTGAGCCAGAGCTGGGCTCCTGCCCCCCACAGCAGCCACAGGCAGGGAAATCCAGCCCAGCCACAGCAGGGAATCCAGCAGAGAGCAGCTGCAGGCACACATCACCTCCCCATGGCCCAGGATCAGCTGGGCCCAGCTCTTCCACTCGGGACACTTGTCCCTGTCGGTGAAGGTGGTGTTGGATTTCCAGCAGCAGTGCTCGTGGTTGAACCAGAAGCCTGCCAAGCACACTCCTTCCTTCAGATCTGTCATCCAGTGCGCAGAGATGTCGATCAGACCTGCCAAGGAACCTGGTTTGAAGGGGAGAAAAAAAAAAAATCAGAAGAATTTAATGAGCAGACTCAAACACCTGAAGGTCGCAGTCTGCCCCAGCAATTTTTGACTCGCCTCCCAACACAGAACAGTGTGTTGGCATTTCTGCTTACGACTGTGAGAGCTAAATGAGAGGATTTGCCTAATTTTGAATAATTTCAATATACTGAAAAGAGCAGGTCAGGAAATAGAGCATGGCTGATGATGTTTCAAAGGCTGATTGTGTTCAGCCCCTCTGCCCTGCATCACCAGCAATTAATTCTTCTCAGTAACTGTTTGTTAAACACAGCACAGCAGCAGTGGGAGGGCAGAGAGGGATGTCCCACATTCCTGGGGGACTCAGACAAAATGTGTCACCAGGACCCAGGAGCTGCACCAACAACAGCAACACTGTGACAGGAATAACTCTGAATTTGGAGAACACATTTCCAACCCTAATTTTAAAAAAGAAAAATAAAGGAGGGGAAAATTACAACTGTGCCAAGTAAAACAAGGCAAGCAGAGCCAGCACAGAAGGGAAGTCAGGTTTTAAGAGGAATCTTTTGTTGCAACTCCTCCAATCCCAAAACCCCCACACCAAGGCAGAGGCCAGGGACCTCTGATCCATAGGAGCAAGAGGCAGCACAAGCTGCAGAGGCTGCAATAAACCTCCAGCAAATCCCCCAGTTAATGACCAACTGGCCAGCAGCCTTCCTGGGTGAACATTAACACAAGATTTCACTCCATCCCTCGTGACAGATGCTCGCTGCTTCCTATAGGGAAGATTTGTATCCAAGTGATTTATTCCTGCTGCCCTGGGGCCAAGGTTTGTTCCTAAGTAATAGAAAAGGGCTCAGCCAGCTGAATTCTGAAAGACACCTGATCTCCAAGCAACACCTCTCTGTTTTTATATCTAAGTATGGAAGGAAAAAAAAAAAACAAAAAAGAAACTCGTGGTCACAGTCCCTGGCATTAAGCCCTTCAGGACCCACGGGGAGCATTGGGCACAGACATTCCCAGCACTTCAATCAGCTCTGTTTTAATGAACGTTTTTAATTTATTTCAGAGTTCTGTGCCAGCACCAGACCCAGAGCAGTGCCCAGGACACCTCTCAGCTTCAGTTTTGTATTTTGGTTTTGCACAAACATGGTCTCAAAGCACTTAAAAATAATTCTCTGTGAATTTACAAGGCAGCAGCAGAGCCCTCGGTGTCAGCACAAGTCCTCACTCCAAAATCCTGCTGCCCCAAGGATCTGCAGGCCTGGGGGAGGAATGGATCCTGATGCTGGAGTGCAGGAATTAGCTTTACCTGGAGGTTTGCTCTCACCTGCCAGCAAACCAATGAGGAGCATCAGGAGCCAGCCAGAGAAGGCGTCGCTCACGCTGTGCAGCAGTGCCCAGGTGGATTCCTTGCTCCTGTTGGTGATCTGGGAAAGGGTTTGCAGGAAGAAACAGAAACCCCTGAGAACTCTCATCCACTGTGGTGTAAATGCTCTAAAAGTACTTGGTGACACTGCCTCTGCTTTGAGGGGAGAGAGAAAGCATCTGGTGGCTGCTCCTACAGCTCTGGGTGTGGGGAGGAGAATGATCAGGGATCATGGAATCCCAGAACTGGGACTTAAAGATCACCCAGTGCCACCCCCTGCCACGGGCAGGGACTCCTTCCACTATTCCAGGCTGCTCCAAGCCCCCTCCAGCCTGGTCTGGAGCACTTGCAGGGATCCAGGGGCAGCCACAGCTGAGTCCCACGGACACGAGGGGGGCACTGATTTAATGCCAGCAGAGAGGAATGGTCCAGCTGGGAACTGGGCACTGGTGGCACTGGGAAGGGGGACTCAGCCCTGTCCCAGTGCCAGGGTGGCTGGGGCCTGTCAGTCTCACTGGCCCTGACAGGCACAGGAAGGGTGACAGAAGAGTCACTGTGTGCCTGGCTGCCTCTCCTGAGGGAAAGGTTCCAGTCCTGCACTGCCATTCCCTGTTATTCCAGACACTGCCATTCCCTGCTATTCCCTGCTATTCCCTGCTATTCCCTGTCATTCCAGACACTGCTATTCCCTGTTATTCCCTGTTATTGCAGACACTGCCATTCCCTGTTAATCCAGACACTGTTATTCCCTGTTATTCCCTGTCATTCCAGACACTGCCATTCCCTGCTATTCCCTGTGACAAAGCCAGGCAGGAGCAGGCTGGGGACGTGGGCATTTCAGCTAAAGTCCCCCCTTGCATTCTGAGCAAGGATTCCTTTAACTGCAGAGTGGTAAAGTCCTGGGAAGGAATTCTGGAAGTACTGAACTCAGTCTTCTCAAACAAAAAAAAATTCCAATAGAAAGAGCACCATTCACCAGTGCAAATGTGAGAGCAGAAAACCAGGCTGGCTCTGCGCTCCAAAGCCCATCTGAAAATAAATCTGAAATAAATCAAAGCCTTCACAAGAGAAGCAGCAACCAATAAACTGCAGCAGGTTGGATTTGGTGCTCCTTTTCCTCAAACTGAACTCCCAGCTCCCATCCTAAGGGCAATCCCCCCATCCCAGGGGCCTCTAGGAAGAGAGTCACACGTGAGGAGGAGGAGGAGGAGGAGGAGGAGAAGGTTTTACCTCCCTGTGCCTGTCTCGGTCCCGGGACTTCTCTCGCACCCAGTCAATGGTGTTAAAATCCTCGTAGGTGCCCACGCCAGGGAGAGGCTCCTCCAGGAAATCCATCATGGTGCTCGTGCCATTCATCCCTCCTCCATTATATGAGGAAAAGCCTGCTGGGGGAGGAAGGGGGGAAACTGAGCATTTGAGGGTATCCCAGGGGGATCCTGCAAGGATGAGAGCAGGATGGGCAGGAAGGAATGGATGGGAGCAGGGAAACAGGGAAAGCGAAGCAAAGCATGCAATGGGGCCTGGAAAGCACAAAGTGCCAAAATGGGGGCTTGGGAAAAGACCAAACTGGGACCTGCAGCCTCCCTCAGGTGAGAACTCAGCCAGACCAAAAAAAATCATCATTAAATAATCTGTTTAGTTAACTAAACCTCACACCATTGTAAAAAAACCCAAAACAAAACAAAAAAACAAGCATGTATATATTAATTGTCACCACAGTAATCATACTATTTGCACCTTATCTACTTCAGTGCATCCAACAAAAAGTTAACAAAACTGTCAAAACAGTATTCATAGAGAAACAAACTGGGCCTCCTGTTTAACCTGCTCCAACCCACAGAAAACAATGCTTAGCTAGGGTGGACATTCCCAAAATTCTAGTTCTGGAAGACACTGAGTGTTTGCTGTCATTCAGAGGGAAAAACAGAAGAGCAAAAACCAAAATCCAGTCAAAACTGGGAGGTGGGGGGAAGAGGAGGGTTTAAAACTCCCAGGGAGAAGGATAATGGTTGATACTGGAGCATATTCAGCTTGCAGATATCACGGGGGCAAAGGTGTCTCCAGACAGGAAAAATAAGGAATTCAAAGAGCTGCCCTCTGCCCCATCATCTGGAGCAGGAAGGGAAAAGAGCTGTGAAGTCTTCCCAAGCCCATCTCCCAGACTGCCACAGCTGCAGGAAAACAAGATGAGTCATGTACAGAACTGACAACCACCACAGAATAACCCACTTAAAACAGCTCCTCGCCTCACTTGGGACAAAATAACAGAAAAAATAAAGGTGGAGTTCTGCAGAGCTCTTGCAATGCTGAGTGCACAGGCTGTGAGCCCCAGCCCACCGGGAGTAAAATGGGGCTCATTTTCCATGAGGAATCCCTGGTTTTAACAGCATTTCTGAGACCAGAGGCTTGGAAATGCAAAATGGGTATCAAGGCTTCCAGAGAGTCCCCCAGTGAAACACCCCCACAGGAAATCCCAGTGCTGCTCTCTGAGTGGCATGGGTCAGAACCTCCCAAATAAACCTTGAATAAACCATCCTGCCAACAACATGAGCGAGGGGGGAACAAGGAACACAGTGCCTGCAGCTCCTCCTGCCACCTGCCTGCTGCTGCTCCAAGGACAGCAGAGCTCCCTGGCACCATCCTGGGCACCTGGACAAGTCCCCAGAGCTGGCTTTGTCCCCTCCTCTCCCAGAAGGTCCCCAACCATCCCTGTCTCTGTGCTGCACACAGCAGCCTCTCTCTGGCTATTCCATTTTTTCTTTTTTTTGCCTATCTACTAAAATCTTTCCTAAAGATAAAAGATACAGCTGTGCTAAAGAAAAGTATTCATGAAGGAGAGTTAACCAAGCTAATAGAACACCATGAGAAGTATTTTCTGCAAGAAGATGAGATCAGGCACATTCCATGCTCACTCTCCTGGAATAACTGCTCAGAGCAGCGACTTTGAGCTGTCCTGGGAACATTGTCCCAGCTCAAAGCTGGTTCTGGAGCACCACAACCAGACCCTGAGGCACAAATGAGCTGCAGTGACACAGAGGCTGCAAGTCCTGGTACCCCCAGCAAGACCCTGATGGTACTGACAGCATCCCTCAGGGACAAACCCTGTGATCCCATTCCATTATCCCATTATCCCATCATCCCACCCCATTATCCCATCCCAGAGCCTGCTCCTGCTCTCCAGGATCCCTGCTCAGCCCAGCCTGCCCTCCCACTGCACCAGGGTTTCTATTCCCAAAGGAGAATCCCGAGGTCTCCAGCCACACACAGTTGTTCATCTGACAGATGATAATGAGAAAACATCTTTGTATTTTTTTTTCAGGGGTAATCCAGAACAATGAAATGGCTGACAGCCATAAATATTTAAAAAGATCATATTTCCTGCCTCAGCTTGCTGCAAATCAAGGATCCCAGGATTCCCAGAGAGGAATAAAGGAGGAAGATGAGCTCTGTGATGCTCTGCCAAAACACATCCAAGACGATGGCACAGATCTCCCTGTTTGGAACACCCAGATCTCCAAACCACAGAGAAAAAAGTGACCCTGCTGCAGCTCATTTCACACAGAGATTTCTCTGTTTTGATCGCTGCCCAGAAGGGGTTAATTAACGCTCCACTTCACACCCTGCAGGGCTGCACTTGGTGAAGTTGCAGGCACAAAGGCACAGTTTGGTTTGCTGGCTGTCCTGTCCTGCCAGCAGCCAGGGGACAGCCAGGGCACCTGGGAGCTCTGGGGCTGCTCCCTGCTCCAGGAAACCCAGAAATGCAGGAACAGGGACCAAACAGCAATTACACAGCAGAAACCCCACAGCCCACCCAGGCTGAGCCACCACCCACCCCAAGCTGGCTGCAGAGCCGGGGACACAGGGACATGGGGACACAGGGACACACACAGGGACACACACAGGGGGACACACAGACACACACAGGGACACACAGGGACACACAGGGACACACAGGGACACACAGGGACACACAGGGACTCCCCTTGGCTCACATCCCCTTTTCCTCCCTGCAAGGCTCTCCTCACCCTGGCTCAGGCACTCCCCATCCCGCAGGAGCAGCTCCAGGGCTCTGTCTGTGCCATGGTCGGGCACAGGGGGACATTCCCAGGGACATTCCCAGGGACATTCCCGGGCTCACGGCAGCACTGTGTGCATCCTCCTCCTCCTCCTGACTGATCCCGCAGCGGCGCTGGGCCCTCCCCACTCCTGGCGTCACTGGCACCGTCACCAGGGCCAGCCCTGAACACACAGGGGGGACACTGCCACCAGATCCAGCCCTGAACACACAGGGGGGACACTGCCACCAGAGCCAGCCCTGAACACACAGGGGGGACACTGCCACCAGGGCCAGCCCTGAACACACAGGGGGGACACTGCCACCAGAGCCAGCCCTGAAGCCACAGGGGGACATCTCTGGACTCTCTCCAGCAGCTCCAGGTCCCTCCTGTGCAGGGCCAGCTCTGCAGGTGGGGTCTCACCTGAGCAGATTCCCCTCCTGGAGCAGCCCAGGGCACAGGGGGCTCCCAGCACCATGGCCAGGGCAAGTTGAGCCCTTCTCCCCAGAGCTGCTCCCCTGCCATTCTCCCCCCAGGCTGCATTTGTTCCTGCCATTACCCGACCCAGGGGCTGGCTCTGCTTTAGCCAACAGCCCAGCCCCAAAAACCCCCAAACCCACAGAGGGACAGCCAGACACAGCACTCTGCTCACCACCCCCACCTGGCACCCCAGCCTGGCACCCTCCTGCCCTGCAGCCCGTTCCCAAAGCTCTGCCCCAGCCACGATGCAGCACAGAAAATCTATCACCACTCTCCTGCCAGCAGTGGGTCAGTCACTGCTGCACTGACACACAAAGCCCTTTCTTTTCCCACCCAGCTGACATTTTCCTTGCTGAATAACTTGCTCACTGTCTCTCCAGCAGGCAGGCACTGGATTTTCCTTTTGTCCTCTTCAAAGGCTCTCCCAGTCGAGCCCCACAGCAGCCTTTATCTCGCCTTTATTCAGCGCACACACAGCTCAAAGGGGCTGCTGATTAAGTTCCTCAGGCTCCAATTTGCTGGTGATAACTTGTCATTCAAACACTGTCTGGGAGGCTGAAACTCTGCACATTCCCCACGTTGACTTTGGTCTCACTGATAAAAGCTGCTGGGTTCTGTCTGAGGTCAAGGAGGAAGGTGGTGAAGAAAGCAGGGGAGATGAGCCAGCTCAAGGCTCCCACTTCAATTTTAAGTTAATTTTTAATTTAAGATGGACAATAACTCGCTGCTAAATCCTGTTTGTGGTTATAAGCACCAGGAATCATTCAGGGCAAACTGGGCACTCAGACCTCTGATTATGGAGTCACAGATGGGTTTGGGTTGGAAAGGACTTTAAGCTCATCCCATATTCCCCCTGCCATGGCAGGGACACCTCCCACTGTCCCAGGCTGCTCCAAACCCCAGTGTCCAGCCTGGCCTTGGGCACTGCCAGGGATCCAGGGGCAGCCACAGCTGCTCTGGGCACCTGTGCCA
>JANRGV010000023.1:579370-596947 GCA_024734035.1 Alethe castanea | reverse complement strand
CCGTCCCCCCGCCCCGTACCCGTGTCCAGGCTCAGCTGTGCCCCGGGCAGCCTCTCCTGCAGCCGGAACAGCGCCAGCTCCTGCAGACTGGCCCTCTCCAGCTCGGACAGGCTCTGCAGGGCCACGGGCTGCATCCCGGGGCTGGCCCTGCCCGAGGAAATCACACCTGTGTGACAGGACACGTGGCAGCGACACCTGCCTGGGGACAGGAGCTGCCGGCAGCACCCAGGGAGTCCCTGCAGCGCACATCTGTCCCTCTGCCCCTCTCCAAAGAGCCCCAACCACACCAGCTCACTTCAGCCTTCCCTGGAGGCACCGGGAGGAGGATTCAGGTTGGGTATTGGAGGGAATTGTCCCCTGGGAGGGTGGGGAGGCCCTGGCACAGGGAGCCCAGAGAAGCTGTGCTGTCCCTGCAAGTGGCCATGGCCAGGATGGACCCTGGGGCTTGGGGCTGGTGGGAAACGTCCCTGCACGGAGGGAGATGAGCTTTAAGGTCCCTCCCAACCCAAGCAATTCCACAATTCTCCCATTTATCTCCTTTAATCACAAACTGCACATGCCCAGAGGTGCCAAAGCCCTTTACCCCCAGCACAGGTGTGTCCCTGGGCACCCCATCTCCTCTCCAGAGCTTTGGGGAGCCCTGCCTGTTCGTGCAGCTCTGGGGGAGCCCACAGGGACCTCATTCCTCACCCCACACTGACCTGGCTGCCTCCTGCCCGGTGCCACCTCCTGGAGGTGCCAGCTGTGCCACCTGTGCCACCGTCCCTGCAGCAGCACAGTCCAAAGAGCAGCAGCAGCCCCAGAGGGGAGGCAGGGCTGAGGGCAGAGTGCAGGCTCTGCAAAGAACCTCCCCAGAGAGGCTTGAGGCAAGAATGAAAAGTAAATGCCTGAAGTCTCCAGGGATGAGGGTGAGACCCCCAGGAACGGGACAGGGCTGCTGTGTCAGTCTGTGCCACCCCCTCCCAGCCCCTGGGGCTGGCTCCTGCTGGCCAGGTTTGAAATCTCAGTTCCTAAAGGTGTTTAGGAAGTTACAGAAACTAAAGAGAAAACAAATTTAAGAGTTGTTCAGGGCGCCCTGTAAGGGCACACTGAAAAGGGAATTCAGTTACATCACAGAATCCCACATTGGTTTGGGTTGAGACCTCAAAACCCACCTCAATTCCACCCCTGCCATGGCAGGGACACCTCCCACTGCCCCAGGCTGCTCCAAGCCACGTCCAGCCCAGCCTTGGGCACTGCCAGGGATCCAGGGGCAGCCCCAGCTGCTCTGGGCACCTGTGCCAGGGCCTGCCTGCCCTCCCAGCCAGGAATTCCTTCCCAATATCCCATCTATTCCTGCTCTGGCAAATGAAAGGAGGTGCAACACAGGATTTTTGTAACTTCCCTCCTGGGGCAGGAAACTCCTTGGCTGTCACAGGTGAGAGAATCTCCAGGTGCCAGGGACAGCTCCTGCTGCAGCCAGAGCTCCCAGCAGGGATGGGGTGACCCTGCAGGGGACAGGGATGGGTGACCCCTGTGGGCCCCAGAGGATAGGGATGGGTGTCCCTGCAGGGATCAGTGACCCCTGTGGGCCCCAGGGGACAGGGATGGGTGACCCCTCTGGGTCCCAGGGGACAGGGATGGGTGTCCCTGCAGGGATCAGTGACCCCTCTGGGTCCCAGGGGACAGGGATGGGTGTCCCTGCAGGGATCAGTGACCCCTCTGTGTCCCAGGGGACAGGGATGGGTGTCCCTGCAGGGATCAGTGACCCCTCTGGGTCCCAGGGGACAGGAGAGTTTGCTCAGGACAGGCACTGAGCTCCCCCCAAGGAAGGAAATGCTGACCCATAGCAGGGACAAAGCCAGAGCCCCACAAAAATCCCAAAATCCTCCTTGGGATGGGATGCCAGAGCAGGAATCTCACTCAGCCAAAGCCAGGACTGGTGCTTACTGCAGGAGCTCCCAGGGGAAGGCTCGCTCCAGCTGCCCCTCCCTGCCCAAGGAGCAGTGGCTGCTGCCCCAGTTCCAGCTGCAGTTTCTCCCCTCCCAGCAGGAACAAAGGGCCCACATTTACCTTGTCTGTGTCCTCTGGCAGCAGCAGCAGCTCCTGGAGCTCCCAGCTCTCCCTGTGGGCTTTGCTGGCTTTCACAGCAGCTCTCCTCAAAGGCTCCGGGAGCCCTCCCAGCCCACAGGCAGGGGGAGAAGAGGGGAAGTGATGGGAAGGAGCTGCCACAGCCCAGGGGAGGAGAGATGGGATGAGAATGTGAATTTTGTGCCAAAGAAACGAGAGCCAGAAGCAGAGTGTGGGGAGAGGGCAGGGTTGGATGGAAGGAGCTTCCCACGCTGGACACAGAGCCTTGGCTGGGATTGCTCAATGCAGCCAGCAGAGCCCAGAGCAGCAGCTGTGCTGGAGGGTGACTCCTGGGCTGGAACAGCTGGAACAGCTGCCTGGGCTGGCTGGTGAGGGCCAGGCTGCCAGCCCAGCCCATGGCACCTGCTCTGGGACAGGCTCTGAGGAGCTCACAGACCCCACAGGGTGGATTCTACAGCTCAGCTTGTTCCCCAAGGGTTACAGACTTGGAGAGCCTCCCAAAGCACCACCAAAACCCAAAATTGGCACTTCCTTGCCAATTAACACTCTCATGAGCCCTTTGGGGGCCACAGCCAGGCCACCAGCCCGTGGTCATGGAATGGTTTGGGTTGAAACGACAAAGAAAGCAGCAGGGCCAAGATTTGCCCATAAAAAATGTTTATTCCTTAAAAATACAGCATTCATCTGCAGGGACACAACTATTCAGAACATTTTTTCTTAAAGGGTTTTTGTCTGCTCCCAGTGTGGCAAGCACTCAGTGTTAAAGGCCCTGGGAGAGGGGAAGCAGCAGGAGCTGGGGTGCTCCAGCCCTGACTCCCTTTCACAGCACCAGCCATTGCTCCACAGCTCCTGGCTCCTGTCCCTGTGACCCCACTGATCCCCCTGTGACCCCACTGATCCCCCTGTGATCCCACTGACCCCCCTCCTGGCCCCACTGATCCCTGGAGCCTTCCCTGGCTCCAGGCTGCTCTCAGGGCTCTGGAGCTCTCCTGGCTCCTGCAGTTCCTCCCCTGATTTTCCCAAGGAGAGCTCTCACTGAGTACACACCAGCCTGCCCTCTCTCCCCTGGCTGACCCCAAGGGACAGGTGGCACAGGTGGCACATTCCCAGAGGTGTCTCCTCTGTGACCACCCGAGGAGAACTGGTGCCAGTGGCAGCAACAACGAGGAGGAGGAGGAGGATGGTTCATCTGGGCTGGAGGATGAAGGTGCAGGGAGAAAGCCAAGGGATCTGGAGAGACCTCAGGGCCTTGGGATGAGGGGGAGAGGGAGCAGGAGCACAGGGAGTGCTCTCCCCTATCCCTGGGGGAGGGGACAAACAGAGCCAGCAGGTCAGCACCTGGCTCCAAGCCTGGTGTCACCAGTGGAATTTTGGGGTTTTGGATGAGGATTTGGTTCACCAACACCAGGTGTCTGTGCCAGGTACACAGAACACAGCAGAAGCACCTGGCAGGATGTCACACCCTGGGGAAATGCCTGGGAACAGGAGCCCAGGAACTGGGGCCTCTCCCCCAAATGAGGGGGATCAGCAGCCCAAGTGAAGGGCACCAACACCTGGAGCAAACAGGAGGGGCTGGAACTGGGACAGCTGTGCTGGGAACATCTGGGATGTGCACAAGGGGAACACTGAGCTCTGCAGGTGACACCAGGCTGGGAATGGGGGGTGCTGGGGCCAGGAGGATGCAGAGGGCTCTGGGCAGGGGCTGGCTGTGCCACCCTGCCCCTCTGCACAGCTGGCAGGAGCCTGGCAGGCACTGGGAACGTCAGCAATGGTGCTGGGAGGTGCAGGAGCAGAGCAGTCTGTGCTGCTTCAGCCTGGGCTCCAAAGCTAAGGAAGGGGAGGAACTGGGTGGGGAAAACCACCAAAAGCCAGGCTGATGTAGCTCTGCTCCACTCACATCCCAGAAAATTAAACACCCTTCCCATGTAAAAGATTCTGTGCAGACTGACCCAGAGCACGAGTGGCACTGCCAGAATCTCCCTCTGCCCCCACCTCAGCTTAACTGCAAACAGAGAAAACAGCACAAAAAAACCCCAAAAAAACAATTCCTTGGCTCAGAGGCCCCTGAGCCATCTAAATCTTTTGTTTAAACATACCTTGGTTTTTACTCATAGAAATATCTAAAAAATGCATTTTTTTCCCCTTTTGGTGATCTAGGAAGCAGAAGATGCCCCTTTGTTGCTGCTTCAGGCCAGTGTGTGGCTGCTCCCAGCAGGAGGAAGGTTGAGGAGGAGGAATTTGGGCACACAAGCACATACAACATTGGCAGAACACAGAGTCAACACGCTGTGCTTCAAAGGGACAGGCAGGAGCTTTTTTTCCCCCAAATGTATTGAACAGCACTTGCCCATTAACAAATAACTGATCAAAGGAGCTGCAGAAGCTGGAGGTTCTTCCAGTGCTGCTCTGGACTTGGTTTCACTTTGACACTTTGCCCCGAGGCCGTGGTGTGAGGGAATCATCAGAACAGAGGGAGGAGCACCCCAGGCTTTCTCAGCAGCCACATCCCACTGTCTGCAGAGTGAAGCCCCAGCTCAAGTCATTTTCAAGCCCTCAAAGCCACAGAACTTCCACCTCTTCTCCAGGCTGGCGCCGACGCCGCTGAGCTCCTGGCGGAAAGTGCTCTGCAGGCGCGTCAGCAGCAGCTCCACCTCGGCCGTGCAGATCTGGGCACACAAAGGGACTCAGACAGGGGGAGGGAAAGCCCTGCTGGCTGGAGAGAGCCCAAACTCCAGCAGGGGCAGGGCTGGAGCTGGCCCAGGCTGTCCCTGAACTCCTGGGATGAGCTGGCACAGCAGGAGCCGAGGGCCCAGACTGGGGGTGCTCCACTGAGGAGAAGGAGCCTGGGCTGAGCCCAAGGTCCTGCCCAGCCACACTCAGGGCTACAGGCAGCTTCTGAAGGGCTCTCCCATGGCTCCAAACCACCTCAGGATCTTAACTTTTGTGCTCTGTGCTGAGAATGGCAGACAGGGAACAGGGAAAGCTTGCCCTTCCTTTCCTGTTCAAGAAACCAGGTTGTACTCCCAAGTACTCCCCTTCCTCCTGCCTCACCTCAGGCCCAAAGATCTGCTCAGGGTTAAAAATAACATCCTAAACGAATCTGAGGTCCTGCAAGGGTCAAGGAGGAGACAGAGGGCTCAGAAGGAGCACAAAGGGAATAGCCCCAGGTGTGAGTGAACACGGGGCCAGGTTCAGGCACAGCACAGGTTAAAGGCTGGGCTCTGCACAGGGGGTCCCAAGCAGGAGCTTCCAGGAGCCCTTCTCTGCACTGTGGATAGCAAAGAGGAAGTTCCAGAAGGCAGCTGAATGCTATGATGGCAGTTTTATAACCAAAATAAAGGCAGCTGGTGGCCCCACAGACAAATTCCAAGCTGGAATGAGAAGATAAAATTCTTAACTCTGTCTTTATAAGGCTGGAGTGAGCCAGGCCAAGGAGCCACGTTTTCTGAGGAAAGGGCAAATTAAGCACTCAGTTATAAACAAGCAGCTGGAGAAGTTCCCATCCCAAGACAGGATTCCCATGCCTGTGGGGCCTCCCAGAGTCCCTGGGGCTCGTTAAGGAAGACAGCTGGAGACCAGGATGGAGGAGAATGAGATGGAATTGCTTCCTCCACCCAGCAGCCTTTGCACAGCAGTCACTCCCACTGACTCCCAAAAGGAGCACAAAGCCAGTGGGTGCACCTGGGGACGTGGTGAGTGCTGCAGACCCCAAAGCTGGGCTGCTCTGGGCAGCCTGGGACAGTGGAAATGTCCCAGCCCTACACAGGGCGTGGAACTGGCTGGGCTTGGAAGTCCCTCCCAACACAAACCAGCCAAAATGCACCCCATCCCTCCTCCTGTTGCAGGAGGTTTCTGCAGGGAGCAGAGCCCAGCCCCAGGTGCCCCACACCCCCCTGGCCCACACCCACCTTGCTGTCCAGGCGCTGCAGGTAGGAGCAGATGTACTCAATGCTGGCTCCAAAGGGATGCACGTGCAGAAAGGTTGAAATTATCCCTGGGGAAAGGAACAGGCATGAGACAAAAGCCAGCTGGGAACAGCAGCCCTGTGCCCCTGCAGGCAGCCAAGGTGGCCCAAGGTCACAGCCTGAGCCCAGCAAAGCTCCAGGATTCCCTGGGATGACCAGAGGGGGCAGGAGCAGTGCCAGGACCCCCAGGCCAGGTCTCTGGCACCAGCACCGAGCCAGAACTCACCAACCAGGAGAACTTCCCGCTCAGATTTCACAGGGCTGCTGCCCAAGCTCTTCTCCACTGGACATTCCTTCTCCTGGCTGCAGGCACAAACTCTGGATGTGCTGCTCTCCTGCAAAACAAACCCACAGGACACGTTCAGACAAGCTGGCAGGCCAGGCCCTGCCCTGGGCAGGCTCCACACAGCCTGCAGGGGCTCTCCCTGCATTTCTGAGTCCCTGCACCCATCACTGCTGCATCTGCTGCTCATTTCCCAAAATGCTCCCAGCAAAGCACAGCTGTGTCCCTGCTGCTGGGTGTGATCCACCAAGTGAGCTGAAAAGGTCACAAAGTTCAGCAGAGCCCCCCTGCACCAGCCCTGCTCCCTGACACATCTTTATGCCTTGCTTTAAACAACAAAATTCAAACCAGACTGTGGCCTTGCCATGACTTCGAGGCTTGTTTTCCAAATGCCCAAACTGACACCAATGGGATTAACCAATGCCATGGGGCTGCACAGGGCTCAGGATCAGACTGTCCCTGACTTGAGTTTGTGGTACTGAATTAAAACAGAATTTGGCATCATTTATCACCCCTGACATAAACCAAACAGTGCAAAGATGGTGGCTGCACTAAAAGCAGAACTTGCTTTTATTCCCTGGTTTTATGTGGAATTCCAGTGGCCTGGGAGCTGTGGACAGCTATAATTGGGAACAGCCTGCAGTGAGCAGTGGGGTGGGCTGGAGGGAGGCCAGTGACGAAGATAGAACTGAATGGTCCCCTGGGTTTGCTCAAATTCTTACAGCAGAGCAGTTCTCAGCTCACAGGCTGAGCTTCCACACTGAATTCCAGAGGAGCAAGGGGAGCTCTGCCTGTGGAAGCTGATGCAGGGAGTGCAGCCCAGCAGCTGCACTGCAAACCCAGAGCCTGCCTCCTGGAGATCCCAGGATCATGGCAGGGCTTGGCTGGAGGGGACCCCAAAGCCTCCCCTGTTTTGGGGACACCTTCCACTACCCCAGAGCAGCAGCTCTTGGACTTACATTGCCTTGGCAGTCAGCTACATCTCCCTCCTTGTCCTCTTCATCTGCCATGCTCTGCTATATATGGCAAAGAAAGGAAAGATTACTGATGATAATCTGTTATTTTTGTTTTGAAGCTCCTGCTCTGATGATTACTGGAATACACAAAACCACTTAAAGTTTGTTGAAACTAAACTATTAGTTTCATTATCTCTTCCCTAGCTCCTGGCACAAAAAAGTGGGACTAAAGATGGAAAATGAGATAAACCAGTGTCTGGGTTTATCAAGGGGAAGTGCTGCCTCATGCTCCTTGTGTAATTGTGTCTGTGCTATAAGGGGAAAGGAGCAGGCAAGTGTGGAGTCATGGCCTGATCCATAATCAAATCAGAGTGGATCAAACCTGAGAAGCAGCACTATGAGTCTCTGTTTGGAATAAACCCAGCAAAAATAAAAATATTAAAACACAAAAACTTCCAGTTCCAAAGTGTTTCATGGAGGGCAGGTCAAAACATATTCCTAAACCACAGCTGTAAATACCAGTGTCTGATAACTGAGACCTTTTTTTATCTTTTAAAAGCTCAGGCTGCAGAAAACCTGTTCCAGCTGTGATACCACAGTACACTGTTCAGTGACAGTCTATTCTATTTTACAGCTGCTGAGATTGTCTCACAGGCACATGAAGCAACTGCAGTTTCATTCCTGACAGACTTCCTGCAATTTAACAGGGAATTTTTCCTCACTTTCCAAGGACAACTGCTCCAGAGCAGGGCTGGGCATCTCACCAGGAGTCCTTCAGCACAAAACCCAAGGAAGACCTGCATGGCACATACCTGCTCCTTCAGGTTTTCTAGTAATGTTTCAATTTTCAGTTTGTCTTCTTTCACTTTCTCCAACTCAGCTTCTCTCTTTTTGTACTCCTCTTGGACTTTCAAAAGATGCTGGAAGAGAAAAGATAAACTCTTAACCTGCCTTCCACCAACTCTTGTTCAAAGACGTAACACTTAGAAGGGTTTTTCCATGAAGACCAGACAGATCACATGCAGAACTGTTAGAAGGTGAATTGTGAATTATAAAACAAGAAGTGCAGTGTACCTTAGAAACATCTTTGCCTATTAGCACAGAAAAAAGCCCAGTTGTGCAAACATGGGGCAGTAATTCCATCCCCAAGGGATGGGATTTCCCACTTCCTTCCTCAGCTGGTTCTGGACAGACTTGGCACTTTGGAAGTCACAGCAAAGAGCACACAAGGAATCCATTAACTATGGATTGCTTCACCAGCTCATTCATAATCCCTGCTATCAATATTTGCTCTGGGTTTGTTTTTTTTTTAGCAACACTGGACACATCAAAGTTGCTCCCCCTGCCAGTTCGGATCCTGCTAAAACCCAGGGTGTTTTCCCACGCCCATCCCAGCCCCCTTCCCCTGCTGTGGAAAATTCCAGGCCCACCTTCTGCATGCCCTGCAGAGCCTGCTGGAGGAGCTTCATCTGCTGCTCCTTGGTGGTGTCCTCATCCCTGCAGGCCTTGCCCTGCTCCTGCTTGAGCAGCTCCACCTCGTTGCGGTAGGCGTCCAGCTGCCAGCGCAGGCTGTCGTTCTCCTCCTTGAGAGCCTCCAGCTGGGACAGCAGTGCTGGGGACAGCACAGCGTCACACAGCCATCACACAGAGCCAGCACAGAGCCCCTGGCTGCCCTCCCACCCTGCACAGCCCCAGCAGCCGGGTTACATCCCAAAGGAATGGCTCCTGCTGCTCGGCGTGGCCAGCCTGGAGAGGGTAAAGCTCCAGGGGGAGCTCAGAGCCCAAAGGGGCTCAGGAGGGCTGGGGAGGGACTGGGGACAAGGATGGAGGGACAGGACACAGGGAATGGCTCCAGTGCCACAAAGAGACCACTGAAGAGAAGCACGTTATGAGCTGTCCAAAGGGGCTTTACCTGACTCCTCTGTTTCCTTCATCTCTGATGGATCCTCGATTTCCTCATCAGACATTTCCATCTCCTCCTCCCTCCGAATGCCCATCAGCTCATCGTTGTGGATGTTCCGGATCTCCTGGGGTTCAGAAAGCACAGGGGGTTTCAATACACATGCTGAGAAACAGGTTGGCTGGATGAAAAGTTCCTGAAATGGAGGTCTGCAAAACACAACTCCAGGACACGATTTCAAAACTGGCACAGGTTATTAGACCAAGGGCAATATCCAGCACAGGTCACTCTGGGATTACTGACTCTTCCATCTCCCTTCTGCTCTTGTGATGAGGCAGCTCAGCCTTGCTGTGCAAACCACCAGGAACTGGAGCCAGCCCTAATCCTCTGGAGCCAAAAGTCCCAAGTTGAGCTAGGACAGAGCAAACCAAGCTACAGCTGCAGCCCTGCATGTACAGGGACCTGCTCAAGGTGACCCCAAAAGGCTGAGAGACCCTTTAGCCAGCATCTGATATTTACAATGAGCTAAGAGGCATTTCAAATAACACCTAGAGATGTACCATATAGCAGCATTTTTATAAATACCGAAGTATCTGCCAAAATCTGTACCAAGAAGCTGCATCCTGTGGCTCCCACCTTCCTTTAAGAGCAGACCCTAAGCTGGGGGAGAGCAGCAGCTGAAGTGCTCCTGGAAGAGGCCTCACCAGTGGTCTCACAGCCTCTTCCCACTGGAGAACTTACCTTGGAACAAAAGCCAGCTCCAACTGGAGAGAGAGCTCCCACCCCAGCCACAGGCAGCCTTGGGAAGGGCAGGGAAGAACAGGAGCACTGGGCTCAGAGGGAATCTCCATCAGATTACACAATCCATGGGGGTCACAGGCCTGGACACCCCAATCCATGGGGATAACACCCCAATCCATGGGGGTCACAGGCCTGGACACCCCAATCCATGGGGATAACACCCCAATCCATGGGGATCACACCCCAATCCATGGGGGTCACTGCTCAGGACACCCCCAGCCCACAGGGATCCCTGGCTGTGCTGATCACAGAGCAGCTTTGCCAAGATTCTCTCTGGATGTTAAATAACCTTAAAGGTGAAAGACAGCTCCTGGCTTTGCTGGGATAGACTTGCTGGCCAAGTTTGCAGTGAGGAACTCAATACCCCAGACAAACCCAGAACTGAGGAAGATTTACACTAGGGGTGAGGAATGAGAGCCAAAGGGGCCAGGACAGGGTGGAGCAGTGGGATCAAACCTCCTGAGACTCAGCAAGGCCCAGTGCCAGCCCCAGGGTGGCAGCTGGCAGCAGGGATCTCCTCACAGCCCAGCACAGACATCCCCCACCCATCACCCTCCAATGGGCACCTTCCTTTACCTTGCTTCCTCATTTCTGACATCCTGCCTGACTCCCCTAGCTGAATTTATCAGATCTTACTGGACTAAGAACTGTTCTTCCTCCTGCAGTGGGAGTGACAAGCCTTCTTCCACCAGCCCCTTCCTGATCACCATCTTTAAACCACGCATTTCATCATGTCACTTCATGCACAAATACACAAATGGGAGAACATCCTCCCTCAAGCTTTCCAGGCTGTTCCACCTCAAGGTGGAAATATCACATTAAAATGTGATATGATTCTGATGACACTTGGAGTTTGTTGTTGGTTTAACACATCCCTAGAAATTCTTATTGCTTTAATATTAAAACCAGCAGAAAAATCAACATTTATTACAATTATTATGACTATCATTGTGCACAGCTCCCATCAGCAGACAGGTCTGGATGCATTGCTGCTGGTGACACAAATACCAAGAGAAAATGGATTACCTGTAGCACAAGAGCCTCCTGAGTGATCCCCACCTCCCACTGTGAAGGAAGGTGCCGTTATCCACGTGCAAACTCAACATCAACATCCTGACAAGCAAGAGCCCGTGCTGGAGGATCTAACACAAGAAAAGATTACCAACCTCTGCTTGTTTGCACCACACGCTGATGTTCTTACGCTGAGCTTTCGTGAAATGGTCCCAAGCCTTTTGTTTGGAGGCAGAATGGTACACGGCCACTATCTGCTCGACTGGAGTGGCAAAGCAGCAGCAAATCGGGCCCGAATAGATCCAGAGAGGGCAGACAACAGGAGTAAAGGAGTAAAAAAGTGCAATCAGGCAGGTGCTTCGGCTCCCCCTTTCTCCTAACACTGCACTGTGCTGATGCTACGCCCAGGGAAGGGGCTCAGGGTCTGCAGAGAGCCCCGTGGGTGTCACCTGGCCAGTGCCAAACGCTCACAGAGCAACGGCCAGCTGGGAAAAAGGCAGGACACGTGGGGGAAAAGGCAGCACAGGTGCTGAAAAATATCCAGATAGGCTGTGTGAGGCTGGCTGGAGTGGGAGCTCAGAGGGGCAGGACTCACCTCTGACATGGGGTGAAGAGCTACAACATTTGGGCAGTGCCCCAGCCTGTGTGAGCTACAGCACCAGCACCAGGCTCAAAGCAAAGGCACCAGCCAGCAGCTTTTCTTGGTCCTGGGATTTATTCCTTCTGCTTCTCTAGAAAATTCAGAGGATTTGGAACACACAAAGTGCTTCTCCTTGGCTGAGAGCTCACCCACAGCACAAAGCACATCCACCTGACTTTTTCCTATGCTTGTGATGCAGTACCCATAATTCTCATAAAATAAACACATCTCCCTGCTCCTTAGAGTAACCTAAGAGTGGCTGAGATATCAGTCTTGGGTTTAGTTCCACACTAGCCTCTATTACTACTTACTCTGCAGTGCTCACTGTATGTCCCTCTGGACCGTGTGCCCGTAGTTTTTACCATCAACAGAATTCAAAGAAAAAGAACAATTTGAAAAAAATCAAGTAACAGCTAGAATTACTAGACACAAAACCAAAAGTTCAGAATGTTCAAAACCTAGGCAAGAGGCTCAAAGAGAATTAGTACAATTGTGGAGAAGGTACTTGTAAAGAAATAAAAATATTCAGATTTACTACAGCAAGGATGTGTAAGAGGGTCTGAGGAACTGTTACAAATCACATCCTGGCATTAATGCAATCCATGCCTCTCCCTTGATTTCCTGGTTGTATGAAGTACTGGGGTTTGAAAGGCCCAGGGTCTGCACCAGGCTGCTGGCAGCACTCTGCTGCTCCTACCTTTGGCGACCAAATCGTGCACACTTCACAGGCAGCAGATTCCCAGGAACTTACCTTGGCTGTGCACAGGAGGGGTTCAAAAGATGACAGAACTAATAACACGGTAATTAAGAGGAAACAAATTCCAAATTCATCCTCTCCTCCCCCCAGGTGTGGACTCTTCCTCCAGTAAAAAGGACCACAAGGGGGTTTTGCCAGGTTAGTCCCACGTGATTCCAAATTGCACAGAAGCAATCACCACTCCTCTTCCCAGAGCCCTTTCAGTGGGGCCTCTCCAGACTCTGGAAATTAAGAGCTTCCCTACACCACAAAACCAACATCCAGACACTACTCACACTGCACCAGGATCCCTGAGAGAGCCAGCTTGAACTTCTCCTTGGCCTCCTCCATCTCCTTCTCGTGAGCTGCCTTCTCGTTGATGAGCCTGCGGATGTGGCTGTTGGCCGACTGGATCATGGAGTAGAAGTTGTTGGCAGTTCTCCTGTTCACTTCCCCACGTTCTATCCAGGTCAGCAAGGTCTGGATGGCTTCTGAGAACTTGGTGTCATCTGCAGCAGGAAAGGACAACTTCACAGCACAGCTCTGGGCAGCACTCAGGTCCTTTCCCTGGAGATGAACTGCTCCTTCAAAGGTCAGAGTCCTTCAGGGGACTCATCACAACTGCTGGAAGCAGGGAAGGATCTGAACACGTGGCTGTATAAAAGAAGGCAAGTCCAGCCCCATGATGATGGAATCACCAGCTGAGGTGCAGCAAGAGAAGGAACAAGCACTAGAAACTCACTGGAAAACTTCACATCTACTCAGATGGACCCTTCTGTGAAAGGAAATTACCTCCAGCCCCAAAATCATCAGGTCACACAAGAATCTCAGGCTTCCAAGAAGGTTTTACATTAGTCCTTTCAACCTTAACCAAAATTATCTGGAAGAAACTTGTACCCCATTCAGACGTTTTCTCCCCAGATTTACCCTAAACCCGGACACACTCAGAGCTGAGGGAGCTGGGGTTGTTTAGCCAGAAAAAAAGGAGGCTCAGGGATGACCTTATCACTTTCTACAACTCCCTGAAAGGTGGTTGTGGTCAGGTGGGGTTGCAAGAAATCCATTTCTCCAGGCAGCACTGACAGAATGAGAGGACAGTGTTGTAAGTTGCATGAAGGGAAAATTAGGTTGGATATTAGGAAAAAGTTTTTCATGGAAAGAGTGATAATGTATTGGAATGGTGGAGTCACCATCCCTGGGTGTGTTCAAAAAAGACTGGATGTGGCACTCAGTGCCATGGTCTAGTGAGGTGTTAGGGCATGGCTTGGATTGACAATCTTGAAGCTCTCTTCCAACCCACACTGCTGTGAATCCTGTGAACCCAGAGCTGTGCCTGCCCACCTGTAAGGGTCAGTCTGAAGTTTCTCTGATCTGCCTCATGACCATCATCAGACACTGAGACACAGGACCTCACCACTGCTCTGCACCTGAGTTCTGGCCTGGCTGAGGTGGATGCTGGCCCAGGACTGTTTGTGGGTGTGCCTGGTGCTGCCATGGCATGAGCAGGGTGCTGGTTACAGCACCTGTTTCTTGGAGCAATGATCTCCACATACAATCGACAATAAATCTCCCACCTTTTAGCCAGAGGCCACTCGCTTTGGAAAAGGACTATAAAAAGTGACTTTCCTAAAGAGACTCTGAGATCTCTTTCTCCCCAACGGATTGAAGACGCGTCCATCGTCGGACGACCACGAAGATGCGTCCTGTCTGTTGGTAGCTACATCCCATCCTTCCTCTCTCTCTCTCTTCTATCGCAAAACTTAATTGTTGGCACGCAATAAACGGCATTACCGCTTTCTGCTGAATAAAACCTGAGACTCCTTGCTTTTTCTCTTTTGCACCCTGCGGTCGAACGAACCAGCACGATTCCCGCTCCGGCTGAGCTGATCGTGCCAGCCCTGCCCGACTCCCCTGCACCCCCAGCGTGCCCCTGCCCTTTCCTTTCCTGCCCTGCCCGACCCCAGCCCGGCCCCTCCGCCCCCCAGCACCGCCCGCCTCCTCTCCCACCTCCCTCCCTGCCCCCGGCCCTACCCCAGGAAGCGGAGCGCGGCGGGGCCGGGGACGTGCATGGCTCGGCGGGGCAGGCACCGGCACAGCTCCCGGTCCCGGTGCCAGCCCCAGCTCCAGCGGCGCTCCCGGCACCGCCCGCCCGCCCGCGCCGCCGCCACCAGCAGCCCCAGCCCCAGCAGCGCCCGCGGGCCCGGCGTGCAGCGGGCACGGCCCGGTTCGGCCCGGTACGGCACGGTACAATCCGGGACAGCGCCACGGAGCAGGCGCGGGGCCGCCCCGGGGCGGAGCCGCGCAGAATCCGCGCAGAATCCGCGCAGAATCCGCGCTCCCCGCAGCGCCTGCGTTTCCTGCCCCGCACCCCGATGTGCAAAGGACGGCGGAAGGGAGCAGGGTCAGAATTGTCAGGAAAATTAATCCACAAACACCAGAAGTTTATGTCCAAAAAGGAGACAGAGGAGTCCTTTTTGCTTTATTCGAATAAGGGGAGAGATCATGGGGCATTCCCCTGGGATCTCTCAAATTTTTGGAGGACGCAGCCTCCCTTTTTATCCTATTTTCCCGGCCGCTTTTCCCTCTTTCTCCATTAGCTGAGGTACTTGAGAGGCACAGACTTCCCTAAACACCTGATACCTGAGATTCCCCTCTAATGTACAACCCTCCCTTTTAATTTTTAATTCTTGTAGAATTCATAGCTTTCCCCCGTTGCTTCTTTCATCTTCCAATATCCAATTTCATTTATCAGCAAACCTACCGTTTGTTTATAAAGGCAAATATCTTTTCCCATTCATCAATCAGTGGAATCCATCCGATTGTTTCTTTTATCTCTCTCAATGCTGGTTTTATCTACCAGCAGATCTACAGCTTGTTTGTAAATACACATGCGACATTCCTCTCAGAATCGTGTTCAGCGCCCCCCTCCTGCCCCCGGTTCGGGACGGCACAGGCTCCCCGAGAAATGGCGGCGTTCTGCTGGTGTCCTGCTGGTCACACGAGGCTGCAGACGAGGGACAGAGTTCTTGTTCCCCTGCGAGGTCCCCGGCGGGACCAGCAGCCGGCAGCACAGGCAGTGGGGTCATTGTCAAGGCTGCAAGGTCACAGAGGCATCACGGGCAGCGAGGGTGTCCAGCAGGATGCAAAATGGAATAATCAAATTACAAAGTCACAGACTGGTTTGGGTGGGAGAGAATCTTAAAGCCCATCTTGTCCCAACCTCCTGCCATGGGCAGGGACACCTTCCATTATCCCAGGTTGCTCCAAGCCCGTCCATCCTGGCCTTGGACACTTCCAGGGATCCAGGGGCAGCCACAGCTCCTCTGGGCACCCTGTGCCAGGGCCTGCCCACCCTCACAGCCAAGAATTCCTTCCCAATATCCCATCTAACCCTGCCCTCTGGCAGTGAGAAGCCACTGCCCCTTGTCCTGGCACTCCAGGTTCTTGTCCAAAGTCCCTCTCTCGCTCTGTTGGAGCCCCTTTAAGCACTGGAAGGTAGGAGTGGGCAGGAGGTTCCTACCAGGGTCCTGGAAACCACCCCTAGATGTGCTGCCCCATCCATAGGGTGTGGTTTTGGTGTTGGCTACGAGGTGCCAAAATCCCCAGCCCCTGTGACTTTTGGCTTGGGGTGACACAAGGGTGTCCCAAGCCCTGCTGGGGTCTCCACCTGTGAACTCTCCCATCAGAGGACACTCTGGAGACCAAACCACTCCCTTGCCCACTGCCCCAAGGCATCACCTACCTCTCCGGAGGCCTGGGAGGGAGGGTTTGGCGGTTTTGATGCCCTGTGGGATGCAGTGTGAGCCCCTCAGGCCCGGGCTCGCTGGAGGAGCGATGTTCTGGTTGTGTGTGGCACTCAGGTAGCCAGAGGCTGGCATGGGGCAGCTTGGCCACGTGCAGGGTGGTTCTCTTACTGAGAGACAAGTGAATCTCATGTGGGGTGAGCATCTCTGACAAACTGTCCCCTATCACATCGTGACCGAGCCCTCCCTAGGATCCAGCTGGAATTACTCCAAACACCCTCCCAGAATTATGTATCTGTTAAAAATATCTGGATTTTCACCGTTAAACAGAAGTCCCTTGTGCTGCAGAGGTATTTGGGTGCCAGGGGCTGTACTGAGGTGCCTCCCCCTTGCCAGCCCACCTGTTAGCCTGGGGCTCACTGTGATACCCTGGAGCTGAGCTGGGACCATCATCATCCTCCCCAGAGGGGTCCAGGAGGTTATGTGGGTTGCAGGGCTCCAGTGTGAGACCACCTGCCAGGGCCACTCTTGTGCCTCCAGGAAGGAAGGACAAACAGGCAAGAACACAGCATCAGACTGTGCCAAAGCCTCAGCTCCATCAGGAATTGCCTGCATGGCTCAATCCCATGTTTGGTTCACACCCTCTCACCTGAAAACCCAGGGTGAGCTCCTGGTGTACACACATACAGCTCGTCCTCAGCCTGGGCTTTCCCCCTGAAGGACATGGAGTGAAGGAAGGCTTGTCTCCTGCGAGATCTGGAAAGTCATTCCAGAGGAAGGAGAGAGAGGATGGCAGCTTTCCTACTCACAGCTCGCACCCCTGGAGCTGTGTCCTGGCACGGGGCAGTGTGGAGCGAAACCGCAGCTGCCTGGGCTCCTGATGGCATTAACACCAGCAAACTCAGGCACCTCTTGCCACAATTCCTACTGGGCTCCCAGCTCCCAGAGTGTCCCCTGCCCTCGGTGATGCTCACCAGGGCTGGGGAGGGTGCCAAGCCCCCACGGTGGGAGAGGTGGAGTCGGTGCTGGATGGCGTCCGTGAGCTTGTGCACGACCCGTTTGTGAGCAGCTCTGGGGCTGTCCTGTGGTGGGGAGGACCCATATGTGTGAGGGGCTGAGGCCAGTGCCCCATGATGCACGGGAGGGGCTGGCCCTGGGGGTGCCCCATCATGCCTTACCTGACAGCGGGAAAGCAAAACCAGCGCCTCCTGGTAGTGCCCGATGGCTTTCTGGGGGTCTCCCAGGTGGAAGCACGCTGCACCCAGCCCCTCGCACGCTTGCCACTGGCCCTGCAAGTCCCCTGGGAGGCAAAGAGCTGCATCGGTCCCAGCACTGCTGTGTTGGGTTGATGTGGCCAGAAATGTGAATTCTATCACCGTTTATTAAAACCGGGCAGGGTAGTGATTCCTTATCTCCGTGGCACACATTATCTGCTAATGGGCCAGCTTTAAGACAAGATGGGGCAATCACCT
>JANRGV010000023.1:565527-577969 GCA_024734035.1 Alethe castanea | reverse complement strand
AGGTAAATGAAACCTCACCAGGAAAGGGCACCAGGTAAATAAAACCTCACTAGGCAAGGGCAACAGGTAAATGAAACCTCACTAGGCAAGGGCACCAGGTAAATGAAACCTCACCAGAAAAAGGCACCAGGTAAATGAAACCTCACCAGGAAAGGGCACCAGGTAAATAAAACCTCACTAGGCAAGGGCAACAGGTAAATGAAACTTCACTAAGGCAAGGGCACCAGGTAAATGAAATCTCACTAGGCAAGGGCACCAGGTAAATAAAACCTCACTAGACAAGGGCACCTGGTACATCAAACTCCACCAAGGCAAGGGCACCAGGTAAATAAAACCCACTAAGGAAGGGCACCAGGTAAATAAAACCTCACCAGGAAAGGGCACCAGGCACATCAAACTCCACTAAGGCAAGGGTACCAGGTAAATAAAACCCACCAAGGCAAGGGCACCAGGTAAATAAAACCTCACTAGGCAAGGGCACCAGGCAAATAAAACCCACCAAGTCAAGACCACCAGAAACATCAAACCCCACTAAGGCCACCAAACAGGCAAATAAAACCTCACCAAGGCAAGCTGAGCCACCAAATAAAACCCCACTTAAGGTAAGCCAAATAGCCAAATTAAACCCCACCAAGGCAAGGCCACTAGGTACATCAAACCCCACTAAGGCAAAGCCACCAGGCAAACAAAACCCACCAAGCCACACCAGTCAAATCAAACCCCACTAAGGCAAGGGCACCCAGCAAATTAAACCCCACCAAGCCACACCAACCAGGCAAGTAAAACCCACTAAGGCCATCAGCCAAATAAAACCCCACCAAGCCAAGCCAACCCACCAAATCAAATCCCACCAAGCCACATCAACCAGCCAGATAAAACCCCACTGAGGCAAGCTAAGTCACCAAATAAAACCCCATTTAAGGTAAGCCCACCAGCCAAATAAAACCCCACTGAGGCAAGCCAACCCACCAAATAAAACCCCACTAAGTCAAGCCCACCAGTCAAACAAAATCCCACTAAGCCAAGCCCACCAGAAAAATAAAACCCACCAAGCCAAGCCCACCAGACAAATCAAACCCCACTAAGCCAGGCCCACAAGCCAAGTAAGTCCAGCCCACCAGTCAGCAAATCAGGAGGAACTGTCCATTATTTTAGGCATTATCTACAGAATTAGCTGGACAGTTGTCCATGTAAGATGGAAACAAACTCTGCTCCTCAGCCCAATGTTTTGTAAACGTTTTCAGGTGACAAAGCATCGCTGCCTTTCCTCTCAGGAGCTGGTTTCACGTATTTAAGCAGAAATGCAATGGCAGCAAAAGGCACCAGAGAAACCTGCCCCAACCCTACTGCTCTGCCCATAAGTGCAGCACCACAGGGCTGTCCCAGATGCAAAGCTGCCCTCTGAGCCCAGCACACCCACCAGACAGGTAGAGGGCCTTGTCCACCATGAACTCCTCGGCGAAGCGGATGTGGCAGAAGTTCTTCTTGCTCTTGCGGATGGCGATGACCTCGCCGCACTGCTCAAACACCTCCATGATGATCTGCTCCGTCCCGTTCTCTGGCAGCCCTCCCACAAACACTGTCTTGCACCCTGGGGGCCTCTCTCTCGTGGCTGGAGGGGGCAGATCTGAGGAGACAAAGCACAGCAGGGCAGGTTTTGGGTTGCCAGCTCCTTCCACCCGCTCTGCTCACCCGGGAGATGACCACACCTCCCTGGCTTCTCCAAACACTCACTCACATTTATGGACTGGATCCACAGCACTGCTGAGGTGCTGCATAAAAATATTCACCAGCACATTTCCAAAAAGATCTTGGGAGCCTGGAGCTCTCCAAACACTCTCCTGAGTGCAGGAGGTTCACTGAGCTGCTGCCAAAGAACACAAGCAGCACCAGGAGCTCCCAACTTTTATCATGGAAGGTGCTACAAAATCACAGCTTAAAAACTGCCCCAATGTAAATAGCACATAAAAAACATACCCAGGGGATTCTCTGTGCTGCAACTGCATGCTAGATTTGTGCTTGAGCTACATCTCACACTACACACAAGAATCAAAACATAAAGATTTCAAATACTCAGTGACTGAAATGGCCTCCCCCAGTCCTTATCAACCCAGCAGCTGAAAAGGCAATTTGTGGAAATGGCAAACACTCAGTGACAAGAACAGGCTGTTCCTGCTGCCCTGCCACCCTCCTGGCAGCAGTGAGTGCCAGGAATGGCCCTTTCCTCACACACCTGGGGTTTATATGAGCCCTAGAGACAAGGCACAAGCAGCCACTCACGTGGGTTGGGTGGGAACAGAGTGCAGCTCTTGCAGTGGATGATCTCCTTCACAGCCGGCATGTCCGGAGGGATGGGAGGGGGGACAATCCCCAGGCCTGGCATCATGGGGTTGATGGGAGGGATTCCAGTCATCATCCCAAGAGCAGGGTCAAAATCTAAATGGGGCAGAGAATAAGGGAGTCACCTGGGGGGCAGGGTCATACAGTGACTGTGAGCCCTGACACAAACAGGGAACGCTCCCACGCGTGCCCGTGAAAATCAGAGACACTGCCAACATCAAACTTCAGATCTGTGCCCTTCAAATAATGTTTTACAACTATTCCATTGCCACAGTCAAGTAACTTTTCTCTTTAAATTACTTCCTTCTCTCCTCTGCAGACACTGGTTCCCATCTAATGTCCAATCCTTCTCAGAGAGTTTGTCCACAAAAAGACACCTGTGACATAAAACAACAGTGGAAAAACTGACCCCGTTTGGTTTATTAAGCAGCTCAGCAGCACAGAGAGCTGTGACACAGCCCTAAGGGCATCAGGAAGGATTTGTGCACGGAAAAGCTTGTCAGGCATTGGAAGGAGTGGAGTCCCCATCCCTGGAGGTGTCCAAGGAATGTCTGGAGGTGGCACTCAGAGCTCTGGGCTGGTGACAAGGTGGGGATCAGTCACAGGTTGGACTCAGTGAACCTGGAGGTCTTTTCCAACCCAAATGGTTCCAGGATTTAGGGCATCACCTCACCAAGCAGACAAGTGCAGCACTGCCATTTCCTCAGTATTTTTGAAACAGCCACAGCAAAAACAGGGATCTGAGGCCAATCCTCTGCCACCAATTGGTGTTTTTGGAGGAAGGGACAAGAAACCTTCCAGTTCCAACGGTGAAACATGGATGCAGGAGTACATGGGAATTGTATCCTTGTTCAAGAGATAGGCTTGTGTTGATTTTTCCTTCATGGAAGGATGTCAGCAGGAGAATGACACAGAAACACCAACTCCACAGCAAAGCCAAAAGTGAAACAAGGCCTTGTGACAGCAGAGAACTTTCTCTGTTACTGCTGAGAGAGCTGGGGCTCAAACTGGAGAGGAGAAGGTTGTGCTGTCTGCCAGCAGAGCCATTCCCTCCCCAGCTGAGCAGGCAGTCTCATGGCAGGGAGAGCAAAGCAGCAAAGCACTGAACAGCCAGTTCCACTCAGGACTTTGATGCCCAGCATCCTGCACTGCTGGGAAATGAGGCACAGCTCAGCTCTGCTCCTGCAGGAGCTCTTTCATCCAGTACAAGATGACTCAGCCATGCACATGTATTTCACACTGCAAGGTGCTCATTTCTGGAGCAGAATCCTCCATTAATTCCTGCCATATCCATTTTGCTACCCTGTTGCTTTCCTCTTCATCTTCCTCCCACCCTTCCTTCCCAGCCATTCCAGTTTAGTTTAGAGTGACATGTTCCTGGGTATCACTGCTTTCCTGACCTCTGTGTGGCACCCTCCTCTTCCTCCTGCTCCACTGCAGGATACCTGGGGGTACCCCACAAGAACTATTACCTTCAACTACTACAATAACTATTATAATTGCCCACAATAACCATTACTTTTAATCACTACAGTAATTATTGTAATTGCCTACAATAACTACTACTTGCATTAACAAACATGTATTCCCATCCCCTCTCAGCTCAGGTCTCTGAACAAATCCCTTGCAGTGGGAATGCACCTCAAACCCAGCTCAGAGGGTAGGTGGGGTGTGCCCCCCAGGCCAGGCTGCCCCCCAGGAGCAGAGGGAGCTCACCAGGCAGGAGGGGCTGTCCTGTCATGCCCATGGGAGCCATGCCCAGGTTGTTCATGGCCGTGGCCCAGGCGCTGGGGTCGGACATTGGCAATCCCATCGGAATGGACTCCAGGCTCAGATTTCTGCCACCATCTGTTGAGAGCAACATAAAAGTGATTAAGGGCTTAGAGCAGATCTCAGCTCTGCCCAGAGAGGCTCTGCAGTGTCAGCACCCTAAACCAGAGCTAAATCCACCCGCAGGGAAGAGCCAGCAAAAAAAAAAAAAACCAACCAGTGCTGTGCCTGTGGAGCAGCTGGGACCTGGCAAACACCTCAAAGCACCTCAGTCATGGCTCATCCACTGCAATCAACAGCTCTAAGGGGCCTTGAGGAGCACTGATTAAAGGTAAGGGGATGCTGATTCCTCACAGGAGATTCAGGACACATCCAGCAGGCACAAAGTGTCAGACTGCACTGAGCTGAAGGAGCTGTCCCAGCAGGATCCTCCCAGGGCCATGGGAAGTGCTCTGATAGCTCATCAAAACCAGGATTTCTAACTCTTCAGGGAAACTGCTGGGCCTTCTCTCCACCCAGCAGCATTTCACCCTCTCTTTCTGCAGCTGGGGGCTTTGCACATCCCCTTCCTTCTGCCTCAGGTGCAGCCTCATCCTTCCCCCTGCACCTGGAACCTGCCTAGGGAGGTTCCTGGCTCATTCCCACAGACTGCTCCACAAGAGGTGCCACATTTCCCCAGTCACTGCTGGGACTGCAGCTTTTAGTCACATCTAACCTGCAAAAATATTATTCTGTGCTCTCCTTTTTTCCCAGTCCTCTGTGAGAAACCCTGAAGCTGGCATCTAGGAAGTTTTCCTTGCAAGACTCCTTGATCTGGCATTACAACATCACACAGCTCATTTAACACTTTGTTTTTATGACATTATGTTAAATGTGAATGTCCCCAGTCATTCAGCCTGAGCTGCCTTATCCTGCTTTTAATGATGGTCATGATTTTAATCTGGAGATTCTGTGCAATTAGGAAAATAAATCTATTGGGATGAGTATAGAGAATGATGGAAGTGACATAAAAAACCATCCTGCCATGGCAGGGACACCTCCCACTGTCCCAGGGTGCCCCAATCCCAATGCCCAGCCTGGCCTGGGACACTTCCAGGGATCCAGGGGCAGCCACAGCTGCTCTGGGCACCTGTGCCAGCCCTGCCCACCCTGCCAGGCAGCAGCTGGTACCAGCTCACCTGGGGGAATGCTGCTCCTCTTCCTCTTCCCCGGGTCACTGCCATCCTCAGCTGGGCTGTCCAGCCCCAGGGACTCAGAGCTGGCAGGGTCAAAGGACAGGTGGTTTAAACCTGAAAGAGAAAAGCCCCACTTAGAGCCCTGACTTAAACAGGTTTGTGATGCTGCTGGATCCCTGTAGTGAGAGGAATGCCCAGCTCTGGGCACAAGCAGCACTCCAGGCCCTGAAGGAATCCGGACTGCTGGCCCCAGCTCTGCCTGATCTGAATGTTACACAACCAAATCTTACTCACCAGCACCAATTCCACCACCCACACAAATCAAAC
The DNA here is from genome assembly GCA_024734035.1 of Alethe castanea. Classification (NCBI taxonomy): domain Eukaryota; kingdom Metazoa; phylum Chordata; class Aves; order Passeriformes; family Muscicapidae; genus Alethe; species Alethe castanea. The sequence continues at coordinate 572,357 of JANRGV010000023.1, read as the reverse complement.
AGCCTCACAGTGTAAGCCAGGGCTGCATCTTCCCTGGCTTGAGCAGCATTTCCAGCCTGGAAACTCAAAGGATAGCATTTTTCCCCACTTCTCCAGCCCAGGAATACATTGTTAAAATTGTTTCACCAGTTGAGAATTCACCTGGGGTGATTTACTACCAAAAACCAAGGCACATCTGAGAACACCTTCAGAATGAGAAGATGCTGTTGGAGTTTTTGTTCAAGGAGTCTGACATGCAGCTGCTCCTGGTCATGGCTGTGGCAGGGGCTCTGGGATGCACATCCCAAAAAGGGGAGCTCCAGACCCCCAAACTGCACTCTCCTGCCAGGGAGCTGTGGAGAGCAGCTCCATGAGCCTCCTTTGGACCAGGCTGCCTCCTTCTGTCAGTCAGCACTTGCAGGGATGTAAGACTGAAGGAGCACCGAAAAATCAAGTTTGATTTATCTTGGCTCAGCAAATTCACCCTGAACAGCCAATACAGGGAAAAAAATAGAAAAGGAACAAACAAATCTTTTTTTGTGGACCCATATAAAGTGATAAAAATAACCACATTTCTGAAGTGCTCTGTGTTCTCAGGGGAATCAGCAGAACTACAAGAGCAACAATGACAATTATCCCATCCCAGGGCACTGATGGGCAGAGGCATTTGTACCAAACCCTCGTCCAGACCTTCTGCAGCACTGTGATTTCTGTTCCAGAGGATTCCACTTCCAAGAACTTAACAAACATGGCTGCTGGGTCTGCCTGTAAATAGCCAAGTGGGCACAGGGAGCCTGCAGGGCTCCTGTCTGAGCCACTGAAAGGTGAGAACCCAAGAAGCAGCCAAAAAACCAGGGACTATTCAGCTGGCAACAACAATAGTCACGCCCGGCCATGCAGGATGCCTACAATGCTGTGGCGAAAATATTCCAAAGTCAAAATATCAGGGAGGTCATGAGGGCTCAGGAAAACAAATCTGAATGCAGCAGGTTAAAAATAGAGAGGCTGTGCACAGGGAGACAGCAGGAGAAAGGAAAAGGAGCAGCTCTAAGCTTACTTTGGTATCATTCATGGGATAGAAAAGGGAAAGTTGAACACATTTGGGAACAGGGAAGGATGGAGAGAAGCAGCAGGACAGCTGGACACTGGTGTCAGCAGGATGGACAGACACCCTGCTCTGGCTGGAGACAATGCTGGCACTGAGCAGCACCTGAGTGCCAGGGGACACTGCTCCAGCCCCCCACTCCAAGCATTTCCAGCCCCAGTCTGAGCTGGGATGCTCCAGTGTCCCCACATGTCCCCAGGGCCAGCTGACAGACTGACAGCAGCCAGAAACAAAGCAGCCAGCAGCTGGAAGGCTCTGGGTGAAGCACATGTGGGACCTGGAGCAGGAGCCTCGTCCTCAGGGCTCCCCAAAACAGGAGCAGCTACCATCCACCAGAGGCTAACAACAAACATGGAGCAGAAAACCCCCTGGGAAAGCTTTGCTCTCACTTCAGCAGGATGGAGAAAGAGCAAATGCCCAGGAGAGCAAAGGGCAGTATGGAAAGTGGGCCATGGAAGCTGCAAGAAAGGGACCTTGCTTGCTGCTCTCCAGCAGCACAGTTTGCTCCAAAAATTAAAATAAGCCAGAGAGAAGATTCCCAAGACACTCTGGAGTAAGAAACCCCTCATTATGCCAGATTTGCCACCCTACAGAGGATAAATGCCACGGACAGCAGCCAGCTTTCAGACCTGCCTGCCTCTCCTGTCACCCCAGAGAGCAGCCAGAGCTGCAGCCACACCCCACTGGGTACAGAGAATGGGCTCAGCAGAAAGCTGAAGCTGCAGAAAATCCTCTCTCCTGGGCTCTGAGCAGGATAAAAGCTGACAGGCTCAGCCAGTACAGCCAGGAGGCTCAAACAGGAGCATCTCTCTGTCCTTTGTGCCAAGCAGAACGAGGTGCCCTTGGCCACTCCAAGCTGCTCTGCTCAGGAGGGAAGGAACCAGCACGGGAGCAAACCACAGGGGTTTGCTGAGAATTCCTGTAGTGAGCCAGCCTGGAAAGGCCAAAATCAGATTTCTGCATTTGCTGGGAAATGCTACACAGAAGGTAAGGGGGGAGGAGGAAATCTGGGTTTCCAGCAAGTGTCAGAGCTGGTGTCAGCACTTCCAGAGCCAGACGTGGCACAGGAACCAGTGTGCCCTTCATCTCCCTGTTCCCATCTCCAGGGATTTTCAGAGCAGCCCACCTTTAAGAATGAGACATGAGGCACTGCCATAATGCAGTGACTAAACATTTAAAAATAAAAACTTGGGCTAGAAGATTCCTCAGCAGAAAAACAGATCAGGGAAAGAAGGGGGGATGCTGAAAGACGAGCAGAAGGTGACTCTGAGCAAAGCCTCTCCCACAGCACAGCAGCTCCTTGGGGGTGGTTTTCCCCTCTGGAAATAGATGCCTCATGGGCAGAGTGCACAGTTCCCAGTGGCCTGAGCAGCAGTGACACTGCACAGCCCCACACACCAGGCTGGGATCACTCCAGCTCCCTGCTGGGGCTAAATACGGCTGCAGCCTCCCCAGCACAGCTTCAGAAAGGGGCTGGGGACAGCAAAGATCTCAATGTTCCAGACATCAATCAGAGCAAGTATCCATCCTCACTGGGTCCCCTGCCAGAGACAGGACTTGCTTTCCCAATCCTGCTAACACAGCTGGGCCATTTGCCTTAACGACCAGGGGAAAAATAAACCCCAAAAAAGTCCCTGAGGTGAACTGAAAAACCTGTTTTAAAATCACTCCCATTAGCAAGAGCTGGAAATCACAACCAAAACACGGGATTGTGCAACACTCCTGGGACCACTTGGAAACACAGCACCCACAGGGCTGCCACCTCAGGGTTTGGGCAAAATGTTCCCTGCTGGCTTCAGGAACATTCAGTGACGTGGTGGCACAAGCCTCACTCTGCCCAGGCACTGGGACAGCTTTCCTGCCACCCAACCAGTTAACAAACAGCAGGAACATAAACCTGTGCCCCAAAACTCAAATCACAATTATTACCAGGTACTCTGACACTGTCACACACCTAAAAGCCTTTCTGTGACCCACTCAAAGCCTCTGCAGGCTGGTGCTTGTATGGTTGCGATTTGGGGTGTCCCAGAATCCTCTCAGCTACTCTGGGTCACACTTTGGGGTGCCCCAGGTCCCTGTGAACCCCTCAGGTGAGATTTTGGGGTCCCCTGGGCTCCTCTGAACACATATTAGACTTCTATTACTGAGCATCAGGGGAACTCCAGAAATGGGCTGACACAGGCTTTACTATAAATATGGATTTACCTTTTGCCAACATTGGCAAATATAGGCAATAAGCAGGGCTCAGTCTGAGCAGGCTGCCTGTGTTTTTGGGAACAAACTGGATTCTGGGATACACTGTGCCATTGATTACACAGTGCTGCTTTTGAGCCCTCAAGAAATGAACTTGAGAAGACACCAAAGTACATCTGCAGCAATCGATTAGAACACAAGAGAAAAGAGACCAGCAGGGAAGGGAGAGCAGGGGGATACCAAAGCTTTGAACTTACATTTTGATCCCAATCTTTTCCTTTTGGAAACCAATTCCCAGGCTCAAAACCTACTGCTAGGCTCGTGCACGTTCCTCTGCTGCACTCCTGGTTTAATTATCACTGATAGAGCTTCCCAACCCTCAGTGTGAGCCAGGAGCTGGCCAGATGAGAGCAGCACAATTCTGACAGTGACTTCTGTCAGCTCCAGATAATCCTGCAGGGCAGCAGGAGCCGTGCAGGGAACCCCAGAGCCCCCCGGTGTTACCTGCGAACTGCACGAGGAACATGGCAAGGTGCTCATCGCAGGGCAGGAGCTCAGCCAACTCTCCCACTGCTCCCAGCTTGGCTTTGGGTCTGAAAATCCGAGTGCCAGGCTGAGCTGCCTCGCCCAGCCCCCAGCACAGGAGGAAAGCTGGGAGCCAGTGGCAGCAGAGCTGCCCCGGGGCAGGCAGGACAGCCCAGGGAGAGGCCAGGCTGGCACCCAGCAGCTCCACGTGTGCCCATCCATCTCCTGCGACTGACACCCACAGGCACACTGCAGGATGCAGGGGAAGGAGGCAGATGAGCAGGTGGGGAGGCAATTAACAGCCAGAGCATCTGAATTTGCCAGGGATTTCATCCATCACTGCTCTAAGCACTGGCACGCAGCTCAATAAACCCTGTTTGCATGCCCGAGATTAGTGGCCTTTGCACGGCAAGATTAATTCCTGGTAATCCTTGATGGGAAGAGGCACACTGCTCGCTTTCCTTCATCCTGGAAGCTTGTATTTGAAAGAAATATATTAATTTCAGGCAGCTAATCATTCTAGCAGGGCTGTATAAAACCAAGGGACACAAACAGCCCCTTGTCCTCTGTGCCTAAGAACACAGCAGTCAGCAACCCCAGTCAGGGACATCAACCTGCACAGTTTTCACAAAAATACAGCCCCAGCAGCAAAAACAGGGGGATTTGACCAAGTCCTGTATGAGCTGTGATCTTCATTCGATGCTGTAACCCAAAACAAAGGAAAAACTCCTTACCTGCATGGGTGTGCACAAAAGTGTCACCAGCAGTGACCTAACACAGCCCGCGGTGCTTGCCAACAGCAGAACCTGCCATGCCCACCACAGCAAATTATTAAATATCCCATGGAATGCTTTCAGGATGCTCACAAGGCTCTGCCAAACCACGCCCCCTCTGCACACACATCTAGGAATCCTGACCCTGGCATTTCCAGAGGGTGAGCTGCTCCTGCTGCAGGGCAGGCAGCTCAGTCCCATCCCTTTCTGTCCTTCCAGACTCCCTCAGCACTCGTGGAGAGCAGCATCCAGCAAATGCCACCTCAGAACAACACTCAACAGCTCCTATTTCCAGAAATATCTTTTTGAAAAGCTAGGAGAAGAAAGCTGATGGGTAAAGGGATGCAGGACTAACTACAAAAAAAGGGGAAGACACAAAGAAAACTCCAGTAGAGCAAGCAGTCAGGATCATCAGAAAATGCCAGGGCAAAAGCTTGGACTGATGGGCAAGAGAGCTTTGTGCAAAGCCAGCACCAGCATGAGGAACTGCTGGCTGAGAGTGCAGCAGCTGGACAGGATGGACATGCTGGAACTGCAATAATGTCAGCAGAAAAGTTGGGGATTAAGGGAGAAATCTCACACCATCTTTGGAAGGCATACAGAATACCTCAGCAGCAACACCTGATCTTTGCAGTGGCTCAGTGATTGAGCCTCATCCCTGCTACGAGCTCCAAACTCATGACCTTCAACACAGAAACCCGACCTCAGCTCCCACACAGCTTTCAACAACTCAGCTCAGGGCCTTTTTAATTAGAGCCTCAAAATTCCTCAAATAAGCCTTGAAGAAATAGAGAACCCAGCCCCTTGGCTTCCAGCACAGGGAGGAGTATGGCTGCAGGGAGAGGAACACAAGTGGGAGGGACAAACTCCCACCCCAGGTCACCTCCATGCTTTCCCACCATCCCACAGCTCTGCTGCAACTTTCTGCAGGAAAATACGGAAAAATGCAATAGCTAATTAATGTAGCTGCAGGGGAGGTAAGGATGGTGTAAACTAACAAGGAGTGTACCCACGGATTAATGTTTGTGTAACAAACACAGGGCACTAAGTAACAAAAACAGACATCACTGGGAACAGCACACAGCACCAAAATACGAGGAAAATAAAAAAGAAGCACATAACCTAGTGAAGCTCGATATAAATGCTGAAGGAACCAAATAAATGCGTGCATGTGCCTATATGAGCTATAGCCCAGGGCTGTGGGCACCAGCACGAGTCCCAAACCCCCTCGTGCTGCCCACGGACCATCTGTGGCAGCAGGGACCAGCCCAGCCCCACGTGAGAGCCTGGGCGCCAGAGAAGCACAGCCAGGGGTCTGCACCTGGGGCAGTGCTGCCACCTTCACCCCTTCTGTAACGCGCTCGCTTTCGGGGCACCAGAGTGATTTCTTTATGTGCAGCCAATTTCTTCTTGAGCCACTCTCACAGGACCATCGGAATTGAGAGAGACCTTCGAGACCATCCAGCACCACCACAATAACCCCGAAAACACATCGCCAAATGCCTCTCGAACACTTTCAGAGACACTGCCTCCACCCCGAGCAATTTATTCCAGGCTCTGGTAGAGAAAGCATAGTTACTAATTCCTAACCTGACTGTTACTAATTCCTAACCTGAACCCACCTCGGCACCACTTGAGGCCATTCCCTCACACCTTGAGCAAACACGACGTGGCACAAGGTCCCGGCCCACGGCTGTCCCTGCTGTCAGGGAGTTCTGCAGAGCCCCCGAGCCCCCTCTTCTCCAGCTGCTCTCCCTGGACACTCTCCCCCTTTTCTGATATAACTTCAATGTCCTTTTGGAAGAGATTTCAACTACCACTGAACTCAAACAGCGGCCCAGACACTTCACACAAGGAATAAACTTTCCCACACAGCCTCCCCACACCCGCACGGACCCGGAGCCCTGCGGGTGTCCCCGGCGGCCTTCCCGAAACCTCGCCGGCTCCCACGAGGCTCTCCAGGCCCTCCGCAAAACCCCGCGGCTGGCAGGAGGCCGCTCCTGCCCAGCGAGCCCCGCTGCGGCGGGGGAGCGGCCCGGAGAGCAACGGAGAGCGGGGCGGCCCCTCCGCACACCCGGGCCCCGGTACGGGAGCGCTGCGGGCCGGCCCGAGCGGCCGCTCGGCCTGTCGCTCCGGAGCAGGGCGAGGGCGGGGCGGCACCGCTCCCCGCAGTGGGGCCCGCGATGTTCGGATCCGCGGTATCCGCGCTCCCCGCACTCACCGCCCGGCCCGGCCCGGCCGCTCCCGCACGCGCC
>JANRGV010000023.1:522800-539668 GCA_024734035.1 Alethe castanea | reverse complement strand
GGAGGAGGTTTACATTCTCCATTTCAAAGAGAAGCTTCTGCCTTTATTGGCAGACACCTGTCCTTCAAACCAGGACAGGAACTGGATTATTCTAAATTCCTGACACCCAGAATATGCTGTTATTCCTTTGGAATTCAATGGAATTTTACGAGGCCGGGAGGCACCGGGCGCGATTCCCGCCGCTCCGAGCCGCGGCCCGCTGCTGCAGCCCAGGGCCCGGGGCCGGTCCCGGCGGGGAGCGCGGTTTGCGGAGGGCACCGGGCCGGGCGGGTGCGGGATGCGGGTGCGGGTGCGGGAGGGGGCGCGGGCGGCGGAGCTGCGGATGCTTCGGGAGCGCGCTCGGGACAGCGGCGGTGACCCGGAGCTGGCCGGGAGCTCGGTCGCTTTTCGGGTGCTGCTGGCTGTGCTGCGGGTTTAGTCACGGATTGGTGCCCGGAGGCGGGGGTGAGGCGGGTTTGGCTCGCCGAGCGGGCGGAGCTGCGGATTGAGGCGGCCCGAGCCTCTCCCGGGAGCATCCAGCGCTCGGAGCCGTGCCCGCTCCGTTCAGGGGTGAACGGGCCGGCCGCTGGCTTTGCGATTCCGGTGATGGAGGAATCAAACGCGGTGCCGGCCGCTGGCTTTGCGATTCCGGTGATGGAGGAATCAAACGCGGTGCAGCGGCTCAGCCACGGGCGCTCCCCGTCCTGCTTGTGCGCTCTGCTGGTTTCCACCGGGGCTGCCCTTTTTGCCGGCAAACCCCCGTTCCTCGCTGGTGCCTTATCCCGGAGAATGAGCCGCGTGAGCGGAGGGAGCTCGGTGCCCGTGTAACCGCCCCTGCTGCCCGCCCTGGTCAGCCGAGACTCTGTGCTTGCTTTTGCTGGAGCCAGGTGCGTCCTCGGACAGGAGAGGCCTGGAGGAGGTGTAGGAACCACCAGTTCACATCTGTGCTCGGCTGGAGGCTCCAGCTGCAGGAGCCTTTCCAGCTGCTGGAGATGCTGCTGCTATCAGCCAGTTCAGTTCCCCCTTGATCTCACAGATATTTTGGTCTCCACAGCTGCCCAGAGCACACTGTTGTGGCTCAGGATAATGCCCCGTGGTCGCTCAGATGTGGGGCTGGGTTTTCCAAACAAGGAATTTATTTGGGTTGAGAACTGACTTAGTCTCTAAATTTCCAGACTTACCTCTGTGTTGACAGTGTTTTTGTGTTGTTTCTCCAATAAATTGTGTTCCTTAGGCCCGTTGTTGCAGCGCTGGAATGTGCCCCCAGACCTGCAGCTGAGCAGACAAATGGCTAGCCCAGGCGTGCCTGGGCAAAAGGGCAGTAATTCGGTTTTTGTCCTTATTGTGGGCTTGTCCGCCTTAGGAACGGGTGCCTATGTAAGTAGAAAGGTGGTTCCTGGGAAGAAGCCCCAATCCATCTCTCCTGTCGAGCGTTTGCTGTATTCCAGCTCTCTTCCCTCAGCTTTATCTCTGTTTCCTCCTTCAGAAAACTTCAAGGAAAGCTAAATGGAAATTAACTGCTTGTGATTACTTGGGTTTTAACTGTAATTTCAGTTACCTTTTAAGTTTTTTTACCTTAAAGGCACTCTTAGGGTTTTTTTGTTATGACCAGCCACAGCTCTGTCTGTTGTCTTGTGTGGAACAAACAATTCCTTGCCAAATCTCAGTTCAGAGCATTTGTGTAAGTTGTGTGAGTATACCAAACCAACCCCCAGCTGGGAAGCATTTATGTTCTACTTGAAAAGAATAAAGGTTTGCAGCCTCACTGAAAGAGTAAATGACATTCCCAGAGAGCATTGCATGGGAGTGGATAGATCCCAAGTTTACACCACATAAATCTTTGTTTCCAAGCTCTTTCTCTAGGAGGATCATATTCATTAAAAGTTCCAAACCCGAATTTTCTCCTAAGGAAGTTCCTGAGAAAGGGGGAAAAAATCAAAACAGTGAATGGAAGAAAAATATTTTCCTATTTCCTTTAAATATAATTCTTTCCTGTGCCCTGCTGCCCTTTTTTTTTTGGCAGACAAGGTAGCTGAAATTACAAAGCGCACTCTGCTTTTCCCAAGACCTGTTTAATCAAGAATCCCTCCTAATATTCAGCTCTTTCCCTCTTCTCTTCCATTGCCTGTCTTCCCCTGCAGTTTTGCAATGCCATCAGCTAAGATGCCCTTCTAGATCCCTGACGTCTTCAGGTGTTCCTGGCAAAGCTGGCAGCAACCTCTTGTTATACTTAATAGTGGGAGGAACAGTCACTGGGACAGGAGTTTATGTAAGACACTTCACTCAAGGTGTTTGTGGGGTGGGAGGGTGGAGGGGGGCACCTGTCTGTACCTCCCACCCTGTGACCCTTCACTTCCAGCCCTCTTCCTGCTCCCTGGCCTCAGGTATTTCATTTTCAAGGGACGTTGCCAAATTATTTATGATTACAAATTGAATATTTTTCTTAGTGGGGAAAACTGCCTTAGAATTAACCTTTGCACATTAAGTACATCTAAACTCAAACTGGCCATCTTTGGTTTGTGACTATGTAAGGGTACAAATTATTAATTAGTGCACCTCTCCTGATACCAGTAATGCTGGCATGCAGAGTAGGAAATAATACCTGAATATCAGTGTGCTAAAGGGAAGGCAAGAAAACTTGTCCAACTTGGAGATTTCCTCAGGGAAGAGCACTGAAACATCACCCCATGTCCTGGCAAAGTATGGTTGTGCTTCTGACTAGAAAGAACTTGACACTGTCCCATTGGAAATGTTTATCCTCAAGGCCTGATCTGATGTTTTGCCTGTGCATAATGGTGTTTTTTCCTAAAGGATCAGATTTAATTTGCTGTATGCTGCCCTTTGGACTCGCTTAAAACCTTCCTGATTCTGCTTGTAAAAGCAGAGGTGGTTTGTTAACCTTGGCTTTTCTGTCTTTGAGCAAAAGGCTCTAAAAATATCTGTATCTTAATTCTTCTAAACACCAACAAATTCTTGTTTTCTAATATTTCTGACATTTCTCCAGTTCCCTGGACAGGCTTTTGTCCTGTGCTTTTTTTTGTGCCTGGCATTAAATTCCTCCATTCTTGTTTGAGACTATTTGCTATAAAACACCAGCTTATGAGGATTGGCAAATGAAATTTGATGTCATGCACACGACAGGGGTTATTAGCAAGGCTGGGTTCTGCCTCAAAGAAAGGTTTGCTTCCCTCTAATTTTTTTACCCTTGGGGAAAAACACTGGACTCTGACCTGCTCCCAGCACTCCCAGTGTCTTCAGCTCCTCTCCTTTACCAGTTTTTCTTGGAAGTTAATGTGATGTAAGAGATGTTCCCTCCTTGTCTGTACCAGTAAATTGTACATGCAGGCTCTGCTTGTGCTGTACCCCAAGTTTCACAGACAAATAACCAGCTCAGCATTCAGCTGGAAGAGATTCCATGTCCAAGGGCCAGTGGAGCAGCCCCACTGCCGTGGCTCAGGGCCCTGCTGATGTCAGGGTGTCCTGCCAGAACTGTGCCTAGAGAAAGCCTGTCAGATTATTGGCTCTGCCCCTCTGCTCTGAGCTTTGGAAGCTGGGAGATGCTTTTTGTTTGGATTTGTCTTCCACTTCTGTGGCCTTGTGTTGTGTCTTGGGGCTGGTTTGGCTGCATTTCCTTCATTGGAGCTGGTTCCCCTTGGAGCAGGTGTGCAGCCACACAGCTGCAGGAAGGTTCATTGCTTCTGGGGAGCAGCCAGACCTCCAGGGCCCATCACACAGGGGGAGCAGGTCATTCTCTGAGCACCTTCTCAATGGGCACCTTGTCCAGGGAGGTCTGTTTGGCCCCACATGTTGTGGCTGGCTTTTCCAGCACGTGGGGTGGACAGAGGCTGTGAGGGGCAGCAGCAGGGCGCTGTGAGGGGCAGCAGCAGGGCGCTGTGAGGTGCCAGGTAACCGTGTGCTGTGTGTCTGCAGGTGTACAGAACTCTGCAGGAGAGCAAAGAGCGCTACGCCAGCCGCATGTCCAGGCTGGGCGGGAGACCCCAGGAGGAGTCCTCAGGTGGGTGCCAGCCTGCCAGGTCAGCCTCTAGGTCTGTTCCTCGTGAGCTTGAGGCCTGCAAAGCAAACAGAGCAGAGCCCCTCTGGAATCCCAGCTGTGCCTCTAGGATTGCACCTCTCAGTGTGTGCTGTTGTTTCACAATCCCATTCAGGGTCAGGTTGGACAGGGCTTGCAGCAGCCTGGGATAGTGAAAGATGTCCCTGCCCATGGCAGGACGTGGGACTGGATGAGCTTTAAGGTCTGTCCCAACCCAACCATTCTGGGATTCTGTTCTGTGACTTACCAGCACAGCAGACAGTGCTGGCTCCATGACCCAGAACAAGCTGTTTTCCACACCATCCTGAGGATGAAGTAGGATGTCTCCTGGGGCTGATTTCTGGCCCTTACTCCTTCTGTGATAAAAAGAGAAAAGAGAGAGCCCTGCTTCTGGCTTTTACCTTTGCACAGTCTGGCAAGGACACAGGTTCCAGAGGGCCTCTTTGCCTGGCTGCTGGAGAGCCTGTTCATCCTGGAGTCAGCCCTGAACTGCAGCTCCCAAACTGCAGCCTGTGCTTTCGTGACTTAAGCCGTGTCTTTCTTCCCTTTCAGGTGCTGGGGGCACAGCAGGTGAGTTCTGGTGCTGATACTGAGCTGCCTGGTTTGTCCCTGCCCACGGATTAACTGTGTGTTGCTCAGCAACAGGACCTGCCTGTGGGAGGAGGTGCCTTCTGCACGAACTCAGAAGTTGTCTCCTTGAACAAAATTATAGAAAAACGTGCCTTGGCCTTTTGGAGAGCTTCCCTTTCTTATAAGCTGGCCAGTGCAGAGTTTTGGGCTTGCTTAGAAAAACCAGTTTGCTGCAATCTGACTGATTGCTGTAGGGGGAAGCAGCAGTGGGGTTCTTGGGAAGGGTACTGGGGCAGAAGGAGAGCAATTTCCAAAGGCACTGTGGGTGTGGGAGCCCCTGGTGCCACACTGTGTGCCCTGGGGCTGGGCTGTGTGCCTGTATTTGCAGTAAGCTGTCCCATCTGTCACCTGCAGCTCCGGGCCCTCCTCTCAAGGTGCCATCCCACGTCCCTTTCCTGCTCATCGGGGGAGGAACTGCTGCTTTCGCTGCGGCCAGGTCCATCCGGGCGCGCGACCCCGGAGCGCGGGTAAGAGGCGTGCTGCTGCAGGGCCCCTCTGTGTGCCCTGTGTGTGCCCTGTGTGCCCTGTGTGTGCCCTCTGTGTGCCCTGTGTGTGCCCTGTGTGCCCTGTGTGTGCCCTGTGTGTGCCCTGTGTGTGCCCTGTGTGCCCTGTGTGTGCCCTGTGTGCCCTGTGCGTGCCCTGTGTGCCCTGTGTGTGCCCTGTGTGCCCTGTGTGCCCTGTGTGTGCCTTGTGTGTGCCCTGTGTGCCCTGTGTGTGCCCTGTGTGTGCCCTGCGTGCCCTGTGTGTGCCCTGTGCGCCTGCTCTCGCTCCAGCTCTGTGTTTCCTGCCCAATTCAAGGTGCTGATTGTGTCTGAGGATCCTGCCCTGCCCTACATGCGCCCACCCCTTTCCAAAGAGCTCTGGTTCTCCGACGACCCCGACGTGACGGAGACGCTGCGGTTCAAGCAGTGGAACGGCAAGGAGAGGAGGTGCGTGCCACTGCAGGTGACAGGGCAGAGGACAGTGTTAGAGACCAGGAGACAGTGACCAAACTGCTATTTGGAGGGATCCACCAGCCAGTGAGGGGCAGGGAAAGGGGCTGTGGAATTCTGCTTCCCACCAGAGCTTGCTCAGTACTCGATACCTGTTGAGCTTTGCTGTGATTCCCCTTAGACATGTCCCTGTATGGGCAGCAGCCCTGGGAGATAACAAAGGTGAAGCACCACAGGCCCAGGGACTCAGGATCACACTTGATCTTTGTGACTTCTGTGATTAAGCCTTACTTAGTGGTTGTGACTTTATGATCTTTTCCAACCTGACCAATTCTACAATTCCATGATCCAAACCCTTGAATTTCCACAGTGTGAAGACCCTAATTCTTACAAATAGATAAATAATTGTTATGGGTGCACAGAGCTGTCTTTGTCTCGTTGGATTTCTGCTATCCCAGAGCCAGGGGAACCTGTTTGATAATGGAGCTTTTCTCAGTATCTATTTCCAGCCTCCATCTTTCTACGTGCCTGTCCAGGACCTGTCTTCTGTGGAAAATGGTGGGGTGGCAGTTCTGCCTGGCAAGAAGGTGGGTACAGCACTGCCTGTTGTTCCTATAGCTCTTCCTGAGCAGAGCCTGCACTCTAAGCTGGTACTGAACCACTGGAGTTGGAGAGGAATTGGGCTGGGAAGGGGAATTTGGATAAGTTTGGGGAAAATGTGATGGAGCAGAGATTATGCTAATCTGAAGTGAAGTTTGAAAGCAGGAGAAACCAAGAGGAATAGCAGTGAGCTGAAGGAAGATGATGAGGAAGAGAGAAGGATAAGTTTGGAGTCTGGGCATGGGACAAGAATATGTAGACCTTAGAGATGGGGTGTGACAAGTGGGAACTGGGGGTGTGGGCTGGAGGGTGATGTGAGGAGAGCACAGAGATCGAGGTAGTGGGTGATGAGGTGAGCAGGGGCACTGTGCCAAAGCAGCAGGAAGGTGGAGAAATTCGTGGTGAAGCTTCTAAAATATTTATATCCTCAGTTGTTTGTGTGTTGCTATGATGAGTGTCAGTGATTCCTCTTCCTGCTGAGCTGTGCTGTGTCTGAGCCCATTTCACACTCAGACCCTGGGAAGATCAGCCTGACTTATGGTGACTCCCAAAGAAGTTGTCTCAATTCCCACTTGCAGTCCTCTCACTTCCCCACTCCTGCCCCCACCCTAAAGCTAAGGGTGGGAGAATGTTGATTCCAAGTTTGCAGCTCTGCTCAGCAGTCCATGAAGCGAAGAGCTGGAGCTCAGCTGGGCTCATCTTGCAGGTTGTGCACATGGATGTCAGAGGGAACACGGTGAAGCTCAATGATGGGACCCAGATATCCTACGACAAATGTCTCATTGCCACTGGTAAGTGCTGTGGTTTTTCTCTTGTTCCTGGTCTTGTGCCAGTCTTTTTATTTTAGTGATATTTAGTTAAATTCTCTAGAGTACCCCCCGTGTGGAGCCAAGCTGGGAGAGCTGGGGGAGTCCAGCCTGGAAAAGAGAAGGCTTTGGGGAGATCTGTGAGCCTTCCAGTGCCTAAAGGGGCTCCAAGAGAGCTGGAGAGAGACTTTGGACAAGGGTCTGCAGTGACAGGACAATGGGGAGTGCCAGAGGACAGGGTTAGCTGGGATACTGGGAAGGAATTCTTCCTGGGCACGGGCTGCCAGAGCAGCTGTGGCTGCCACTGGATCCCGGGAAGTGTCCAAGACCAGGCTGGACACTGGGCCTGGGAGCAGCCTGGGACAGTGGGAGGTGTCCCTGCCCATGGCAGGGGTGGAACTGAATCAGCTTTAAGGTTCCTTCCAACCCCAGCCCTTTTGGGATTCCTTGGTTCTATTTGAGAAGTCTCTGCAGTGTCCAACATGATGTGGAGCAGTCACTTGAAGGACACTTGTGCAGACAGCCATGCTGGGTTTTTCACCTGCCTTGCATCATCAGATTTTCTGGGACATTCAGGCAGTAACAGGGACACTGGGATGGATATTCCCACACTGGAACAGTTTGGGAAGCACAGCTGAGACCCAGGACAGCTTTGCACTCTGTGGATATGCAGTGCCATGGCTGTGGTGTCATTAGTGTCCCTTCTGTCCTCGCTGTGCCCAGGGGGATCCCCCAGGAACCTGCCTGCCATCGAACGAGCGGGAAAGGACGTGCAGAAAAGGCTGACCCTGTTCCGAAAGGTAACCTGCAGTGCTGCCAGCCCCAGGGAGGCTCAGGAAATCACAAACACACACCACTGGGTCCAGTTTTTAAACTCTTCTGCTTTGGGTCTGCCCTGGCACTGCTTCCCTCAGATGGTGCTCAGGAATCCATTCCTGCCTATTCCTTTTCCCAGGCAGGAAACCAGGGTAGAGTCTTCTCAATCCCTCCCCTGCTCCCTCAGCCTGAGAGCTTTAGCAGTGTGGGGAATTATGGGGTTTAGGTATTTTCCTTCCTGTGTGACTTTGCTGCACCTTCCAAAGCGATTAAAAGCCATTGAATATGACCAAAATGCTTTCTGCTGCCATTCCTGTTAGAGAGGATTGCAAATGGGGGTGAATGTTCTTTCAGATCGACGACTTCCGAAGGCTGGAGAAGATTTCCAGGGAAGTCAAGTCCATCACAATTATTGGTGGTGGTTTCCTCGGCAGTGAGCTGGCCTGTGCTCTGGGAAGGAGAGGTGAGTGTGTGAAGAAACTTCTTTTCAGTCCCCAACTGCTGAGTTTTTGCAGAGACTGTATTTGCCTAAAGGAAACAACACACGGGTGTTTTGTTGCCTGTATAGCCAAGGTTTTCCCCCTCTCTCCCTCATTAGCAGCCCCTGACCACAGAGGTGGGAGCTGCAAAGTTATTCCACTCTCTGAAAAGTCACATTTGTTCTCTGTGCTCAAACTATGATTTGGGAGTTGGTACTGGATGATCTCTAAGGTGCCTTCCGCCCAAAGAATTCCATAATTCTGTCATTTCAAAGAGGTGGTGAGCAGCTGGATTTTAACTGTGTGTGCTTAGGGCCTTTATGGTAATTTTTTAAAGTTTTTGCCAAGCATTCTCCCTGAAGACCAAGCATGCTCCCTAAAAGTCTGATATCTAGGCTTTGCAGGTGTACGTGAAACACTTTGTGGCTCCTTGGGAGTCAGAACTCCCAGATTTGGAACTTCTGTCAAGCTCCTTGTGTAAAGTGTGTGTTTCCCAACATCTGCTGCTGCTCTTTATCCTGCTGCTCCGTGCTTCCCTTCCAGCACGGACCCGAGGCCTGGAGGTGATCCAGCTGTTTCCAGAGAAGGGCAACATGGGCAAAGTCCTGCCCGAATACCTGAGCAACTGGACCACGGAGAAAGTCAGGAGAGGTGAAGCTGCTGAGCGGGTTTGGGCTGGTGGCTGCTGGCAGCTGCTGCTGGGCACATCCAGCTCCTTTCTGTCCTGGAGCCTTGGGAGGGCTGGGCCCTGCAAAGTGGCCCAGCTGCAGCACAGGGGAAGGTGCAGTTGGGGCAGCTTGGGTAGCACAGAGCTGCCATGAATCCCGGGTTTCTTGGCAGTTCCTCTGGGAAGGCTGAGCAAAAGGCTTGCTGATGCCAGTGAGGCTTTCCTTCCCTGTGCCTGCTTCCCTGGAATGATCTCTGTGCTATGCACACACCTGGCCAGGTGCTGTAGTGCTGAGCTGGTAAAGTCAGTAAGATCCAAAACACCTTTTTCCATTTGCTGCATTAAGTGCAAAATAATCCTGTGCGTTGGGAAGCGGAGAGGGAGAGAGGGAGCAGGAATGTCACTGGGGTGTGACTTGCAGGGCCTGGTAACCCACAGGTCTGAGTTTGTTTTTTGGAAGCTGCTTTGTTGGACCTCTGGGTCTGGCTGTGGCACAGCAATAGGTAATTGAGTGTCCTTGGTTCCTGAACAGAATTCTAGGGAATTCTTTTGGATGTGGCCTTGTCATCTCATGAGATGTACTTTGGGTTGTCATTTAAGCAGCTTTCACACTCTTTAGCTGGGTTTGTCCTCGTGCTTCCCCCAGAGCTGCACTAGCACATGCAGCAGAGCTCTGTCTAGGTTCCTCACCCGGCAGCACCTGCTGCAGGTGGGGTGTGCCCAGGCTGAGCAGGCAGTGAGGTGTGCTGTGCTCTTTCCAGAGGGGGTCAATGTCCTGCCCAATGCCGTGGTCAAGTCCGTGTCAGTGTCCGGGAAGCGGCTGCTGATTAAACTGAAGGACGGCCGGAAGGTAAATGGGGAGCAGGGACAGGCTCACCTGCAGGGGCCCACGGGGAATTCACATCCTGATGGTGCATCCCCAAACAGGTGGAGACAGATCACATCGTGGCTGCAGTGGGGCTGGAGCCCAACGTGGAGCTGGCCAAGTCAGCGGGGCTGGAGGTGGACTCGGATTTCGGGGGGTTCCGGGTGAACGCGGAGCTGCAGGCACGCTCCAACATCTGGGTGGTGAGTGTGGGCACATCTGGGTGGTAAATTTGGGCCCAGCCTGGCACATTTGGGTGGTGGGTGTGGGCTCAGCCTGGCACAACATCTGGGTGTGAGTGTGGGCACATCTGGGTGGGGAATTAGGGCCCAGCCTGGCACATCTGGGTGTGAGTGTGGGCACATCTGGGTGGTAAATGTGGGCATATCTGGGTGGTGAATTTGGGCCCAGCCTGGCACATCTGGGTGGTGAGTTTGGGCACATCTGGGTGTGAGTGTGGGCCCAGGCTGGCAGTGCTGCTGCTGCAGGACACACGAGGCAGGAGGAGGTGAGCAGGGTGAGCGGGAGCGAGTGAGGAGAGGAAGGAGAGGTTGTAGCGCAGGCCCAGAGCCTGGTCAGGCGCTGCAGCCACCTCGTTGCTGTGGTAACCACGGCAAGTTTGGAATATTTATGCTGTGTAAGAGGAGTTGGGGTAACCTAAAGATAGCCTGGATCACTCGCTTGCATAAGAGTCCCTTGGTGGGCGTTGAGACTGATTCCTCTGGAAAACGTACCTCCTGCTGCTTTATTTTCCAGAGATCAGGGAAAAACGCTGAGGAACTGGGAGTTGTGCAGCCCAGGGAGTGGGCTGGGGTAGTGCTGGTGTTTGGGGCTCGTCAGAAGAGCTCAGTTCCTGCTCCACTTGTTGCGCTCGCGGTGTTTTTGGCTGGGGGAGGCTTTGCTGTGGCCCTGCTCACGCTGCTGTGGCCGTGCTCACGCTGCTGTGGCCCTGCTCACGCTGCTGTGGCCCTGCTCACGCTGCTGTGGCCCTGCTCACGCTGCTTCTCCACAGGCAGGGGACGCTGCCTGCTTCTATGACATCAAGCTGGGCCGGAGGCGTGTGGAGCACCACGACCACGCCGTGGTCAGCGGCAGGCTGGCTGGAGAAAACATGACCGGAGCTGCAAAGCCCTACTGGCACCAGTCCATGTTCTGGTAATGGTCCTTTCCTCCTGGGGCTTCCTTCTTTGGCCACGTTGCAGGAGCTTGGGTCAGATACCCCTTGGGAGGTGTGGGTTTCCCAAAAGGAGTGAAAGCACCTCAGCAAACACCTTGGACAGCTTCATGTTCCTAAAGCTCAGGGCAGGGGAGGTGTTTGAGCACTTGCTGCTCTGCCCTCACGTCTCTCAAGTACTTTTCCTTCCTGAATGAGTCCCATTCCTCAGATCAATACAGAACAGCTCATTCCTCAGAGCAGATTGATTTACAGCTTGAATTTAGCAGCATTTAGTATTAGAATTAGAATTTAGCTTTTCTGTTATGATTATCTGAAGTTCTCCAGCCCAATCTGTGGGTCTGAGTGTTGCACTTTGCTGGACTGATGTTTTAGTGACAAAACTTTGCGGCATCCAAGTGTACCTGAAAAGTTGTTTTCCAGAGAGAGGTACCAGAAAAATGGGCAATTTTGCTATATATATTTTCCTGAAGTTCTTTTCAAAACAAAATTAATGAAAACAGAAAAACTAAACAAAAAAAGCCCCACAAAAAAATTACAATCCAAAAGGCTGTTAGCTCAGCCCAATTAAAAATCCCAAATCCTGTTTGTTAACAGGATTTCAAATACGGGTAAAAGAGTGTTAGTTTTCTCAGGGAAATCCCCCCAGAAATAGTTACTTATGACTTGCTGTCACTTACCTGAACTCTTGGTCTGTCCTGCCTGGACTTGGGACCCAGAGCATTTCTCACTTCACTTTTAAACAAGAAACGTAGAGCCACAGAATCCCTGAGGTGGGGAAACACTTCAGAGGTCACGGAGTGCAGCTGAGGACACAGAGACAGCCATTCCCAGGGGTGCTGCCAGCCATGACCAGCTGCAGGTGAAGGAGGGAGGGCTGTGAGTTGCAGCCTGTGTTTGCTGGCAGGTGTCACACTGGGTGACAGTGACACTTCCTTCCCCCGTGCTGAAAAGCTGGGAAATGGCAGGAATTCCTCATGCACTCTGTCAGTGTGCTCAGGATCCTGATCCTCTTGGAGAGAAGGTTCTGTGGAGACCTCACAGCATCATCCAGTGCCTGAAGGGGCTGGAGTGACAGCACACGGGGGAGTGACTCCAGACTGACAGAGGGGAAATTTAGGGTCAATGTGCAGAAGAAATCCTTTCCTCTGAGGATGGTGAGGCCCTGGCACCACCCCCAGAGCAGCTGTGGCTGCCCCTGGATCCCTGGAAGTGTCCAGGGCTAGGCTGGATGGGACTTGGAGCAATCTGGGATAGTGGAAGGTGTCCCTGCCCGTGGTAGAAGAGTAGAATGAAATGGGTTTTGAGGAATGAAATGGGTTTTGAGGTTCCTTCCAACCCAAATCATTCCAAATCATTCCATGATTGCTCCTGAGCTCCAGCTGATCACAGCTGCCATGGTGCTGGTGTTCCTTGCAGTAACCCCAGTGTGTGCTGGTGGATTCTGTGCTGGAGGATTCTGGCTGGGAGGTCGTGTTGTACATCCATTCGTGGTTTGTGATGCACCTGTTTCCTCAGCATCCTGGGAAACACTTCAGACACCTGGTACTTACTGGTGCCAAACCACAGCTGCTTGTCTCCTCTCAGCATCCCACTTCAGATCCAGGTGCTCAGTTCAAGAAGGTGTCAGGGCAAGGTTTTCTTCTCTTTAGGCTTTTCTAAATGCTCTCAAAAATATTCACTGAATCCTTGTCCATGCTGCCAAGCATGTGTGGATAACAGCACTGCCAGAAGCTGGGAAGCCTCCAGCTGCCTCCCAGGGAGCAGGCATGAAGGATTTCAAAGTTTTGGTCCGTGAGCTGTTTTTTCTGAAGCTCATGGCTGTGGGCTTGTCACGTCTTGACTCCTTGTTGCAGCTGTGTGTGCAGAGGAGACTCCATGTCCCAGTGTGTCAGTGTCCAGCATCGCCCTCGCCACGCTGGAGCAGGGAGTGGAGCACGGATGGATGGAACTGCCGTGGATTTGTCTCACTGCTGCTACAAATTCCTTTATTCCCACTTCATTCCTAGGAGTGATCTGGGCCCCAACGTGGGGTACGAAGCCATTGGCCTCGTGGACAGCAGTTTGCCCACAGTGGGAGTGTTTGCCAAGGCCACGGCCAAGGACACGCCGAAAAGTGCGACAGAACAGTCAGGTAGGGACTGGGGAGCTCCTGCTCCTGCTCCTGCTGCTGCTCCTGCTCCTGCTCCTGCTCCTGCTCCTGCTCCTGTGGGGACCACAGAGTCACCCTGACCTCTGGAGCACAAGGAAACAGCAATCCGCTGCCTCGTTTCTGGACCAAGCTTTAAAGGCTGGCTTTTCTATTAAAATGTGATTAAAACACAGCTTTCCTCCAGGAAGATGTCAGGGAATGTCTCTACTGCCATGCAGACTTTCCCAGGGAAGTTTGATCTCCTCCATGGCAATAAAATGATCAGTTTTTGTTTGGGACAACAGGGACTCTGGATCCATGCATGTTTATTTTGTATCTGCTGCCTGGAGGAAGCAGACTGTGCTGTCCTTTGCATTTGGGGGGTGGAAGTTGGGGATTGTCAGTGTTGAGCTCCATGTTGGGATTGTTTCACCCCTGTGTTTATGAAACTTAACTTTTGGGGAGCACAGCTCAAAGGGGAACACCTCAGGCTCCTGCAGAACACGCTCTTGAGTCTGCCCCATCATCACACGTCCTGCACTGGGTGTGTGACTCCTCCTGTTTCTGCCTTAGGGACTGGAATTCGGTCTGAGAGCGAAACGGAAGCGGAAGCCTCGGAAGTTCAGATCTCTCAAAGCTCTTCACCAACGCCTCAAGTCCCAAAGCAAGGAGAAGATTACGGCAAAGGTGTCATTTTCTACCTCAGGGATAAAGTCGTGGTGGGAATTGTGCTGTGGAACATCTTCAACAGGATGCCCATTGCCCGGAAGGTCAGTGCAGGGTGAGGGTGATGGACGGGGGGGTTTGCTAGAGCAGGGCTTTTTTTGTGGAAAAATCAATCTGTCAATTCAAAGTGAGGATAAATAAAGGCAGATGCTCTGTCTGGTGCAGAGCTGGGCAGTATCCAGTGGGAGCACTGCTCTGGGTGAGTTAGGGGAGCTGTCCCCATGGTTTTTTCTATGTTTGCAAATTTTTAACAGAAATAATTCCAATCAGGTGTGTGCTCCAAGCCTTGCCTTGGCATGGCTGAAATTCCAGGTCTGTAGTAAATACAGGCTGGAGTCACAGTGACAGTGAAATGTCCTATCTCTGTCTCAAATGTCACCATCCCAGAAACAGCCACCCTGGCAGGGCTGGAGCAGCCCTGAGTGTGTGAGGCTTGGTGTGTCCCCACCCCTATGGCCTGTCCTGGACTTCCCAGCTCAGCTGAGCCAGACTCAGGTCAGGTTTTAACACCTTTCAAGAACTTTGGTTGTTTAAACTGTGGGAGTGATCCTCAGGATCACTCCAGTGATCACTAAAAATTCACAGTTACCCTCAGGTGCTCTGTCCCGAAACAAACTATTCATGGTGGAAGTCTTTGTTGATATTTAATCTGAAGATGCAGTTGAAACATGTTGCTTCTGCCATCTCCGTGGAAGGGACACCCTGCCTTCCTTCCTTCCTCCTTTCCTCCCTCCCATTCTTCCCTCTTCCCTCCCTTCCTCCCTTTACAGTCCTTACCCTAAATCTGTGGTCTCTTCATCTTGTCTAAAAGTTGCAGGTTCAAGACAGGTATCCTGGCTCCAAGTCAGTGCCAGGCTCACCTTTGCAGAGCTGAATCCCTTTCTAAAACACTTGTTCTCCCTGGCTGTAAAGGGAAACCCAGAAACAAATCCCACAGGGACAGGAGGTTGGTTTTCCTGCTGTTCCTGTAGGCAGGTGATGGTACATTTAAGACTCCCATGTGAATTTGGGCGTAGAAAGTGCTGTCGTGTTGTGGCTGTCTCAGTCTGGTGCTTCAGAGAGGATCCAAGGAGTTCCTGGCATTGGCTGTGACAGTCCTGCAGCACTGGCTCTTTGTGGGATGTGCAGCATTTAATGTGTTCTCCTTCCTCCAGATCATCAAAGACGGGGAGGAGCACGAGGACCTCAATGAAGTAGCAAAGCTCTTCAACATCCATGAAGACTGAACTCTGCAGCAGGAACACCTGGAGGGAGCAGGCTGCTGGCTCTGTGCACCCCTGCACCTTGGGCAGCTTCCTGGGAGCACTTGGGAATGTTCCTCTCACCCAAGCCCAGTGTTTGCACCAATAAAGTCAGATTGTTCTAGTCACCTGCTCCTTCCTGCACCACTGCCTGGCTGGTGAGGAAAGGGGAACAGGCTGCCCCTCTGGGGTGAGTTTTCCTTTGTGTCAGCCTTGGAGAAGCCTGCAGAACTCCCTCTTTCCTTGCAGGAATTCCCACTGGGGAGTAAGCAGGCCTGCAGGCTTTCTGCCTGTTCTCCAGCCTGTCAAAACAGACTCAACTTGGGGAAATCAATTACCAATCAAAATCAGAGCAGGATGATGAGAATTAAAACAAATCTTAAAAACAGCTCCCCTCCCTCCCTTTCCTCCCTGGGCCCTCCATCCTCCCTCCCATCATCACAGGGAGATGAGGAATGAGAGCCATGGTCAGTTCATCACAGGTTGTTTCTGCCCCTGCTCAGGAAGAGGGGTTGTAGTCCTTCCCCTGCTCCAATGTGGGGTCCCTCCCACAGGAGCCAGCGTGAGTCCTTCCCACAGGCTGCAGTTAAATCTTTTACCCCCGGGGTATAACCCCCATCTCTGCTGGGCTCAGCCTTGGGTGCACCCTGGGTGCATCCTGGGGCTGGTGGCACTGGCTCTGCTGGACATGGGGAAAGTTCTGGCAGTTGCTCACAGAAACCACCCCTGTATCCCCCTCGCTGCCAAAACCTGGCCATGCAAACCCAACACAGCTGACACTACACTGGGTGATGCAGGGCCTCATGACACCAAGGGGCCATTGTGACACAGCAGCCCATGGGGTGTTTAAGGAGCCCCCCTGGGGTACCCACTCAAGCAGAACATCTTGCTCAGGAAGTAGCAGCTTCCCAGAACACCAGCTCCCAGGAAAAGGAGCCATGGAGGAGCAGAACCTCAGTCCCCAGAGCCCCAAGGAGAGGCACCAGCTGAAAGATGGAGAGACAGGCCAACAGGAGCATGGCACCAGGCACAGCAGCACCCTGCCCAGCCAGCTGCCTCCATCCCACACCTCTTCCTCCTCCCGCCCGCAGCTGCAGCAGCCTCAAGGCAGCAAGGGCCGGTCTGTGCATTGGCTGACAGCTCCCCACAGCACCCAGGGCCGGTCCCTGCACCGACTGACAGCTCCCCACAGCACCCAGGGCCGGTCCCTGCACCGACTGACAGCTCCCCACAGCACCCAGAGCCGCTCCCTGCACCGACTGACAGCTCCCCACAGCACCCAGGGCCACTCCCTGCACCAACTGACAGCTCCCCACAGCACCCAGGGCAGCCAGGCCCGGTCCATGCCCCGGCTGACACCGTACCGCAGCTTCCAGGGCAGCCAGAGCTGCTCCCTGCACTGGCTGACACTGCCCAACAGCTCCCAGGCCCTATCCATGCCCCGGCTGACACCATCCTCGAGCTCCCAGGCCTGGCCTGTGTCCCGGCTGAAACCGGCCTGCAGCACCCAGGGCACCCAGGCCCGGTCTGTGCCCCAACTGACATCAGCCCGCAGCTCCCAAGGCCGGTCCCTGCACCAGCTGACGTCGCCTCGCAGCACCCAGGGCACCCAGGCCCGATCCGTGCCCCGGCTGACCCCGTCCCGCAGCACCCAGAGCACCCAGGCCCGGTCTGTGTCGCGGCTGACCCCGTCCCGCAGCACCCAGGGCACCCAGGCCCGATCCGTGCCCCGGCTGACCCCGTCCCGCAGCACCCAGAGCACCCAGGCCCG
>JANRGV010000023.1:505882-522662 GCA_024734035.1 Alethe castanea | reverse complement strand
CAGTTCCCAGAGCTCCCAGGCCCGGTCCGTGTCACGGCTGACACAGTCCTGCAGTTCCCAGAGCACCCAGGCCCGATCCGTGGCCCGGCTTACACCGTCCCGCAGCACCCAGGCCCGGTCTGTGTCGCAGCTGACCCCGTCCCGCAGCTCCCAGGGCACCCAGGCCCGGTCCCTGCAGCGGTTGACATCACCCCGCAGCTCCCAGGCCCAGTCTGTGTCCCGGCTGACCCCGTCCCGCAGCTCCCAGGACAGGTCCCTGTCCCGGCTGACACCGTCCCGCAGCACCCTGAGCTCGGGGGACACCGAGAGCCGCCTCAGCCCGGACGAGGGGGGCCGGGAACAAGGCCTGCAGGGCCGCAGGTCCCGCCCTGGTGGCTCGTCCAAGGCGGCCGCCCCGGCCCGGCCGCGGCCCGTGAGACGCTGCCGGGCCTGCAGCGGCCTGGTGGGGCCGGAACTGGTGAGGGCCGGGCCAGGCCTCCCCTGCCCACGGTGCCGCAGCCCAGCAGCTCCTGCAGCCTGCGCCAGCAGCAGCTGCTGGGGGGAGTTCAATGGCCTCTACAGATCCCCAACTCTCCTTCCAGGCCTCCACAGGGAAACCAACTCCTGGCCCGCAGAGACAGGCCTCTCGCCGCCGTGTGGAGCAGGAAACCCAGACTGAGGCACAGGATTCAGCTGCTCAATACACTGAGCAGGAGACCCAGACAGATACTGCAGCAGAAAAGAAGAGAAATTCAGCTGCTTCCTTCATGGCTGACCAGAAGAAAAAGATTGAGACTTCAACAAAAGAGAATTCAGCTTCTCAAATCGCTGACAAGGGGACACAGACCAAGGCCCGCAGCTCTGCCCTCTCCATGGGCACTGATGCCCTGGCTCACCAGCAGCCGCCCCCTGTGTCGGGCAGGGCGTTCTGGCGCTCCTGCACGCCTGCACAGCCTGGCACCCTGCAGGATCCCGGGGCCGGCCGCTGCTCCGCGAAGCCACCACGCCCTGAGCGCGGCACACCTGAGAAGTGGGGATGGACGGCACTGCCGCCCTACTCTTGGCCATGGCTTATTGAGATGAACCAGATTTAATAAAATATTTCATTTCGCTAATCATGCTCACCTGTGCCTGGTCCATCAAGAGAAAGTTGGCTGCAGGTAAGGCCCGTGCAGAGCAGGAGAGCTCCTGTGTTCCTCCAGCCAAGCAGAGCCCGTGCCCTCAGCTTCTGCCAGGCTTCAGGTGCTCCAGCTGCTCTGGTTCACATCCCTGGGCTGGTGTTGGTGGCCAGCTGAACTCTGTCAGCTCCCTCCCACCCACCTGTTTCCAACTGAACATTTCGGATCATCAATTGGGTGAGTTTTCCCTAAGGCTGCACCTCCTTAGGCTCACGAGGAGTGTGGGTGTAGGAGCACCTCTCCTCTCTCTTTTTAAGGCTTGCCTTGACTGCTCCTGTACTGCTTTGGGGAGTTCCTCTTGGTGGTGTGTGGGCAAAGCTTTCCTCCTAGTCCTGCCACCAGGGCACTCCTGCTGGCCTTTCTAAGGAAACAAGTAACAAACCTACAGCAGTGCCCCGAGCTCCCTCTGCTCCCACAGCGGTGAGTAAAGGCAGCCAGGAACCAGGCAGGGCTACCCCAGCATCTGTGTTTGGGGATGGCTGGGCTTGGCTGCAGAGTTCCAGCACCAGGATCAGGCAGGAAGCTGGGAGGAGCAGTGGAGTCTCCCTGTTTTCCCAGCTGTGCAGACACATGGGCCCTGCAGGTCCCACAGGCCACTTCCCCTCTCCCTTCCCTGAGCCACAGACTCAGGCTGACAAGCACAGAAATCTGCCTAAAACACGAAAGAAAAAAACAAGGCAGGAGCCAGGGAGCCTGATGCAGGTTTTTTCTGTACATCAGTGTTTTTGACACCACAGCCTGTTGCTGCATATAATAAAACAGAAATCAGAAAGAGCAACCAGAATACACACCCAAAGGCAAAAAAACCCTTGGCTTAAAGAAGGTGCTGCCGGGCCCCCGGGAGAAGGCTGGCAGCGGGGCTCCAAGGGGGGAAACGCCTGCCCTGGCTGGGGAGAAACACAACACAAAGAAAAAACGAACCAACAAAAAAACTCACCCGAGGCTCCCTCTGCGGAGCGGGGAGAGCCAGAAATCCCCCGATTGTCCCGACCTCAGTCCTGTTAGCACCTGTACAATAAAACTGTACCGGCCCCGAGGCAGAGCAGCCCGCCCGCACCCGCTCCCGGGCCAGCGGCGGGGCGAGGCGGGGCAAGGGGGCGGCTGCTGCCCTGGGGACAGAGCCTGGGGCGGGGCACAGGCTGCCGAAGCGGGGGACAGGGAGCAGCAGCACGAATGAGATGGAGGAAGGAGCACGGCAGAGGATGGAGCAGCGGGGCTGGCTCCTGGCTGAGCGCTGGCAGCAGGAGCCAGCTCCGAAGCCAAGGGAAGGGGCTGTCCCCTGGCTTGCAGCCGGGGAGGGACGGGGACCCCTGAGCCGGGCTGGCCTCGGGGCACGCTGGAGAGGGGCGAGGGGACGGCCTCATCCCACAGCCCGGAGCTCACCATCACAGTGATACAGACTCAGCAAAAAAACAAAGAAAACATTACAAATTAAATACTAATTAAATAAATACTATGGAAGACATCGGGACGGGGAGGGCGAGCGGAGAGGCGCAGTTCCGTGGGGTCCGGTGGGGAGGGGCGGCAGCTCGCACCCCTCGCTGCCCCATTGAGCCCCCATGGAGCGCGGGGGCTTCCCTCACCCACCGGAGCGGCAGGAGGCGGCAGCGACCGCCGCTGCTCGTGGCAGGGGGACCTCGGCAAGTCCTTGGAGGCGAGGGTCCTCCCTCCCCAGCTGGCGGAGACCCTGAGGAGAGGAGGAGCGGCTGCTCAAAGGCTCGGGCCCCTGCTGCTGGCGCTGAGAGAGCTGCTTCCCCTTGGTCCTTGTATTATTGCCTCGTGATGCCGGGAGTGGCCCGTCCCCGTCAGCTGCTCCACGCCTGGTACTCCACGGCCGAGCCCAGCAGCTGCAGCAGCTCGGGCTCGTAGTGCACCAGCTCCACAGTCTCTGCCGTGCCCGGGGCCAGCTCGGGGCTGGCCGGCACCTCCTCCTGTGCCAGCACCTGGCTGAGGGACACCTGGCGCTGGAACTCTGCCCGCGGCAGCGTGGCCACCTCCAAGTGCGGGAAGCGAGCCTGGAATATGCGTGAGGACAGCTTCAGCCGCTTGAGCACATCGGAGAACAGGAACCAGTTGCAGGGCCTGTGGGGATGGCGAGAGCACGGAGGGTTATAGGGCTGCAGGCACGGCTCCTGACCCCCTGCCCTCCTGGCACGCTGGCCCTCTCCTCTGGCCCGGCACTGTTCTCCACTGCTGCTTCCCCTCAGGAGCCCAGGGACTGGGTTTGATCGCAGCCTCACAGGTCACAGCTTTTTAAAACACTCACAGCTAGGGACAGAGGTGTGAAAGTCCTGCCTTCAACAAGGTCCTGGCAGCTTCCCTGCCAGGAATAAGCCACATGGTCAGGAAATGGAGCTTCTGGTGTGGTTTATTGCTGGAAGGTAGGCTGCATGTGTCCCTTTGCATGGACAGACTGGCAGGCACAGAAATCTGCCGCACAGAAAAGCAGTGCTTTGGTTGCTGCCTCTTCCAAGCCACCCTTCTGCCCTACCAGCAGCCACTGCACAGGAGCACAGGTGGCAGTGCTGCTCCAGTGCTGGGACTGATTTAGCCATGATGGAAGGAAACAACCTCAGAGCCATCAGTGTGAGCTGCTGCTGAAGGAACATGGGGCTAGAAGCTGAATCACAGAGATGAGAAAGGAAGCTTCCTCAGGCACAGCACAGGGACACTCAGAGCAGCAGGATGTGCCTGGCCATGGACGATGGGAGGAGCCCTGATGAGCCTTCCCTGCTCCTTGAGAACATTCCAGGCTGTGCCAAACCAGGCAGTGCTTCCCCAGCTTCCCCAGAGCCACAGCCACAACTTCCCAGCTGTGGCTGCCCCATCCCCGGCAGTGCCCAAGGCCAGCCTGGATGAGGCATGGAGCACCCTGGTCAAAAGGAAGAGCATGGAGGGTGGAATGGGAGGAGCTGTAAGGCCCTTCCCAACCCTAACCCTTCCGGGATTCTGTGATGATTCTATGAAGAAAACCACCCGAGATACACGAGCAGCTCTTAAACCCCACTGGAACAACCAACAGCCCGCGGTGCTGCTCTGTGCTCCAGGACTGCACTCACCCCCGGGACACGGACACCTGGAGGTTGTAGCTGGGAAGCAGTGGCTTGTCTGAGAACTCAAACATGAAGTTATCTGCTTCTTGTTCCTCTTCCTCCTGGTCTGAGCTCCCCGGAGGGTTGAGCAGCAGGTCGCAGCCGATGCTGTCCTTCCCCTCTGCAACAGGACAGAGGTTGGCACTGCTCAGTCACACCCAGCCCCTGCTGGCACTCCCTGGCCACTGCCACGGCCCCACGGGCACCTTCCCAGAGCATTCCCACAGCCATGTGGAACTGCACCCCTCCTGCTCCCCTCCAGCCCCTCGTGCCAGAGGAAGATGGAGCAGTGCTGGCTGCTCTGCCAGCAGAGACTGCTCACTGGCCAGCTGAGGAGGGAGAACATCCCGAGTCCTGGCAGGAAGCTCAGGTGTGCTCTGGTCCCACACGTGGGACAGGGCACAGCCTGCACCATGAGCTACCCCACTGGTAGACCCCAGACTCTCTCCAAAATGACCTTGGCCCCTCTCCCATGCCAGCACAGACCTCCTCAGCCTGGAAGAGCCTGGAACAGCGAGGTGGGAGGTGGATGGAGAAAGGCTTTGCCTGCACAGGCCCTACCAAGGAAGGCACAGTGAGCACTCTGCTCCTCAAGAGCTTCCTCGCTCAGATCCCACCCTCAGAACCTCCAGCAGGTGATCCAGGACAGCCAGCACCTGTCCCAGTGAGGACAGCAAGGCTGTGCCACCAGAGACTAATCCAACCAAGCAACAAGCACAAGGGGAAATTGAAGGTGGATATACAGAAGTTCTTTCCTGTGAGAGTGGTGAGGCCTTGGCACAGGGCTCAGAGCAGCTCTGGCTGCCCCTGGATCCCTGGAAGAGTGGAATAAGA
This sequence comes from Alethe castanea, assembly GCA_024734035.1. Taxonomy (NCBI): domain Eukaryota; kingdom Metazoa; phylum Chordata; class Aves; order Passeriformes; family Muscicapidae; genus Alethe; species Alethe castanea. The sequence continues at coordinate 517,579 of JANRGV010000023.1, read as the reverse complement.
TGAGCTTTAAGGTCCCTTCCAACTCAAACCAATGCATGATTCTATGACTTAGAGAACCTGCCTGGGTGTTCCAGGAGCTCCAGCAGGATCTGTGTCCAGAGGGGATGGAGAACAGCAGGCTGGATCCAAAACCATTTAAAACCAGGTAATTTTCCCTATTTACCAATCTGAAAAGATCCTGTCAAAGAGAAGCTCGCTGCCTGGATTTTATTATGAAGAGGTGGGAATAGTCTTAAGTTTGCAGAGTGGTGGTGTCCCACTGAGGTAATACAGGAGAACTCCAAAAACTTCCAGATAAGAGTTTATAGATTCTACAGAAAGCAGCGAGACCCAATGTGCCCCTGAGCAAATAAACCAATCATGCAAAAGTTCAACCCCACGCACAAGAGAAAAGGCTGGAAAAAAAGAAAATCTTCTGGTGTGCTGCACGAGGAAGCTTCACACGCCCAGCTGCTCACCCAGCACGAGTGAGATTCCAACTGAGGAACAACAGCAGATGACAGGAGACACTGGCTCAGGCAGGGTCTTGGGGAAAAAACAGTTATTTCCTAGTGCTGCCATGGGAAAAAAACTCCCTAAGAAACAAGGTGCTGAAATCATCCAAACTTGCTGTAGAATAGGACAAAAATAAGTGACGTGGTTATTGATCCAATGTTGCTGCTGGCAAAGCTCAGATGCCATCACTGAAAAACCTCAGATTTCCTGAGCAACTCGGAAAAAAATAATTAAATGCATTTAATGTGGCAAAAATAGGGCTCGCTGTCTGTCCTGAAAGCTCGGTCCTGTCTGTCTGCCCGTGCAAAGGCTGGGACAAGGACAGGAACATTCTGTACCCCCGGGGGAGACAATCAGGCACAACAATGCCTGTCCCAGGTGGAGACAAACCCTGGACTGGGACTTTGTGTCTGGAGCTCCAGCAGCACCAAGTGCAGGATACTGATGACTTTTCCACACCTCAGAGATCCCACACCCTGGCTTCCTCCATTATCCTTCTGCCCCCAGAGAGTTGCAGACTTCAAGGAAAATGTGGACAGCATTCCTGCCTCAAAGAATAGGAACAGCTCAAGCAGGGCCTGGGATTTCTCCTGCACCCTGAGGGATGTACAGTGCTTCAGCTGGTGGAGCTGATGGAAAGGGAGATTTCAAAGGACTGATCCAGTGGAGGAGGAGAGTTGTTTGCTGCCTGTGATGATTGAGAGCAGCTCAGTTATTCCAGAGCAGAACCAGGTACTTCCTGCCCTGGGCTGTACCTGTGCCAGGTGACCCCAGGTGACTGCTGAGATACCTGAGCCGGAAAGGGACATTTCAGGACACACAGTGAACAGGCTGTAAAGAAACCAGCCCATGTCCCAGGCTTGGGCATCCTGCTTTTTCTGCAGCTCTGGCAGTGTCCGGCAGCAGTGCCTGGCACGGCGCAGTGCCGCGGGGCTGGCACCGCAGCTGCTGCTGTAAACTGATCCCAGGAGCATGGGGAGGAGGGTCCCTTCCCTTCCTGTGCCTGCTGGAAACAGACCTGGCAGGGCAAGGGATCACTTCCCAGCTGGGTTAGCTCCTGCCTTGCCAGGCAGCCTCCCTAAGGCAGCATTGGAAATGCCCTGTGGATGGGGCAGCAGGGAATCAGTGATAAATCAAAAGGGGTAGTATCCTAAAAAATATCTTTTAAAATAAATTAAAAGAATGGCTATTTTTCTTTGTAAAGGCTGTGACAGCCTTGAGAGTGAGAAGTTCTGAGGAAGGAGGCTGAGGTTTGAACAGTTCCCTTGGCAGGGCTGAGGTGCAGCAGCCTACAAACAGCGCTCTCAGGAGTGCAGAATTCCTCCTGTTCTGGAATGAAAAGACATCAGGGTCCTCCAAGGACAAGTCCTCTACCCAGAGCAGCTCCTGAATGTATCAGATTTGGTTTTGTTTCCAGAAGGATGTTGGAATTATGGAGGTGAGCAACTGCAATCAACAAGCAGCCTCAGCCTGCCAGGGTAAATGCTCCAAGTCCTTACAGAGGGCTCGGGAGTGCTGCACGTGGAAGAGGCTGGAGAGACTCCAGTGTGTCACTGGCCCATGTCAGATCCAGAACATCTTCATTGTAACCACAGTTTTGAGGAAGTGACAGGAAAGGCAGAAGTCAGCCCTTCACTGTGAAAAACGCCTGGTGTTATAAGAATAGGAGCTCCCCTGGATGAACATCTCCTCTCCAAAGCAGGGGAGAGAGATGGGCAGCTCTGGGAACATGGAAGTTCAAGACTTCTACACCTTGAAGGAATGAGTATGTCCTTCACCTTCCTTGGTGACCAATTAGCAGGGGAGCAACAAGAACTGCTCCAAGAATGACATGCTTGGGATTGCCAACCAAAGAGTCTCAGGAATCACCAGCAGCACCTGGCACCCAGTCCTGCACTCAAAGGGATGCACATTCAGCTTCCCAAAGAAATCCCTGCCAGGAGCAACTCCCTCTCAGGGCGAGGTCTCTACCCAAAGTGTGAGTAGAAAGGGATGTGGCCAAACCTCAGGGGGTTTTTTGATGTGTTTTACACAGCATCACCTCCTGCTCTGCACTCACCGAGCACGGAGCTGCTGTAGAAATCCCAGGCTGTCCGAGGGTCTCCGTCACTGCGGCCCTGCAGGTCTGACAGGTAATCTAGGGAGGGGAAATCGAGAGGGTTAATGGCTCTGAGCATCATCCTGGTGTGCACATCCACAGATCCAGGGGAGCTGCTTCACCCCTGCTGCTTTCCCCACCTGGGCATTACGCTGCAGGAAGGGTGTCCCTGCTCAGGAGTGGGCACCATCCCAGCCCCCAGCCAGGAAATGGGAGCAGAAAAGGGAAAACAACAGACAGTGTGAAGTGGCTTGGAAAGAAAGATTTGTAGAGCAGTCCTGACCTATCCCCAAAACCTGTGTGAGTAGTTGAGCCTGGAGGAGCTCACACAGGCAGTGGGCAAAGAGAGTTTTTTCAACACTGGGAATTTTCTGTCATGTCTCTGTGTGGAAGCCACCTCTGGATGTCCCTTCCTTGCTGCTGTGGAGAAGCCATAACACTCATCTTGTGTGTACAGAAATGGCACCAAACGCAGCCATAGGGATCCAAAAGGGCCCTTTCTGCCAGCAGCAGCATTTGAGCAGGGCTCTTTTGCCATAGAAGGCAGCATTATTTGGCAACAAAAATCTGTTCCCTTAGGCTAAGCAGTAGAACCAGGGAGTTTGGAACAGCATCTCCAAGCAGAGCACTGTCTTTAAAACACATACAATTCTCTAATTGAAGTCTGGGTGGTAAAAACATGCTCATGTGACAGGACAGAGCTAAAGACTGAGCCACTCTCTGCTCAGGCCCTTTGACACCCAGATTTGGCCCTGCATGCTGCCAGAGGGGAAGGTCTGGAGCACTGTGACCCCAGGCCTGGCACCTACCACAGAGGAAGCGCTTCATCACATCGCTGGTGGCCAGCTTCACTGCTGTCTGCCCAGAGTACGTGGCCAGAGTGGGATCAGCACCATAGGAAAGGAGAAGCCACATGGTTTCCAGGTTGTCATTCGCTACTGCATCGTGGATAGGCCTGCAAAGGGCGGGAGCAGAAAGGGGCCGGGAGTTCGCCAAGGGCTCAGATTCTCTTTGGGTTCAGATCACTTCAGCGCTGACCCAGGTGCAGACCCCGCCCTGCTCCCTGCCCACGCCGCCCCGCTCACCGGGTGCCGTCCTGGGCGCTGCAGTTGACGTTGGCGCCGTGCTGCAGCAGCACGTGCAGGATGTCGACCCAGCCGCGCGCGCACGCCTCGTGCAGCGCCGTGTAGCCGGCGTTGTCGTGGTGGTTCACGTCGCTGCTCTTCTTCTGCAGGCAGTACAGCACCACGTCCTGCGGGGCGGGAGCGCGGCTGTGACGGCCAGCCCGGCTGGGGCGCGGGCAGCACGCAGGGCTGGCACTCACCTTGTAGCCCAGGCGAGCTGCTCGCTGCAGCAGCGTCTCCCCCGCGTTCTTGTTCACGATCAGCCGCCGAGCCCCGGGAGGAGCGCTCTGCGCCGCCGCCGCCGCCTCGGGGGAGCTCCCCACGCTGGCCCGGTGGGACTTGCAAAGCGCACACAAGTCCTGGGGCTTCTTCAGAGAGCACGTTTTGGGCTGGCTGCAGCAGCCTTTCCCCTGGGAAAGAAGGGAACACAACTCCTTGGCACATGTGGTCGCAACTCACGAGAGTCCCTTCTCCCCTCGCCGCTCAAGCCATACCTTTGCCTCGTCACAGATCCCTGCCAGGTGTTTGGTTTTACATTTGCGTTTTCCTGACGGTTTCTCCAGCTCTTCTTGGACAGGAGAGCTGTCGGAGTGCTCCAGGAAGAAGCCATTCCGAAAGTCCGTGCGTGCCTGGGATTTCCGGGGCGATGGGGACAGCCTGCTCCTCAGCTGCAGCTCTGTGCCCTTGCCCTTCCCAGACTCCTTCTGCTTCCGGTGCCTGCAATCTAAAGGAGAAATGTGAATCAGGAGCTTCTGCAGCTATCACACTGAGGGTCATCCAGATCTTTGCTACCAGGCAAGACAAACTGCTCATCTCTGAGAGCTGCACAGAAATCAGAGAAGTTGTGTCTGCACCACCCCTGGAAGTGTCCAAGGCCATGTTGGACAGGGCTTGGAACACCCTGGGATAGTGGAAGGTGTCCCTGCCCGTGGCAGGGAGTGGAACTGGATGAGATTTAATGTCTCTTCCAACCCAAACCTTTCTGGGGTTCTAAATCCAGCCCCAGGGGCATTGCAGGAAGGAGAAGCAGAGAGAACACACAGATTCTCCCATCTGGGATAGACTCAGCATGGACAGGGGACAGCCAAGGAAAGACAGGAGCAGGATTCATTGGGATATGTCTTAGAGAGGCAGGACGAGCAGGAGCAGTCTGTGAACACTCAGTGCTTGCTGCCTAAACATAACAAGCCCTGCCTTGCCCTCTCACATCTTCCCCTGAAGTTAAGAAGCACATTTAAGTTTTCATTAACACGCATCCAGTTAGGAAGCACCAGGATTCCTCAATGGAAATCCAGCCTTGTCTTCCCTTAATGGAGGAATTCTGCTCACCCAATCCTACAGCACTCCACAAAACGAGTAAGAGATGAGTTAAAAAGAGACAGAGGAAAAGACTTTGCACAGCATGGAGAGAACTTCAGGACTCCACTGCCACTGGAGGTGACTCCAGGCCACAACCGCTGGATCCAAACTACAGCAGCTGCATCTGAGGGCTGAGTGAGCAGCCTCTGAGGGAAGCTGGACAGACAGACAGAGACTCAACACATGTGGTAACTCTGCTGGGCAAACCCCCCTGAACGCCACTGCACTCAAAGCTCCTCCAGGCTCCCGTTCGGAACAGGAGGCGTCCTGAGAGTGTCTCTGAGCTGCCAAGATGCCGGGAAGCCAACTCGAAACTTTGTTCCTGGTCTGGCAGAGGCTCACAGACAGGGCAGGATAGTGTAGCTGTGCTCGAGCAGGCACCAGGGCTGGGAGGACAGCAGCACCTCTGCTCCCGCAGCACCTCAGCAGCACCCCAGGAGCGCCACTCTGAGCTCCAACGGGGCAGAAGGCAACAGGGCTGTGGCCACTTCATGCCCTCTGAGAGCACAGCCCAAGCATGCAGAGGGCTGGCACAAGAGCTGCCCATGACAGCTTTGCCCCTGCAGTCACCTGTGTGACTCTGGGCATGGCTAGGAGCCACAGGCGAGTGCCAGCACACACTGAGCCACAGCACCCAGGTCCCACAGGGAGAGGGGACCACAGGGACTGCTGCTCATCATGGGTTTAGGTATCACAGAGGGTCTGGCAGTGACAGGAAAAGGCACAGGAGCAGTGGCACAGCTGGGCACAGGCAGGCACAGCCTGTTCCTCCTCACACCTACAAACCAGAGGGGGATCCCCCACCACTGCACCCTGTCACCTTGTGCTCCCTGGTGGCTCTCACAGAGCAAGACAAAGCCAGGAGCAGCCCAGCTGGACTGGGGTGGCTCTGCATCCCCCGGTGTTAGCACAGATTGCTGAGTGTGGCTCCCAGGGGCCCTGCTTGTCCAGAAATATTCCACTGTGCTACCTCGTCCCATTCTCATTTTCCCACGCCCTCTGTCTTAATCCAAGGGTAAGATCAGTGTCTAATTAGCCACACAAATTGCTGTTTACTGCTCTGGAATTTACTGTAAATGTTTTTGAAAGAAGAGCTGATTGATTGAAGCAGCCCATGCTGCGGCCACCAAGTCATTAAAAGTGAGGGAGTTTCATCATTACAAAAAAAATAATGCAAACCAAATCCCCCTAAAAATTCCGTACATAACAAAAATTCCCACGCTGGTCCCCAGTTCAGTAGCAGAACCCCGTTCCCAGGCTGTACCTGCTTTGGATTTCCGCCGCCGGTGGGGATATCCCACTTGCTCCTCCTCCCGCTCGGTCAGGTATTCCCCCGTCTGGTACTTCCGACTTTTCTGCCGTCTCCTTTTCTTCCTTTTGATGTGGCCATCCTCCTCCTCCTCCTCCTCCTCGTTGGGCTCCCACAGCTGCCTGGGAGATTCTGCTCTCCAGGGCAGCTCGCGGCTCCTCCTCGTGTGACAGCTGCTCCTCTCGGACCTGTCCCTGTCCCTGTCCCTGTCCCTGTCCCTGCGGCTGTGGCAGCGAGATGTCCGGTGGGATTTGCGCAGCTTGCGATGTTTCAACGATGTCTCCTCCTCCTCCTCCTCCTCCTCTTCCTCCTCCTCCTCTTCTTCCTGATCCTCCTCCAGCAATGAAGTCTCCTGACCACTCACATCACACTCTCCCGTCACACCAGCAGAAGAGCCAGCGATGCTTCCTGCAAAAAAGTGGGATTTCTAGCTGAAAAAAAAAGCCAAGAGGATCCACAAGGCAAAGCCTCGAAGCAGGACAAAATGCAGGGACAAGGTGGAAAGGGAATGCTCCCAGTGCCACCAGGCCTGCCACAGGGAGCCTGGGCACCAGCTCACCCGACTGACTGCGCGTCCGGCTGCTCAGCACCACCGGGATGAAATCCCGGAAATTGTTCTTGGGCTTCTTCTCCAAGCACCCTGTGAGGAAAACCCAGCCTTGAGGGAACAGATCACACACCTGGGATGTGGGAAGGGCTGTGCAGGGTCACCACAGCAGGGCTGCTGCCATGGCCCAAGGGGGATGGCATTAAACGAACGAAGGTTGGTTTAGACTGGACACAGGGAATAAGTTTTAGAAAATGAGGGTGCTGAAACACTGGCATAGGCTCTCCAGAGAGGTGGGAGATGTGCTATCCCTGGAAACATCCAAGGCCAGGCTCCACTAGGAGCAACCTGGTCTAGTGGAAGGTGCCCCTGCCCCTGCAGCAGAGTGGAACAAGGTCAGCTTTAAGGTTCCTCCCAACCTCCTCCATTCTGGGAGTCTGATCATGCTGCAGCACTGTTTTGGATCCTAACCCAGCTCCAGAGGCCATCTGGCCTCAGGAGAGCAGCAGGCTGGCCCCTAGGGACCCAGCAGGAACCCGCTGCCCTTCCCAGGAGTACCTTCCTCGTGGCTGTCTCCGCGGTGAGCAGGAGATGGGCACTCCGTCTTGGCTGCCCTCCGGCGCTTGCGCTTTACCCTGAGGCTGTTGTGATCCGTGATGGCACCCAGGCTGCCCCGGCCTTCCCGCTTGCCAAGCTCACGAGGACTGTCGTGGTGTTTTTGCCACTGTGAAGGGAGGACATGGGCTGAAGCTGGAGCTTCCCACTGGCTCCCACAAAAAGGACAAAACTCCATCTCCACTGATTACACTGGTGCCCTCCAGCTTTTTTGACATTTTTGCCCTGGACAACGTGCAGCACAGATACATTCCCCCACAGCCAGGCAGAAAGCTCTGTGCCCTCAGCTGTCCCCTCACGGGAGCTCCCTGCTCTCCCCCAGCCCCACCTTTGCCCTGACCCAGGGGTCCCACGCACCTTCCGGCCATGCACGCTCCGGCTTCCCGACTTGCTTGGGGACTCCTCGCTGTCCTGGCCTTGGCACTTGAGTCTCTTGTGGCTCTGCCTGGTGTCCCCGTCATGCTGCCGCTTGGCCTTGCAGCGTGTGCCACCCTCCTGCTTGATCTGCCCCGTTCCTTTGAGCTTGGCCTCGGGGAAGGCCTGGGGAGCCGCCCCGGCCCGCAGGCAGGTCACCGAGGGAAAGGACACCTCGCACTCCACTCGCTCCTTCTTGACCCTGCACAGATCCACCTGCTGCACGCGTGGCGGGGGCTCGGTGGCCGGCGGCTCCCGGGAGCCCTCGCAGCCCGGCTCCTTGCGCTGCCCGTCCGTGGGCACCTCGGGCACCATCCGCACGCCCTGCTGCCCCGCCGCTGGCAGCTCGGGCGACAGGTACGCCGCCAACACTTGGTTTTTGGGCTTTGCATCCAACTGTTTGAGGCTACAGCTCCCCTGGGGAGCCTCAGTCTGTGCGCTGCTCTCCTGACCGGAGCCAGCCTCTGGCTGACTCTTTGGAGCGCTGTCCAGCTTCCCCTTCCCCCCTTTCCCATCCAGCGCGCTGCTCTGGAGAGCTGGACCTGCCTCCAGCGGTGCTGGGTTGGCCGGCTCCTCGTAGGGCTTGGGCAAGGCCCGGCAGCTCTTGCTCTTGGCCGCAGCATCCTGCTGCTGAGGTGGGAGCCGGGGCAGCCCCTCGGGCAGGCCCTGGGCGGCCGCGCCGGGCTCGGCGGGCTGCGCGCTCGGGAACGCCGGCAGCTCGCCCGCCCCGGCCGGCTTGCAGGGGCTGCTCTGGGGCAGCGGCAGCTGTCCCGCCGTGGAGATGCCGATGGAAAGCAGCGGCGTTTGATGGTACGGAGACCAGCCCAGAGGCAGGAGTTGAGGGTTGGAAGGCTTCCCGTTGATGGGGCATCGCGGGTACACGCTTCCCTGGAGGGGATTCCAGGCGGTGATGTCCTTGGACTGACACAAAGGAGCTCCTGGAGCCACTTTGGCGTGAAGGAGTCTCCTGGCAGGGTCCTGCTGTCCTTCTGTGCCAGCCTGGTTGGCTTTCTTCCCGCAGGGAACGCCGGCGGCGCGGGGCTCGCCCTGGTCGATGATGGAGATGGGCTCCTGCTTGGGCAGGTGGCGCGGGTCCCTGCCGAGGCTCACGCCCGCGTCCTTGCTGAGCAGCAGCGAGGCCGGCACCGGGTTGGCCACGCCGACGTACGTGCCGGGGATGGCGCTGATGAGCGTGGTGTTCTTCACCCAGGAGCCCTGCTCGCCGTTGCGCAGGAACTCGGGGAAGATGACCAAGGGCGGCGTGGCGCCGAGGCACGAGGTGACGCTGCTGCCCGCGGCCTGCGCCGCGCGCTGCGACTTGGAGAGGACGGTGGTGAGCAGCGCCTTGCCGCTGGTGTGCACGGGGGTGAGGATGGGCATGGGGGGCGTCTTGCGCTGGCTGGGCGGAGGCAGCTTCTGCCGGTTGGACTTGGAGGAGAGATCCAGAGGCATCTCGCTGCACTCCGGGGATGAGACCATCTCACGCTCTAGCTGTGGAGGGGACTTGAGGGGGGACAGGGAAGTGGCGGCCCCCGGTGCGTGCGGCTCGGGAGCTCTGGCCTGCACGGCGGTGCCAGAGGAGGGAGCGGCGCTCCCGGCTGGGGCTGGTGCTGCCGGCAGAGCCTGGCTGGAGGGCAGGGCCAGGCCGCTGCTGGGCAGGGGAGCGCTCTCAGCCGCAGCCTGGGCACCGCTTCCGCCCGAGGGTGGGGGGCAGCTGAGCTGATTCACCTCCACAGACACCACCTTGGCTTCCGAAGCCAAGGGCCTGGTGACAGAGAAGGTGTAGGGGTAGGAACGCAGCTCTGGGGAAGCGATGATGCCCGGCAGGCAGCGCTCGTGCAGGTAGGAAGGCAGGACGGGCAGGGTGAGTGTGGAGGAGACCCCCAGGGTGGCCGGGAGCGTGGCCACGCTGAGCGGCTGCCCGCAGCTGGGCGGGGGGATGTACACCAGAGACTGACTGGGGCTCAGCACAGCCCCAGCCTGGAAGGACAGGGGCAGCTTTTGCATAGCAGGGGCCTGAGAGGCGGGAAAGCAAACCCTGTTCAGTGTGAAGGTGGCAGGAGTGGAGGCAGAGGTGTTGCAGCTGGAGACAACCACAGACAATGTCCCTTCTGCCAGCACGCCTGGCCCTGGTGCTGCAGTGCTCGGGGGAGCTTTCTCACTCCCAGCAGCCTCACTCTCCGGAGCCACGGAGCAGGCTGGGGCAGCATCAGCCTGCTTGTCGCTGGGAGGATCTGCCGGTGTCCAGGCAGCATCAGCACCGCTGCTCTCCTGCTCCACAGCTCTGGGGGTTGCTGGCTCCTGCCCTCTGCCATCCCCCTGACCTGCCAGAGGGCCCAGGGTGTCATCTGTCACAGTCTTTCCCACACACTCCAGGTTTGGGTTGGGGTGAGGTGGCTGCTCCTCCAGTTTGGGCCCAAGCTTTTCCTCCACCTTGCCATCAGCATCCAGCCCCTGGGCACTGCTGCCACCACCGCTGACTGCTGTGAGCTCCACCTGCAGCAAGAAGGGAGAAGGTGTCCCTGGGAGCTGAGCAAGTGGCACCCAGGGAAGCAGGAGGGATCTGCCCACCCCGGGCACAGAGGTAAAATCAGCAAACAGCTCTGCCCAAAGGAGAGCACGGCTTTGCCTCACTGCATCCCTCTCAAGAAGGAATCCATTCGGGAAAATGCTCCTGCTTGGCCTACTCCATCAGGGAATGGCCTTCTTGGACCCAGCTGTGCAGGGAAAGAACTCACCTCGGAAAGGCTGCTGCTGACACAAAACTCTTGAGACCCCAAGTGCTGGGAGCTGCTTGTTTTTGACTCCTCATCAGAAATGGGGGCTCTCCTAGGTGAGGAAGAAGACACAGCATTATGAGACTCCAAAATACCCTCCCAGAATCCCACCCCTCCCTGTCCCTCTGTGTGGGACAGTGGAGCAACTGTACACCTTCCTTAGCCACAGCCACCTGGCGTCACCCTGGGCAGCCCAGCCCTCCCCAGTGTCACAGCCTGGTGCCACACACTTATTCCTGTCCCCTCCATTTCCCATTCTGTCCCACCACACCTCTCCATCCTCCCCTGAGTCTCATCCTGCTTGTCTCTTCCTCCTTATTCCCACTCCTCCTGCTTCCTCCCTGTCCTGGGACCCCCAGCCCAGCCTAGCTGCCAGTGGGGATCTCCCTCTGGTGCCAAAGCTCTCTGGGCTCAGGAGGCCTGGACAGGAGCAGCAGGTGTCCACGGCCATCCCAATGTGCCATGTCCAGCTGGCCAGCATGCCTGGACCCTTTCTCTCTGGAATGTGATTCCTCTGGGCTTCAGGACAAGGACTGTGACTTCCTTAGGACACTCCTTCCCCTGTGGTATTCACTGGACAGCACTTCCTCGGTGTTTGGCTTGGGACAAGCTGCTAGTGCCAGCACTAAACAGATCGAATCCGGATTCTGTTGATGACAGCTGGATTTGCTTCCTACATCCTGACAGTCACAGACACAGAGCTGTGGGCACAGGATTTGTCCCTGGACTCAGCACCCCCAGTGCTGGGGCCCTGCAGCACCAGGACCTTGCTCTGCGCTGCCTCTCTGGCACTCTGCCTCGTACCCCCAGTGCCAGCAACCTTCCCTGCACCCCTTGCAGCAGGACCCTGCTCTGTTCCCCCACTGCTTGTGTGCCATCCCCGCCGAGCTCCGGCTCCGTGACAGCCCGGCCGGTCCCCGCAGGGCTCTCGGGGCTGCCGGGCTGGGCGGTCACGGGCC
>JANRGV010000023.1:480478-495784 GCA_024734035.1 Alethe castanea | reverse complement strand
GGGGCGCGATGCCGCCGCGGTGTCCCCGGTCCCCGCGCGGTGACACCGCGCTCCGGCGTGGAGCGGCCCCGGGGGCGGGCAGGGCTGCCGGGGGCTTCCCCGGGCCGAGCCCAGCAGGGGCGCGGGGTGGGCTCGGAGCGGGGCGGTGCTGCGGTGACCGCGGCCCGCGATCCCGCTGGGGCTGGCGGTGTCACCGTCCCGCGCCCGTGGCGTGCTGCTCGGACCCCCGTGGGCTCCGGTGGAGATCTCCGTGCTGCCCTCACCCCCGCAGGACGCGCTTGCTCCCCCGGTTTGGTCCATCCGATGGCGAAGTCTCTTCTTAGCTCGGCGCTGCCGCGGCCGGGGCCTCCGGGAGGTGGGCACGGGCTCCAGGGTGTGGCCACCCCCAGATGGCACATCTGGGTTGGCAGCCACACCCTGGTGTCACCTGCCGGGAGAGTCCTCTGCAGCCTCAGCCCCAAACCTTTACAGTGCCTAAGGAGAGGAAAAAACATCTTACACAGAGATCGAGCTCTGTTTTTTGCAGAAAAGGCCACAGCAGCCTGGGGCAGGAGACGGCCCGTCCCCCTTTTGGGGGTGTGGGGGCTTGGAGAGCGGTTGGGGACAGGGGTCTGTGGGCAGAAGAGTGCTGGGCTTGTGGGGCATGAGATTCAGGAATTGTAGACAGCACTGTGAGGGGTGGCAGGGTGAAACGTGGGGCTGCCAGAACCGTGGGAAGGCACAGAGCCAGAGCCCCACCGAGAAAGGCCGTGAGGGAGGAAGCTCTTCCTGCAGAGGGGAGTTACTCCACTTCTCCACATTACATTGAACCTTTTACCACTGTTGCCCCCAGCTAGACTGTGGGTAAAAGAGGTGCTCCAAGAGGAATTTCGGGCTGGGTGATGGTCAGAAAGCCAGGCTGGCGCAGCCTGAGACAGGCACATGACCCCCAGGTCCATAAAGACCTGCCTTATTTGCATCCTGGTGCAATTAAAAACAGTTTGAGTAACAGCCTCATGCTGCAGCTGCCTCACCCCATCCCTGCAGGAATTGCACCCAGGGTTGCATGGTGCTGACTGGGAGAGCTCTGCATCCCACCATCACATCCTCTGACACTCTGCTGCTCCTGCCCCATTTCTTTACAATCTTCAGGATGGGATAATTTGCACCAAAGAACTTTAAAAGGTGGTGGTGAAAAATTCTACAGCTCTTGTGTTCCAGGGAAATGGGAAAGTCTGGGGAATAAGGGGCGTTTTCCATCAGGGAGTGGAGCTGATCAGGTACCAGTCATGGACTAACTTGCAGAAATGCCAATTGGAATGATCTGTCGCAGTGAAAATGTGATAAGGAACCCTCATGGGTAATTCCTCAAGGGAATCCACTGGGCCTTGAGCTGCAGGGGGAGCTGGGGGCTCCCTCAGCTCCCCTCCATGCTGGGGACATGTCCCCAGGACCCCCAGCCATGGGCAGCCCCAGCTGTGGGCTCACCTCAGCGTTTCCTCCAGCCCTCCTTCCTGGGCAGCAGGACTCTGCTGAGCTCCAGGGGCACCCACGAGCCCCCCGAGAGCCCAGGGCAGCCCCCCCTGACCCGTGTGTGCCTGCCTGCTCTGGTCCCCTGGGCCACCAGGGCCTGGCGCTCAGCTCTGACCTGGCCTGCAGTACCGTTGCTGCTGCTTTTGTCATTACTGCTCCATTTTGTGTGCTTTTTTATTTATTTATCCTCTCCCTGCTGTTTTTTTTGGCCAGAATCCACATCATTGCCCCCTCCCTGACCAGAAACCAGAACGTGTTGCTAACACACCCAGCTGGGCATGGCACACTCTGCTCCTGCCAGGCTGCTGTGGCAGACCCTGACCCTTTTGGGAGCCACGGTGAGCAGCCAGGCTGGCAGGTGTCTGGGGATGAGCTGGGATCACGGAGCCTTCTCCTCTGGCAGGGTGGTGGCAGCTGCTGGCAGCAAAGGTGGCTTGTAGTTCCTGGCACCAGAAGAAGAGGGATGAGGTGATGCCTCATGTGCTCCACGTCACCTCCATGTCCAGGGCTGGTCCTGCCCTGGACACCTCAGCTTCCTCTGGGAAGGTGGGACAGTGGCTGGGGAGCCAGGGGACGTGTGTCCCGTTGGGAGGAGCGGGGTGTCCGTTTCTGCGGGGTCTGGAGGGTTCTCATTGGGTTTCTTGGGACTTTTCTGAAGAAGGATCCCCCGTGCTGCTCCCTCGGAGGTGGGCAGAGCTCCCCTGGGTTTGGCTGGTGCAGTGACACTGTGGGGAGGTGTCACCTGTCACCGCAGCCCTCGTCCTCCCGCATTCCATGGGCTGTCCCCACTCCAACAACAATCGCTGGCAGCATGGGTGGCAGTGCAGAGAGAAGGTGACAGCGTCAGAGTGGCTGCCTTGTCCTCCCTGCTGGCAGCTGGGGACAGGGCAGGGCAGGGAGGCCAGCGAGGCACATGACAGGCCAGGCTGCTGTCCTGCTGTCCTCTGAGCAGCCCCTCTTCCCCTGCTCCCCAGGGGACACGAGCTCAGGAGGGACATGGGACAGTCCCACCTCCTGCGTGAGAAACTGGATCTGCCATGAGCTCAGAGGCTGACATTTTGAACCCAGCTGCTGGGGCCAAAACAAGGCTGCTCCTGCCTCGGGGAGGGAATTTCGTGGATTGAGATTTTGGGTGGCTTCCTCTTGGACCATCCAAGGGAGTTTGGGATTAGCCTCTCCCTCCTCACCTGCCCCAGGCCTCCTCGCTGGCTGGAGAACTCTGCATTGCCCCTGGTGAGCAGCACAGACAGGAGCCAGCAGGCACATGCTGTCTCTGCTGCCCTCCTCCTCCTCCTCCTCCACATCCCAGGAGAAGCCCTGATGGGTGGGAATGTGGGATCACCAGGACAAGGCAGGGAGGAACCACGTTGTGCCTGGGAGCCAAGGGAAGAGCTGGCAGCCAGGGCAAGGGCAGAGTGATGGAGGGGAGGAGGATACAGTGGGTGAGCAGAGGCTGGGGTGCCAGGGGAGCCCCAGAAAGCTGGTGAGGAGCCCTGCAGGGATGAGAGAGGTGCCCACTCGGAGCCCTGGCCACACTCCAGCCCTTTTCAACGCAGCATGAGGCTCTGGAGAGTAGCTGGCCGTGGGCAGAACAGGGCCTGCCCCTCTCCCAGGCTGCCATGCCAGATTCCAGCTCCTTTAGTGTCCGTCCCCCGGCCCTGAGCTTCCCAGGTCCGGCCTCGGTAGCCACCGGGGGCTCCCAATTATAACAGCAGACAAAGAGCTGGGCTCTGCCCGCAGTGCTGCATCTGACAGCCCGTGCCTGGGGACGCTGCAGGTGCTGCTGGCAGTCCCGGCAGTGGCCGGGCTGTGTGGGGGCTTGAGGCCCCCCAGGAGCCGGAGCTGGAATGGCTGGCAATGCCCAGCCGCAGGCATCACCCCCAGGCTCCCGGCTGCTGCTGCTCTGCCAGCTGAGGAGCCCCCACGGAGGCTCCAGATGGCCCCGGCTTGGCCAGGACAAGGGGGGCCAAGGAAGGTCCAGCTGGGAGCAGAGGTGGGGCAGGAGCATGGAGGGGGCTGAGGCGAGGAGGGACACGGGGGATGAAGCCCACGTCTCCCACAGGCGCTGAGCGGGCAGGAGTGTGTCCCAGCGTGTGTCCCAGGGGCGTTCCTGTGCTTCTCTCTCCGTCTCTGCAGCGGGAGTTGGGGTTTGCCAGAGCTCTGCCGTGTGCAGAACGGAAGGTGCCACCTCTGCGGCAGCTGTGCTCAAACGGAGCTGCTGTGATAACACTGGCCAGGGCACACGCACACACAGCTGCCTGCCAGGAGGACATCTGCCTCTGCTCACCCTTGCCTTGGCCTCAGTCCTGCCCTTTGGGGCCCTTCACGTCCCCCCCGGGAGGGTTTTGGTGCGCTGGCTGTGCTGGAACCCGACCAGGTGTCCCCCAGCTCCGGGATGCTGCTGGTTTGGGGCTGGGTACCTGATCCCCTGGTGCAGGAGTGCAGCACGGTGCCTGCTTCCCACCTGCCGTCACCGACATCCCACCCTGCCGTGTCACTGGGGGAGCTGCGGGGTGGCAGCTGGGGCAAAGTCATCGGGGGACACGGGGGTTTCCCCCTTTCCTCTCCGGGCAGCTGGGGACAGGCAGGGACCCGCCGTCTCTTGGAGACCCTGAATGTGACAATACAGCCCGGGTGAGGGGGTTCCCCCTCTGGAGGGTGACACGGCTGGCGACAGCTCCCCCAGGATGCCCCGAGCCGCAGGTATCGGTGTCCCAGCGCTGACACCGAGCTGCTGTGAGGAGCGGTGGGTGACACCACGGGCACCCCCGAGCCGCCGAGGGCCCCGGCCGCCCCCATCCCCGGGAATGGCCCCGCTGCGGGGCGAGGGTCCCGACTACAGCATCTCGGCAGAATCTCCGGCTCAGGTTGTGCCGTGCTGGATACGGCATCTCCATGGAAACCCCCGGCTCGGGCGGCGCGGGCTTGGGAGATGCCATCTCCACGGAAACCGCTGCGGCGCCCGGATGCGGCCGGGATGCGCCGGGCACCGGGAACCGCGGCGGGAGGAGCGGGCTGCGAGCGCGCCCCGGCCGCGGGGCGATGGAGGCTGGGAGACTCGGGGAGCAGGGACCAACCAGCCCTGTCCCCGCCACGGGACAGGCTGGGGAGAGCATCTCTGAGCCTGGCGTTCCAACCCCGGACTTGCCTCCCCTGCCCTGCCCGTCCCGCACTGTGCCAGGCTGAGCCTCTCGCCTCCCTCCGGTCGGGGGGTGCTCAGCCCCTCTCCCACCGCGGCGAGTGGAGCTCAGGCCCATTCTGGGGAGGACCATTTCCAGCCCATAGGGGCTGGAGGTGTTCAGGGACACGGAAATTCCCCGATCCCAACAAGCAAAGGTACAGGACTCCAGGGACGCAGCCCAGGGTACTCCATGGCCGCTCCAGTGCTCGCTCACATCCTGAGCTTGGGAAGCCAGAGGGACAAGATTTCAGCTGCAGAAACAGCCCAGACGAAATATTTTACAGGTTATTTATAGCCCGCATTAAAAAAAGATAACAAAAAAGAAACAAAAAAAAAAACCAAAAACCCAAAACCCTCAACCCCCAAAAAAACAGCGACCAAAAGCCTTTTGTTTGTTGATTTTAAATCCGCCTTTTACTCCATCCCGCTCCCACCGGCCTCCCGGGACGCCGGGCGCAGGAGCCGGGCTGCACCGGCAGCTCCCCGGGCTGGAGCGGCCCTCGCTCCCGGTGGCTCCGTGCCCGGGGGTCCCGGCGGTGGCCGTGCCCGTCCCCAGCCCTGCCCGCTGCCCACCGCCCGTGTGCCAGCCAGGCGGGGCGGCCCCGGGCCCGGATTAGCCCCCGCTCCCCGCTGGCACCGGGAGCGGCTCGGCCGCCCTCGCCGCGGCTCCCGGCTCCGTAAGCCCGGCTTTGACGTAGCCCAGTAGGAAAGTAGGCCAGTAAGAGCAACCGCAGCCGCTCGCGGCTCTCGGGGGACGCGGCCGAGGGAGGGCTCCGTGCTCGCACGGCCGCGCCGGGGCTGCCGCGGCCGCCGCGGTGGCCGGCGACAACAGCGCTTTGTCCCGGCCCTCCTCGGCCCGCAGCCTGCGGCCGGCCCTGCTGTCGCGGGGACAGCGACCATCAGGCCGGCGAAGTCCCTGCAGGGAGCCACGCGGGCCCGCGGCCGTGCCAGGCTCCCCGGGCCGTTTCTGTCCGCTCTCAAAGGGCTCTCGCCCCCTTCCCCGCCGCCCTGGGAGCTGCCAGCGGGCATCCCTGGCATCCCCCTTTCCTGCGGCAGACCTGAAGCGGGTTATTAATAGAAAAACCCCAAGCTCCCGTGCCCAGTAAATCCATTTCTGCAGAGAAGTCGGGCGGACAAGCATTGCCGCGATGTGGGGGCTCCAGAGGCGCCTGTGCTGTAGCAGGAGCCTGCAGGGGCCGGGATGTCAGCACCATGGCCCCCCCACCAGGGTCCCTCCTACTCAACCTAGCAGCTCATGCTGATGCTGTCCCCGTTTATTTTTGAAGCACCTCTGGATACCGGAAGCCCCAGTTCAAGCCCGTCCAGTCCAGTGCTGCCGTTCCTCACAGGATGAGGCAGATCCAGATGTGTGGCTACAGCTGTTCCCTCCCACGCTGAGCATCACCCACACTCAGGCTGCCAGACCAGCTCTGTGTGAGGGATCCACACGGGGATCTGCACCTCGGCAGGTCCTGGTGACCAGCTTTCTCCAGCTCTGAGCTGGTGTTAGACCTGCCGGCCTCGCTCCTCTGCAGGATCTGCACCTGGGGACTGCCCTGGTGCCGCCACCTTCCCGGCCCTGGAGGGAGCATCCCGCCGGAGCTGGGGACGTCCCAGCTCAGGCTGGGGCAGGGCAGCACCCCCTCCTCAGGGACACAGGGGCGCCGCGCACGGCAGCAGCATCCTTGGCCGTGGGGTGGGCCAAATTCGGGGGCTGAAGGCATGCGGGGGTTCCGCCTCCCTGCAGAGGCAAAGAGGAGGACAGGACCCCGAACCCCGCACCCCGAACCCGAACCAGCTGTGCTGTGACAGCCCCCCGGACCGCTCCCAGCGCGGGTACCCCGAGCATCCCGGGCCGGGAGCAGAGGAGGTGGGCTGGCTGCTGGGACAGCCCATCGTGTCCAGCCAAAAACACTGTCCGGGCCGGGGAGCAGGAAGGCAGAGCCATTGGCCAGGGCAGGCGAGGGAGGGCCCCTGCAGAGGGACAGGCACGGCGGTGCCGCGGGGATCTCGGGGCCTCTGCCGCCGGGGGCGGGGGGCTCTGGGGGCTGCGGGCAGGTGGAGGGGCTGGCAGGAGACGCTGCCTCCCCATGCTTTGGGCGCTTCAGCTTTTGCTAAAACAAACAAACACCCCCTGCCCTTCACGACACCCCGGGGCAAAGGTTTCCCATGGCAGAGGGACGCAGGCCGTGCTGGGGCCACCAGCTCGCGAGGGGCTCTCGGCGTCACGGCACGGAAATGCTCTCCGCTTCCTTTCCTTTTTGGTTTTTTTTTTTCTTTTTTTTTTCCCAAGCAACACAACCGTGGCCCCATCACGGGCCAGCGCCCTCTGACCCCCCTGCCCCGGGTGCTGCGGACACTCGGGGGGTTTCCCGGCAAAGCTGCGGCTCCGCGGGCCCCCGGTCCCCTGCCAGCCCGGGCAGAGGCAGCGCCCGAGCCCTGCGGCGCTCACGGAGCAGCCGCGGCCAGCACGGGCGTGTTCGCAGCCCGGCCCCACAGAACGACCCCCGGCTCGTGCTCTGACCCGGCTGCGAGGGACAAGGGCAGCCCTGCTGGGGACACGCCGTGCCCGGGGCGCGCTGCGGTGCCGAGGTGGGAGGAGGCGTCCTTGACACGAGGGACACATTTCCTGGGCTCAGCAGCAGCTCCAGCTCCTGCGCCGGGCCCGGGAAGCGTTTCTGCAACTGGCGCTAAGCACAGCCCACGTTGTAAGCGGGGGGAGAGGCCTGGAGGGATCCCTGCCCGGTCCCTGAGGCTCGGGCACATCCCTGCACTTGTGCGGGATGCTCCAACCACCCCGAGAGGCATTTCACTGTCACACTGCGAGGGGTGGCGGGGCACAGAGCTGGGCTTGGAGGTGGCCAGCAGGAGTGGGGGCTGCCCGTGGACAGAGCCAGCTCCCAGCACGTGCAGAGCAGCAGCAGCACCCGACAGAGCCACTTCCAGGTGATCAGGTTTATTAGGGCTGAGCAGGTACTCTGGGAGTGCAGGTGGACCTGAGAAACACCCCCAAGGCCAGGCTCAGCATGACAAGGTGGGGAGAAAGCCCCTTTGGCCAAGATTTAAAAATCCATATAGGTACAAAAATGGGAATGTAAAATATAAAGGCACAGGACAGGATATTGGCAGCTATTTCAGGCCCTCACCATGCTCCCAGGCATGCCCCACTATGAGCTCTTGACTGAGCTCTCACCTTCAACTCAGCCAAAGCACCTGACCCTGCACAGACCCCAAGGACAGGATGGAGGGCACTGGCCAAACCTAGCCCTGGACACTGCCAAGGCAGCCACACAGACAGCACAGGAAGGGCAGCCCTGGGTTTTATTGCGGAGAAAGAGGTAGAAGGAACTGGACAGAAGCAGGAGCTGCTCCTGGCTCCTCTGCTGGCTCCAGTTCAAGCCCCCAGGCTGCAGACACAGAGCTACCTTGCTCTGCGGTGCTGGGGCTGTGCCTTGTCCCCAGGTACGGCCTTTCCCCCCACAGCCTTACCCTTAGGGACAGCCTTCCCCTTGGGCACAGCCTTCCTCCCCACAGCCTTACCCTTGGGCATAGCCTTTCCCCCCATAGCCTTCCCCCTGGACTCAGCCTTTCCCCCCACAGCCTTGCCCTTAGGGACAGCCTTCCCCTTAGGGACAGCCTTCCCCCTGGGCTCAGCCTTCCCCCTGGGCTCAGCCTTCCCCCTGGGCTCAGCCTTCCCCCTGGGCTCAGCCTTCCTCCCTGGCATGGGCTCCCCCCCGAGCCTGGCCCCGCTGCCAGGGGCTGTGTTGGGGACGTCCTCGGCCGAGATGGGCTGGATGATGTGGCCGCTGCGGGTGATGACGCGAGGCGCTGTGAGCCTCTGGAAGGCGCGCTGGGTGTTCCACGTGGGGCCCACGGGCGTCCGCATGCTCTGCTCGAACTGCTGGTGCCGCTCAAAGGGGAAGGGCAGCTCGCTGACCTGGGGGGACACCGCAGGGGTAATGGCCCCAAGCCACCCAGCCCAGCTCTTCCAGCCCATGCTGCCCCCAATGCCCACCGCTCCCCACCTGTCCAGGACCCACTCCCACTCTGCTTTCCCTTCTGCTGCCAGCAGAGCCCAAGAGGGCTGGAACAACCACCACCCCCAAGGGAGCAGCCCTGTCCATCCCCACCACCCCCAAGGGAGCAGCCCTGTCCATCCCCACCACCCCCAAGGGAGCAGCCCTGTCCATCCCCAGCACCCCCAAGGGAGCAGCCCTGTCCATCCCCACCACGCCCACGGGAGCAGCCCGGTCCATCCCTCCCCCTTCACTTCGGAGCTGTTTAAGCTGGATGCCAAGCGCTGGGCAGGGATTACAGGCAGGGATTGTGGATGTTTTGGGAAGGGATCACAGAGTGCCCCAGGCTTGCCCAGGAGCTGGAGCTGCCGTGGGGAGCAGGTGCCCCACCTGATGCGCTGCCGCGTGGATGTTGCGCTTCTCGCTCAGGATGACGTGGGGCAGGTGCCGGTCCTTCCGCGGCGGCGCCGGCGGCGCCTTGATCAGGAACCTGTGGGCAGTGAGGGGTCAGGCTGGCACGGGGCTGGGCTCACCCCTGAGCTCTCCCCCACTCACCTCTTGACCTTCCTGGCGCTGGGTTTGAGCCCCGTGCCGCCCCACTCGCCCCAGCCCGGCAGCACCAGGTTCACGGGCTGCGGCTTGGCCGCCTCCTCCGCCTTGCGCTTCTCCTGGCGGAAATCTGCCACCACATCGTCCCCAGCAAAGGCCTCCGTGATCACCCCACGCTGCTCCAGGCCGCCCTCCTGCACAGGGACCAGCCACGGTGGCTTAAGGGTTATTGGGAGAGACTGGGACAGATTGGGAGGCACTGCAGGAGGGTTTGTGGGTACTGGGGAGAGTGGGAAGGGGGTGAAAGTTACTGGGGGTTACTGGATGGGTGTTTTGGGTACTGGGGAGCATGGGGGAGGCCTGTCCTGCTCACCTCCTCCTCCAGGACCACAGGCAGGCTGGGGCAGTCCATCTCCTGGGGCTTGCCATCCAGCACAGCCTCCAGGCTGATCATCTTCCTCTTGGCTGCTGTTTTCTCAGTCTGTCTGTCCCCAGCTCTGCCTTCCTCCTGCTGCCGTGCTCGCTTCCCTGCCTTCCCTGCCCTCAGGGCTACCAGCTTCTCCTGCTCCTCCACAGGCTCCTCCTTGGCCAGATTCTCCACATCCTCCATGGTCTGCACACGGTGCAGCTGCTCTGAGAGCAGGAGCTGCTCCTGGGCCTGCGGGGGCAGCTCTGGCCCTGGGCTCTCCAGCTCCTCAGCACAGACTGGGGGGACTGGGCTGTCCCTGGGCTGCTCAGCACAGGCTGGGGAGACTGGGCTGTCCCCCAGCTCCTCAGCACAGGCTGGGGGGACTGGGCTGTCCCTGGGCTGCTCAGCACTGGCCTCAGTCTCATCAGCACCTACATGTTGAGGGTAGAAATGGTCACTCCACAGGCCAGAGAGTAAGGACAGCTGGGTGAAACCAGCCAAAAACTGTCCCCAGATCTCCTTTCCTTAGTCCAGCCCCCCAGCACTGCCAGCCCGCCCAGCTCAGGGCCTCAAGCTCCTCACCATGCTCCTCGCCGTGCCCCTGGGAGTTCCGTTCCCGTCGCTTCTGCTCGAAGTCTTGCAGCAGAGCCTCTTCCTCCGACAGCTCCTCCTCCTCCTCCTCCTCCATCTCGTCCTTGTTCTCCACAGCACCAGGCACTGTGTCATCTCTTGGACCCTCCTGTGCCTCAGGCTCCGGGGCTGGGCCACTGGGCTTGCCCAGCATCCAGGGATTAGCCCCGGTGGGCGTGGGCAAGGCCGGGCTGTCCCCCTCGGGCACCTCGCACGGCTCCTCCTTCTCCTCGGGCGGCTCCACCCGCACCTTCTGCATCAGCTCCTTGTTCCTGGCCAGCTGCTCCTGCATGGCCTTGCGGGCCTGGGGGGCACCGAGAGGCTCAAACACAGGGCACAGACAACACTGCCAACCTTCCCAGCCCACCTCAGCACTGAGAACCCTGTCATGGCATTCCAGTGGATAAATGGGTTTTTATAAAAGATAGAGAGCCTTTATACCGTGGCTTGGAGGGACAGGACAAGGGGGAATAGCTGCACACTAGCAGAAGGCAGGGATAGATGGGACATTGGGAAGAAATTCTTCCCTGGGAGGGTGGGGAGGCCCTGGTAGAAATTTCCCAGAGAAGCTGTGGCTGCCCCATCCCCAGAAATGTTCAAGGCCAGTTTGGCCGGGGCTAGGAGCAATTTGGTGTAATGGAAGGTGGTCCTGCCCATGGCAGGGGGGTGGAACTGAATGAGCTTTAAGGTCTCTTCCTACCAAACCCTTCTGGGGCTCCATCTCACCTCGAGGTCATACTTAGCCATAATGGCTCTGGATCGGGCCCATTTTCCCTTGTTCTGGTGCTTCAGGCTCATCCGTTCCTGCAGGAAGAGCAGCATCACACACAGAGCTCCCCAAGGAACAGGGCCCTCCCGAGGGGTGGGCAGAGGTGCCAAGGCAGCACCTGCATCCTGAGCTGCTCCAGCTCCTCCAGCCGTGCCAAGGCGGCCGCAGGGTCCGATTTGTGCAGCTGCTCAAACTCCTTCAGGGCCTGGCGCCTCCGGCTCTTCTTGAGCACGCGGTGGTACCTGGGGCAGGGGGGCGGCTCAGGGGCTGGGCAGGCCATGGCTGAGGCAGGGCCAGCCCTCCCAGCGTGCCCAGCCCAACAGGGCCACAGCCCAGCACAGCCCCAGCCTCACTTCTTGCTCTTGATCCGCTTCGCTCGCCGAGCCTTGGCCTCGTAGTAGGATTGAACTGCCCGGGCCTTCTGCAGCTCTGCCCGCCGGCGCCGCGCCTGCCAGGGAGCACCAGGGGCAGGGCTGAGCACCAGGGGCAGGGCTGAGCACCAGGGGCAGGGGGTGAGGCATGGGGAGCAGGAGGTGAGCACCAGGAGCAGAGGGTGAGCACCAGGAGCAGGGGCTGAGCACCAGGAGCAGGGCTGAGCACCAGGAGCAGGGGGTGAGGCATGGGGAGCAGGAGGTGAGCACCAGGAGCAGGGGCTGAGCACCAGGGGCAGGGCTGAGCACCAGGAGCACGGGGTGAGCACCAGGAGCACGGGGTGAGGCATGGGGAGCACGGGGTGAGCACCAGGAGCACAGGGTGAGGCATGGGGAGCACAGGGTGAGGCATGGGGAGCACGGGGTGAGCACCAGGAGCAGGGGCTGAGGCATGGGGAGCACGGGGTGAGCACCATGAGCAGGGGCTGAGGGATGGGGCTGAGGAAGAGGCCCCCAGAGCCAGGGCCCAGCAGGCTGAAGCCTCACCTCCTCCAAGCTCATGGCCTGCACCGAGGCCACCTCCTCTGCTGTCAGCAGTGGGTCTGTGATGGGCTGCTGTGTCTTGTGGAGCAAGCCAAAGATCTCCTGCTCCAGTGGCGTTCGGGCCTGTTGGGACAGCAGACACAGCAAAAGGATGATGAGAACTGCAAGGGTCAGCACTCCCCTGGATGTCCCCATCCATTCTCACTGCCCCAAGGAGCTCTGTGGAAGGCCCAGAGAAGAGACCCCCACTTGGGGGACTGGGTGGTCACAGCCCCACTCACAGGTCCCACATCACAGCCCTTGGGCCCTCTCCCAGCCACACGGCCAGGTGAGGGCAGGCAGAATTCCTCTCATAATACAGAAATGTCTCCCAGCTGCCAGAAGTGCTGACCAGGTGGCACCACACAAGGAGCATGGAGCAGGAGTTCCAGGCCAATGCCACATCCCTCCAAAACAGAAAGGGACCTTTGGGCAGATCAGTCTGAGTGACAGGTTTGGTGGGAGCTCAGCAGGGGCTGCCCCTCCCTCACCCTGGTATATGACAACTCCCAGGGATGGCAGTGGCTTCCTCCAGCAGCACAACACCACAGGAACTTCCACTCAAAACCAATCACATGCCTCTTTTGTAAGGAATGTTTCCAGGCATGCAGGATTTGGCAAACCAATCCCCTCTATCTCAGCACTTGTGGCCAAGGGACACTCTCACATGCCTGGCCTGAGAGGCTACAAGGAGGAGAGGGGACAGAGCAGGCTCCAAACCCTCTGCTCACACCTCACCTGGCTTGTCCCAGATGGAATTCACTCCTTCCCTGTGTGAGGAACACAGACCGCTCTTCTGACCTTCCCCAGCTCAGCGGGCACCTGCCCAGTGCCACCCCCACCTCCACCAGTGCCCCCAGCACAGCCAGGAGCCATCCACCTGCCCCAGGTGACCTCCAGAGCCACCCCAGCCGTGTGACCCCCCCCGTGGGCACCTTCCAGGCCGAGGTGGCCCTCTCCAGGGGAGTGACAGTGGCGATGTCCTGCCGCAGGGGGAACACCAGCTGCTCTGCTCGCCGGTTCTGCAGGACCACCTGCTGCCACTTGCCCACGTCCTTCGAGGTGGTGACGTAGGCAGCCTCCCTCACCACCTGCAGGGGAACAGGACGGGCAGAGAAAGGCAAGGCTGGCATCAGGGAGGGGCACGAGGGCCCTGGGGGCTCGGCTCAGACCTCCCTGGCTCCCTGCACTCACCCTCTTGGCCTCCTCTTTGCTCAGCGGCAGCTCCACCGCCGCCTTCCGCTTCACTCTGGCCAGCTCCTTCCTCACGCTGCCCAGCGAGGATTTGGGATGGATGGGCTGCAGCAGCTCCGACAGCACCAGCTTTTCCCCAGCACCTACGCACAGGTGTGGCGCTGCCAGGTGAGGGAGCTGCCCCTGCCCTCACAGCGGCTCCCGGTGGGCAGCGCTGCCCCAGATCCCCGAGCCCTGCCCGGCTCCCTGCCTCACCTTTGCAGCTGACATTGAACTCGGACACCTGCCCGCTGGCCTCCGAGCGCTCCGCCAGCTTCCGCCTGCGAGAGAGGGACAGAAAACAACCCCAAAGGTTCCTCGTGTCCCCCGCGTGCCCTGGAGGGTTTGGCGCCGGTGCCGAGGGCAGGGGCCGAGAACTGCAGCACCTGCCCCCCTTCCTGTGCTGCAGGAGCCCCGGGGCCGCCCCGCGGGACCCCCGCACCCTCCACTCACCGTTTCCGTCCGGACAAGGCGCTGATCGCCTCCAGGAGCTGCCGGTGCCGCCGCTCGCCATCCTCCTGCCACACGCACACGCGGTCACAGACCCAGCCCGGCACAGCGCGGCCGCGGCGGAGACCCCAGTGCAGCTCCCACGCGCTCCCGGTGTCCCCGCGGCACCGCCCGGCCGGTCCCGACATCCCCGGCCCGACATCCCCGGCCAGGCCACGTCGTCCTCCGCGGCGCCCACCCCGGCCAGGAGAGCGCCCGAATCCCCGAAAACAGCGGTGGAGGCCGCCCGTAGAGCCCGTCGCGTTTTTTCATCCCCTCTCACCCCCTCCTCGCTGTCGCTGCCGCTCCCGGCCGCCGCCGCCGCCAGGTCCTCCTCCTCCGCCATGGCCCCGCACGCCGGTACTGCCGCAAAGCGCCGCCGAGTGTCGCGCCGAGCCCTCGCGCCCTGCCGCAAAGCGCCCCCCCTGTGACGTGCGGGTTGCCATGGCAGCGGGGCCGCGGGCGGGGCGGGAGAGCCGGTGGGGACCGAGGGGGGGCCGGGAGGGACCGGGGCACGGACACCGCTGTGACGGCCTCGGACGGGCCCCCGGGGGCTCCGGGACAGCTCTGGCCTTGCCGGGGCGCCCCCGCTTCGCCGGGCAGCGGGAGCCGGCGGTGCCACCGCGGCCCAGAGCAGCTCTGCGGGTCTGCGCTCCGCCCGTGACCCTCGTGGGTCCCCCAGTCCCGGGCATTCCGGGGTTCGCTGCTTCCCCCGGGACGCGCCAGTGCCGCGGGCTCGGGGACGGAGCTGCCGCATTTACGGTTCCTCCCGCCTGGCCGGACCCGGCTCTGGGGAGCATTTCTGGGGTTGATGGGGTCCAGAGGGCCGTGTGAGCAAATACACGGAGCTCTCAGCTGCCAAGGGCTGCCCATGCCTGTCACCGCGCCTGCAGCACCCGTGCTCGCCCTCAGTCGCTCTCCTCCTCCGTGCCGGGCTGGGCGCACGGGGGGCTCGGGGCAGGGCCCTGCCGGTGGCAGGGGGACCACGAGCGGTTCCCCGTCTGCTCGCGTCTCCATAGCAACAACCGCGGGGAAAGTTCGGTGTTTTCCCCTCGGGTTCGACGCTCCGGGCCCTGCCCGTGCTGGCGGCCACGTGCGCGGCAGGAGCGCGGTGCGTGGGACTGCGGGGGCGGGATGCCTCGAGCTGGGGTGCCAGGGATGGATAGGATGCCGGGAGCGGGATGCCGGGGATGGCATCCTGGGGGCTCTCCGGACCCAGCCCCCGGGTCTGGGTGTGCAAAACCGTGTGAGAACAACTGTGCGAAATGTAGCAATGTGCGGATAGGATGGGAGGGGCGGGGAACGCGCGACGGGAGCATCCCGCGCGCTCCCCGCGGCGCTGGGGTTCGGCAGCCCGGCCCTTGTGGCCATCCGATGCGAGGAAACAAAAAAGAAAAGAGGAACGGGGGTAGCGCCGCTCGGGAGCCGCCGGGGGCTGCGCGGGGAGGTCTGGCGGGAGCCGCCGGGGTGGGGCCGGGCCGAGCCAAGCCGGGGCCGGGCCGAGCCAAGCCGGGGCCGCCGCCCCCGCCCCGTCGGAGCCCCCCCGACCCCGCCGCACCGCGCCC
>JANRGV010000023.1:458261-468542 GCA_024734035.1 Alethe castanea | reverse complement strand
GCCCTCTCCCCAGGTCCCTGTGCCCTCTCCCCCGCTCTCTGTGTCTCTCTCCAGGTCCCTGTGCCCTCTCCCCAGGTCACTGTGTCTCTCCCCAGGTCCCTGTGCCCTCTCCCCAGCTCTCTGTGTCTCTCCCCAGCTCCCTGTGCCCTCTCCCCAGCTCTCTGTGTCTCTCCCCAGGTCCCTGTGCCCTCTCCCCAGCTCTCTGTGTCTCTCCCCAGGTCCCTGTGCCCTCTCTCCAGGTCCCTCTGCCCTCTCCCCAGGTCCCTCTGCCCTCTCCCCAGCTCCCTGTGTCTCTCCCCAGGTCCCTGTGCCCTCTCCCCAGCTCCCTGTGCCCTCTCCCCAGCTCTCTGTGCCCTCTCCCCAGGTCACTGTGTCTCTCCCCAGGTCACTGTGTCTCTCCCCAGCTCTCTGTGTCTCTCCCCAGGTCCCTGTGCCGTCCGTGGGTGACCCCGAGGTGCCGGAGGAGCAGCCGCGAACGCCGGGGGAGCTGCCGGTGCCCCCGCTGGACGCTGGGCGAGCGGAGCACTAGCACCTGCTTGGAAGGATTGGAACTTTGTTGTTTTGTCTAATCGAAGCTGGAAGAGGTGGAGGAGAGGAGAAGGGCTGGCTGGCAGGCACCTGATTCCCCATGGCCGTTTTGCTTTAGTCGTTTCTCACGCGGCGCGGGCGGCGCGTCCTGGGCACCGCGGGCACTGCCACCGCCGGGGCTGCTCTGCCCGGGGCTGTCCCTCTGCCAGGGCGGGCTCAGGGCTGCTCCCTCCCTCCTGCTGAGGAATCCCCAGGGAAGGGGAAAGCCATGGTGGCAGCAGCGTCCTCTCTCCCCTCCTCCCTCCTTCCTCTAATCCGTGGCGTTGTTTTGTGGTTGGCGTGGAGACGTTTTGGTGGCCCAAGGACCCAAACAGGAGGGAAGGAGTTCTGCTGGCGGCCGTTTTTAAGTAGCTTTCTTCCCGTGCTCCTTTCCATGTGATGTAAGGAGGCAGCAGCTGTGAGGGGACCCTCCTTCCTAGCCTGGGCTTCGAGGGAGGGACAGGGCAGCCGAGGGGGCTGAGCTGCAGGGCAGGCTCTGGCTCCTGCCTGCTGCTGGGGCTGTGTTTGCTGCTGGGTGTCTGCTCTGAGCCCGCCCCAGCTGTGGCACAGCAGCTGTGCAGAACCTCAGCCCCAATTCTGTGTTGTGTCATTGCACCCCCGTGTCCACCCCTGGCCTTGCTCTGCTGTTCTCAGCTGTCCTGGACTGGCTTAGGGAGCCTTGGGCCTTCCCAGGGTTGTGCCAGCTGCCCAGGGCTGCGTGGTGTCGGTCACTTGTGTGTCCCCAACGCAGGGGGAGAGGCTGGGGGGATGGTGGGAGAGCTCTGTGCCATGGCAGGGCTCCCCCTGCTCCACAGGACCCTCACACCTCTGGGATCCCCGCAGAGGTCCTGGGGGAGGAGAGGCCATTCCGTGTCCTGGCAGATCCCATCCCACAGTACTGGGCACTCCCGTTCCTGCCTGCAGGGGTGCCCTGCCTGCCCAGCCCCGTGTGTGCTCCTGCCTGGCACTGGGACGTGCCTGCTGCTCCATCCCTGGCCTCGGTGCTGCTGCTCTCAGCAGCCGGGATCCTGCTCCCTCCGGAGCCTGGCCCGTGCCTCCCAGCCCGCTCCTTGCCCTGGGGCTGTGGCTGGCAGCGAGGGGAGGGGTGTGGTGTGAACGGGGCAGCGGCACTGCCTCCTCTGCCGGGCGAGAGGGCAGAGCTGCCCCAGCTGCTCCCAGCTGGAATGAGGCAGGGAAGGAGCCCCAGCCATGGCCCTGCAGCCAGCCCAGCCCAGCCCAGCCCCATCCTGTTCCATCCTCCCGGGACAGGGCTCCTGTGCCCCGCCCCGTGGGTGTCGCCCCAACACGCTACTGACCAAACCTCCAATTGGGTGCAAAAAAAAGTGTATTTTTTGTTTCTGCTGCTCCCTGTTCCACGAGCTGTTGTGGAGTGCTGCCTGCCGGGACCTGCCTGCACGGGTCAGGGTCTCCAGAAGGAAGGAAGGGGTTGGGTGAGGATTGGGCGATTGGGTGTTCTTTATTTTTTTTATTTTTTAATTTTAAAACAATGAAGGAAACTTAATTGGTTTGAAAATGGCTGAGCTGTAGCCCCTGCGTGTCTGTGCTGCCCCAAGCCAGCTGCCTCTTCCCCCTTCCCTGTGTTTCCAGGACTCTCCATCTCACACGTCCAGGGTGTCTTAGCTGTGTTATTTGCATCTTGCTGTCCCCCACGGCAGGTGATGTCCATGCTGAGAAGTGGCAGTGTCCTGGGCAGGCTTCAGCTGCCTGCAGCCATGGCTTCCATCCTGAGCTGCCCTCCTGAGCCTGCTGGCAAACCTGGGAGAAGCAGCCCGTGCCTGCGGTGTCTTGGCGGGGAGCGCGGTGCCCCGGCGTGCCCAGAGTGCCCACGGTGCCAGGCAGTACCCTGCAAAGTGTCCTGGGGCACCTCGTGCCCACCCAGCACCTGGCTGTGGTGCAGGAGCCGAGCTGGCCCCGAGGTCCCACCACTGGGGCTCCCCTGTCCCCTGCCAGCAGCCGTCCCCTCCAGTCCAGCGCCGCTGTCGGGGCCAGAGCGGGGAGCGGCGCTGCCAGCGGGCTCAGGGGGATTCTGCCGTGGAGAGAGCCCCCAGCTGCTCCTTGGGCCCCCCCAGCTGCTCCTTGGGCCCCCCCAGCTCGGCCTCCTCCCGGCTGCCATCCAGGGCCTCTGATCCCTCGAAGCAGCCCGAGTCCCGGGGAATGTCCCCTTTGGGCTCCGAGGGCGCCAGCAGGGCCTCGGCGCTGTCGCCATCCTCGGGCTCGCTGGCTGCTGGGAGAGGGGCCGTGCTGTTAGGGGTGCTGGGGTGCCCGTGAGGGTCCCCCAGCCCCTCCCCAGGGCTCTTACTGTCGTAGTCCAGGAGGAGCTCGGCGGCCGTGAGCAGCTTGGCGCGGTGCTGCGGGTCCGTGATGTGCAGCTCGTTCAGGTGCGTCTCCCGCAGCTCCTTGAAGTCCTCCAGGGTCTGGTACCCGTTCAGCAGGAGGGTGGGGATGTGTTCCTGGGTGGGGAGCAGGGGCAGGGGCAGGGCTGAGCAGGGCTTGGGTGCTCCCTGTGACCCCCAGTGCTGCCCTGTGGCTCCCCTGTCAGTGGGTCCAAGGTGGGCGCCTGCCCCCACGTTACCCAGAAATGCCCCACGTGTCCCCTCTGCTCCTGGGGTGCTTGGTGGAAGGTCCCATGCAGGTGGGGGACAGGGGAGAGGGGCTGGTCCCAGTGCTGGCACCCCAGTCCCGGGCTGGGTGCTGCTGTTCCCCCACAGCCCCACCCCTCACCTGCAGGTTGATGCGCTCCAGCAGCTCGTGGAGGGTCTTGGGCTTGAGGCGCTTGCTCCTGCTGGAGCCCCGGCTCCTGCGGGCAGGGACCTCCTCGGGGATCACATCCACGTAGATGAACTTGAA
The DNA here is from genome assembly GCA_024734035.1 of Alethe castanea. Lineage (NCBI taxonomy): Eukaryota > Metazoa > Chordata > Aves > Passeriformes > Muscicapidae > Alethe > Alethe castanea. The sequence continues at coordinate 465,107 of JANRGV010000023.1, read as the reverse complement.
GGAGCCCACCCTGTTGTTGAGCAGCCCGGTCCAGGTGCCCACAGGCGGCTTCTCGATGATGCCGATGATGTCCCCTTTCTAGGCAAGGGACATGGGAGAGAGGTGGGCACAGGCCTGGGGACAGCCAGGGCACACCCCCAGCTCAGGGGGTCCCCAGCCACCCTCCCTCCCTCCCTCCCTGGGCCGTGGCTCACCCGCAGCTTCAGGGAGTCCTTGTCGTAGGGGCTGGGGGTGAAGTCGGTGTGGACGCGGGCGCGGCCGCAGAAGGGGCCGGTGTAGGCTGGGCCAGCCTCCTCCAGCCGCCTGCTGTCCCCGGGGTCGCTGGGGCTGGGAATGTCACTGCCTGCGGAGAGGACAGGCTCAGCACGCCGTGCCCGGCTGGGGACGGGGGGCAGTGTCCCCTCGGGGCTGGCCTCACCGCTGGACGCCTGGCGTGCGAGGGCTGGGCGCCCGTCCTCCTCCTCCTCCAGTTCCAGGTACGACAGGGGCACCTTGTCACGGCTCTGCTCCTCCGTGCTGCTGCCTGGGGACAGCGGGCACGGGGACCCCTCCTCCTGCCCCTCTCCCTGCTGGGGGCGCCGGGGTCAGGCCGAGGCAGGGGGAGCTGTCCCCGCTCACCTGGGCCTGTCCCTGCTCACCTGTGCCTGTCCCCTGTCCCCGCTCACCTGTGCGTGTCCCCTGTCCCCGCTCACCTGTCCCCTGTCCCTGCTCACCTGTGCCTGTCCCCTGTCCCCGCTCACCTGTCCCCTGTACCCTGTCCCTGCTCACCTGTCCCCTGTACCCTGTCCCTGCTCACCTGTGCCTGTCCCCTGTCCCCGCTCACCTGTCCCCTGTCCCCTGTCCCCGCTCACCTGTGCCTGTCCCCTGTCCCCGCTCACCTTGCCCTCGGCCAGCGCTCTCACCGCCATCCTGCCCATCTTGCGGTTCATGGTGCGCGAGATCACCGCCCGCCACTTCCTGCCCAGCTTGGTCCCGCTGCTCCGCACGGCCTCCTCGGGACCGGGCTCATCCTCGGGGATCTGCCACAGGCACGGGCAGTGAAGGCACAGCCCCCAGCCTGGGCAAGCCTCAGCAGGGTCACACAGGGCTGGGAGAGCCCAAATCCCACCAGGGCTGGCTCCCTGGGGCTGCTCCGTGACACACTGGTGACACCAGGAGTTTTGGGAAGCCAGCCCTGCAGTGGGCTGTGCCCAGGGGAGCAGGATGGGTCAGGGGGTTTGCTGCCCCAGGAGAGTTGGGAACTCACATTCTCCTCCAGGTTGAATTCCTCATTTGTCACGGGGGAGCTGACCTTGGATTTGTTGAAGTCCTTGAAGCTGCTGGAACGCTGTAGAGAAAGCTGGGAGCAGGGCAGAGGTGTGAGGGGGGACATGGAAAGGTGGGAGATTGGCTTCTTCCTGCATCCCCTGTCCTTTGGGCTGCTCTGCCCATCCCACAGTGATGCTAGTGCTGGGAAGAGTTTTTTGCTCCCTTCCAGGAGCTGCCATGAACTCCCCAGAACTGGGACATGGAGCTCTTGGTGCCTGTGCAGCTGCTTGGCACAGCATTCCCAGGGCAGGGATGCTCTGATGCAGAGCCTGGCACTGCCATGCTGGGAGCAGCCCAGGGCTGTGCCATGATGCCACCCTGGCACATGGGCCAGGATGTGGGGGGACACAGGGCTCTGCAGCTCCTCTCAGCACAGGTGGGCAGGCAGTGAAGGGCAGGTGGCACCAGAGCAGCCATGTCCCTGCTGCTACCCACAGGGTCAGCTCCAGGACTGAAAGTTTTCCATGTTTTCCACCTGTGAGTGTCACCCCATAGCCCAGAGAGCACACCCCCAGCTGCCTTGGTGCCACCTCCATGCCTGAGCCATCAGAGCAGATTTTAGATCTCAGTCCTTGTGCACCTCTCTGTCCCTGCCCCTTCCAGTGTTTCCTGTGCCCCCTGCATCCCCTCCATGGCCTCAGGTGCCTGTCTCACACGGAAGGGTTTCTCGTGCCAGGAACGTCCTTGGTGCCAGCACAGCCACGTGGGCCCAGGTGTCCCTCATCCCTGGATGCCAGCACCAGCGTGCTCACACATTGGGGCAGGGTGAGCTCAGCTGTCACCAGCAGCACTCCTGGGGCCCTCAGAGCACACAGCACAGTGCTCACTCTGCCACCACCACAACCAGGGGTTTCCGTTCTCACGCACTCTGAGAGCTCCTGTGGCGGCTGAGGCCCTTCCCAGCCCTGCACAGCCTGGCCCTGTGCTGTCCCCTCTTTATTCTCCTCCTCAGCAGCTCCACTGAGCATCCCTGAGCCCCTGGTTTTGCCAGCCACTGTGGCTTTGTGCCAGCTCCAGGTGCATCTGTGCAGAGGGGATTGCTGCCTTTTGCCCTACTCCCACCCCCGTGTCCTGCTCCCACCAGATCCAGGCCCACTGAACCCCCAGATGAAAGAGCTCTGAGGCAGCACTGCCCCGGGGCTGGAGGAGCCAGGGAGAGCCTGGCAGTGGGAGTGAGTCAGGGGGGCCGGGCTCGCCCGGAGCAGGGCAGGAGGGGAAGTGAGAGCGGCTGTGGCTGGGCAAGGGCAGGGGATGCCCGCTGGGACTGGCCAGGCTGGATGTGCCACCCCAGTGCAGGGAGGGGGACTTCACCCAGATTTCCTGCGGGAGCCTGGCAGCCTGGAGTGCCACGGCAGGGCGTGTGCCTGTCACGGCACCAGGCACTGCCCCTGCTCCCCGCGGGGACTCGCTAATGCTGCTGCCAGCCCAGCAAAGTTTGGCAAGAGCTGAAGTGCCAGCTGGTGCGAGACCTGGCTGGGGATGAGGAGCCGGTTTGGGGCCCCGCCGGTGACTTCAGGCTGCAGGCTTCAGCCGCAGGGTGGCACATGGCCACGGCACGCAGGGGCTCCGGAGAGGCCGTGCCCCCGCGCCGGTGGCCGCCGGCGCTCCTGCGGCTGCCGTGGCACGGCGCTGCCGGAGGAAGCGGCGGGCGCACGTGATGGAGCTGCAGCCCCGACCGCAGCACCTTGCTGCGCAAGAGAGCAGCACCGCAGCCGCGGCCCCAGGAAATGACGGGCGGCCGCCCACGCCGGGGGACAGGGGGGACACAGCCTGCCCCAGCAGAGTCCCGCGGCTCCCACCCCTCCAGGGCTGGTACCCACGGCCGTGCCGGGGGCTGCGCATCCCAACCACGCATCCCAACAGCGTGGAAGGCACCGTGGGAGGCGGGCGAGGCCAAGACCACGCACCGGCGAGGCCACAGTGGCTGGTGGCAGCTGAGACGAGCTGATGGCAGGGCTGTCCCAGCCCCCGGGCACCAGCCGCGCTCGGACAGCCCGGGATGTGCCGGGACAGCTGCGGTGCAGAGGGGACCTGGCTCGCTCACCTTCCTGTGTCCCGGCTCCTTGTCCCCGGCGTTGGAAGGCTTGCGGCGCAGCATGGCGCTGGGGCCGGTGGCGAGCGCTCCGCGTCCGGTGGCGAGCGCTCAGCGTCCGGCGGCGGCGAGCGCTGCCCGGCCCGTTCTGTCCCGTCCCGTCCCGTCCCGTCCCGTCCCGTCCCGTCCCGACCCGCGGCACCGGCACCGAGCCGGCAGCGCACAGGAAGCCGGCGGTCACATGAGAGGCGCTTGCAGCCGAGCTCGGGGTGGCTGGCGAGGCGCGGGCTGGGGCAGGAGGAAGGAAACCCTCCAGCAGCTGCTGCCCTGCCCGGGGCCCCTGGGTGGGGACGGTGTCTGCGCCCTGGCACCTCTGGGCCGCCCCTCGGTGATGCTCTCTGTGCCTGCCTCCCTTGGCAGCGCTGCCGCCCCTCCGTGGTGCTGCCCTTGGCCATCTGCAGATGGCATCGTGTGTCCCCCCATGCAGGAGGTGACAGTCCCCAGCCCCTCTGTCGTGCGCACCCCAGTGCCTGCTCATCCTGCCGGGACGTGATGGCCAAGTCCTCTGCGTGACACTTTGGTCTGGGATGTCCCCTGGATGCTCAGGTCCTCCCTGCCCGGCACCACACCCAGGTGGGACGAGATCATGGTCAGCCCGCTGCTGGCACCCGCGGGGACATCCCTGTCTGCCCTGCATCTTCTCGCTCCAAATCCTCCGTCTTTTGCCCCAGAATTACGGTCTGCCCAAATCCATCCCCTCAGTGCAGGTGTTGGTCGCCTCAGGGCTGGACAAGGCGGCACAAGCGGGGTCACAGGAGCGAGGTTGTGGGGGACAAAGTGGCACAGGCAGGGTCACAGGAGTAGGGCTGGGGGCTGGATTAGGTGGCACAGGCAGGGTCACAGGAGCGGGGCTGGGGGCTGGATTAGGTGGCACAGGCAGGGTCACAGGAGCGGGGCTGGGGCCGGCCTCCAGCCCTAACTCCCCGGGGAGGCAGGGCGCAGCACATCGGGCACAGCAGGTCCCGCCTCGCTCATGTTTAATCACAAACGAGCAAATAGAATGCACCAAAGGAAAGGAAGTGAGGGCGGGGGCAGACACGGCCGCGGAGGGAGGGGAAGGTGCGGCGGCGGGTGCGGGCTCAGGCTCCCAGCCCGCTGAGCAGCACCGAGAGCAGCGGGGCGAGCGCCAGCGCGCCCGGGGCCAGCGTGCGGGCGCTGCTCAGCGGGAAGGGCTCGGTGCTCGCCTGCAGCCACGCGTGCTCCTCGTCCAGCCGCTGCCGCCGCAGCTCCGGCCCCACGAGCGCCCGGATCCTCTCGTAGTACGAGTTCAGGTACCGGATCTGCGACCAGGCACCGCGGAGATGCAGGGGGTGGCCTGGGTGCTGCCCCCTGCTTTGGCCTTCCCTGTCCAGCTGCCCACACCCCAACCACCGGCCCCAGTGCAGAGCTCATTGCCCCTCTTCTTGCGTGCATCCATCCTTGCTCTGTCCTCATTTACCCACTCCAGCCTCGTGCCGTGGTTCTGGCTTTTTGCTGCATCCAAGCCCCTGTGCTGACCTTGCTCCCCTGCCCGAGCACACCCCGTACCTGCTCTGGGGACAGGAGGCTGAGGTCGATGAGCTTGCGGTCATAGGGCACCAGGGACACCACCTCGAAGGTCAGAAAGGCCTCCTCGCTCTCGTGCTGCCACAGAGAGATGTCACTGAGTGTCCCTTAACCCCCTGGAGTTGTCCCCACCCCTGACTCGATGCAGCCCCCCACGTTGTGCCACCCCTGCCAGCCCATCCCCATTGCCCTACCTCAGTCTGTGCCTCCACCACCAGAGCCACGTCCTCAATGCGGATCCCGAACTCGCCATCCCGGTAATAGCCGGGCTCTGAGGGCCAGGAACAGCGTGCTGAGCCCCCAGCCCCAGCGGCGCCCCCAGCCCACCCAGCAGGGCTGGGTCTGGCCGCTGAGGGGGGCTGAGGGCTGGCACCCCGTCCCCGTCGGGCTCTGCGCCCGGGGGTGCCCCGCAGAGCCGGTGCCCTCGGGGCGCTGGCGCATACCGATGGAGGTGAACATGCCGGCCTCCAGCGGCACGTTGTTGGACTGGAAACCCACGGGCCCTGCAGGGACATGGGGCGGGTTAGGGCTCTGGGGGTGGCGTGTGCTGCAGGGACACCCCAGCAAGGGCCACAGAGCCACCGAGGCAAGGACTGTGGGGTCACCACGGCAAGCACCACAAAGGTGTTGCAAGCAGGGATTCCCCTGCCCCTTCCAGAGGCTCTGCTGGGTGATGAGAAGCCCCCAGTGAGCCCCTGACCTCGTCCCTGTCCCCGCAGCTCAGCCCACATGCCCAGCACGGGTGCTGCTGGCACCTACACTCGTGCACGGAGAGGAAGTTGCCGATGCCGTGGCCCGTGCCGTGGCCGTAGTTGAGTCCAACATCCCAGAGTGCCCGGCGGGCGAAGGACTCCACGGTTCTCCCTGGGGAATGACGAGGTGGGCTGGGGTCACGGGGACCCCGTGCTCTCCTGCTCCCCGTGCCAGGGGCTCTGTGCTGGCTTTGGCACCCACCTGCTGTGTGGGATGGGAAGACGAGGCGGGAGAGGTCGATGCTGCCCATCAGCACACGGGTGTAGGCTTCCTGTAGGGCACGGCAGGGTGACCCAGCCAGCCAGCCCTGCACATCCAGCCCTGGCCAGGACCCTGGTGCTGAGTGCCATGGGGGGTGCTGGGCAGTTCAGGGGTGTCCCGGGCAGTTCAGGGGGTGCTGGGCAGTGCAGGGGGTGCTGGGCAGTTCAGGGGGTGCTGGGCAGTGCAGGGGTGTCCTGGGCAGTGCAGGGGTGTGCTGGGCAGTTCAGGGGTGTCCTGGGCAGTGCAGGGGGTGCTGGGCAGTGCAGGGGTGTCCTGGGCAGTTCAGGGGGGTGCTGGGCAGTGCAGGGGGTGCTGGGCAGTTCAGGGGGGTGCTGGGCAGTTCAGGGGTGTCCTGGGCAGTTCAGGGGTGTTCTGGGCAGTTCAGGGGTGTGCTGGGCAGTTCAGGGGTGTCCCGGGCAGTGCAGGGGGGTGCTGGGCAGTGCAGGGGTGTCCTGGGCAGTGCAGGGGGGTGCGGGGCAGTGCAGGGGGTGCTGGGCAGTGCAGGGGTGTCCTGGGCAGTGCAGGGGTGTTCTGGTCAGTGCAGGGGGTGCTGGCTGACACGGGAGGGGTTGTTACCTTCTGCAGTGGGCTGGGCTCACTCCAGTGCACTGTGCGGGTGATGTCTGTCGTCCCGTCCCTGCAAAGGGGGGTCATGAACGAGGCTGGTGCAGCCCCAGTGCTGGCTGTGGGGGCCCGTGGGTGTGGGGCTGTGGTGGGGGTCTCTGTTCAAAGCTACGCACAGATATTGCCCTCCGGTGTCAAACAGGTACATCTCTCTCACAGACAGTGCCCGGCTGCTCCCGTTGGAGGGGCTGCGAGGGGAGGGGGGTCAGAGGCCTCTCCCTGCTGCCCCCTGCCCCCTGCCTCCTGCCCACGGCCCCCTGCCC
>JANRGV010000023.1:425146-438161 GCA_024734035.1 Alethe castanea | reverse complement strand
ACCTGCACAGGGGAGGGACAGGGACAGATCTGGGAGGGCACAGTGCCACCTGCACAGGGACAGGGACACAGGCACAGTTTGGGAGGGCACAGAGCCACCTGCACAGGGGAGGGACAGGGACAGATCTGGGAGGGCACAGTGCCACCTGCACAGGGACAGGGACACAGGCACAGCTTTGGGAGGGCTCAGAGCCACCTGCACAGGGGAGGGACACAGGCACAGTTTGGGAGGGCACAGAGCCACCTGCACAGGGACAGGGACACAAGCACAGTTTGGGAGGGCACAGTGCCACCTGCACAGGGACAGGGACACAAGCACAGTTTGGGAGGGCACAGAGCCACCTGCACAGGGGAGGGACAGAGACAGGTCTGGGAGGGCACAGAGCCACCTGCACAGGGGAGGGACAGGGACACAGGCACAGTTTGGGAGGGCACAGAGCCACCTGCACGTTGTGTAATGGGTGAGTCATCTCCACCTCACCCCCTACCTGAGCCTGGCTGCTCACCTCACCACGAGTGGTTTGGGATGGGAGGGACCGTAAAGCTCATCCTCATTCCACCCCCTGTCACAGGCAAGGATATATTCCACTATCCCAGGCTGTTCCAAGCCCCTTCCAACCTGGCCTTAGACATTTCCAGGGATGGGGCAGCTCTGAGCAAACTGTGCCAGGGCCTCCCCACCCTTATAGGGAAAAAATTCTCCCTGATGTTGGTTGAGCCTTCAGCACGATCTGCTCCTCAAGACTCACCTGCTCCTGACAGGGGTTTTTCAAGAGGCTTTTTAAAACCCAAAGCAGGATCCCAAGAAAAAACAGGATGAGACACTAATACTGAAATCCCAAAGGAGAGGTGCTCAAGGGATAAGAAAATGTGGAAGCAATGGGAGTGGAAGCTGGCAAATCTACAGAGGTGGAAAAGCAGCAGCTTACTGGACAAAAACCCTTCATGTAAGGATGAGAGTGTGAGATAGGAGAGGAGAGGAAAGGTATTACATGGCAGAGAGACACAAACAATGGGGCTGAGCTTTCAGGTGCACAGAAAGAAAGGACTCTCCTGGCTGAACAAGAATGGGAACATGAACTGGCACTCAGGAGCTGCTGCACCTCACTGGAACATGGCCAGGTAAGGAAGTAAGGAGAGATGAATGAAATCAGAATTACAGCCCCCAAAATGGGACAAGCCCAGAAACAGCTGAGAGTACCCAAAGGACAAGAGGTGCCTGGGGCACCACTGCACCCTCTGTCACACACACAACGAGCTGTGGGAGGAGGAATATTGATGCTGGGGGCTGGCAAAGGCTGGGGGGAGAACAGTTCCCTGCAGCACAGAGATCTCTCCCTGATGAGCTATCTGTCACCCCAGGCATTATCTCTCACTGTGGCTGGTGTGGGAGGAAATGGCCAGAGAGGCTGTGACATTGCTCATCTGCTGAGCTGTGTCCTTCAGCACCCCACACCCACACCACAGACTTCCCTTCGGTCCTGCTGCTCCTGCCTGCTCCTTCCCCTGAGCAGTGGGAATGCAGCCAGAAGGAAAAGGTCCCCAGGGACTCATCATGGCAGAAGAAGCTCATACACCTTGGATGAGAGGACCCCAATCACTTATCACAATCTCTTATGACACCACAGTGCCACCCAGCTGAGCCTGCCAGCACCAGGAACACCAGCAGGAGGTGCTGGGATCGCTTTTTCATCCCAAACAATATTTAGAGCCTACTCAGAATAAAGGGATAAAGTTCAGGCTGTCAAAAGCCATCAGCTGTGGAAGATGGGAAGAATAAAAGAGCACCTCGAGCTCTGTGAAGTCACTGAGCTCAGAGCCAGCACAGAGAAGCCGAGCTGCAGGCACTGCTCCTGCCTTTGGGAGCAATGAGAATTTGGGAATCAGGCCTCCCTGGGCTAGGAGCTGCTCCAGAACTCACCAGGTCTATGAGCTTGGTGACTGGAACCTCTCGGATGGGTCGCTTCATGCGGCACAAGGCCTCGAGCGAGGTGCCGAAGCAGCTGGGCAGGTAGGTGCCACTGATGGTCAGGAAATAGTCCTTGCCCCGGTGCAGGTGCAGCACAAGGATATCCTCAATCTTATCCTCGCCAGAGTTGAGCAGGGTGACCGAGTCCTTGCTGACGTACACGTCCAGGGAGATCTCTGTGCTCTCATCTGCAACACAGCCGAGCTCTCAAGGACACACTCTCCAAAAGGGATGCCAAGGACAAACACACAAAGGCCACAACAGAGAAGACAACGCTGATGGCAAGGAAGGTGGGACACAGGGAGGATGGGAAGGACTGAATGGAGATGGGCTGGGGGTTACAGCAGCACCCTCACCTGGCTCCAGGTAACCCTCACAAGGCTCGGCCCGAAGCCACGGCTTGCAGTAGTGGCTGTCATTGAGCTTTGGGATGAAGGAGAAGTGACAGGTGACCTGCCCATTATTGGTAATCTGAAACTTCTGTTTCTGCAGCTGACGGAACTTCACGTTCTCAAACTCGAACTGCAGAGCAAGGAGAAATCAAGTGATATTAGTGGCCAGGACATGGCCCGTGGCCAGGCCCCCACAGACTCTGCAGTGGCCCCCACGGCTGAGAGGAGCCCATCCAGTGCAGAATTCCTCACAGAAGTCCTGCTAAGGAGCCAAGACAACACATACTCGCTAACCCAACTCCTGATGATAAGATAAAGGCTAGAGCTCAATTTCCTACAATACAGTTTATTGAAACAAAGTCTTTGAAAGAAGTTCTGGCACTTTGAAGGCTGCTGTGTTTGGGCAGTGACAGCGATCCCAGTTTCATCTCACCTCTCTCCTGCTCAGCTCCAGTGAAGGAAGAAAGTCATTCTCCATCCTGTCCATTATACGGACAATGTCTTCAAACAGCTTCCGATACTTCTGCTCATCCACAACCTTCACCTGTGGGAGGCAACAAACCTCAGCAAAGCTCCTGACTGGCCTTCACAGGAACCCTCCTGATCATGAGCAAACTGCAGAAGTGAATTATTTCTCTAAGCACTTGCTTCTGTAGCTGCAAGGCTGAGACAGTACACACGTGTGCATTCCCAAGCTGTGTCTGGCACTTTACACAGATTTCACGCCTGCAGATGTTACCAGGGTCTGTCTGGCCACTGGTCACACAGCTGGGAGATCACCTGTGAGACAGCATTGGCATGCTGCAGCACTCCTCATGATTCTCCAGAGGGAAAGGAGAAAGGCTTTTCTTTAAACAGACTCAGCCTATCCTACTCAGCCCAGGTGAGGCACACATGCAGTGGTGTGTGCTGGGCTCCCAGTACAGCAGAGACAGGGAGCTCTCACGTAGATGGGACCAAACAACCCAAGGTCCTTTCCAACCTGACCCATGCTGTGACCTGAGCCACGCAGGGAGCAGGAGGTAGCAAAAATGGACGTGGAGTGTCCCCAGTATACCCGAATTTGCTGTCACTCCCCACTGAGGACATTCAGGTGTGGCCCAGGTGACAGAGCACAGGTACAGCCAGGCCCAGGCTGCTGCTGTGTCTCCATGTGGAGGAGGGAACAGCAGCACTCCCCCACCCCAGTGCTGCCAGAGGAGCACCCCCACAGCAGGCACATTGCAAAGCCTTAGCAGAGGCGTGCTGGCTCCAGCAGAGCACCGCCTGGCAGAGCTGGGATCCTGCCCCACACACACAGACCTACCCCAATGCGGAACAGGGCACTGACAGGTTTGTGGTCACTGGTCTTGAGCTCCATGTGGCTGCAGTAGCGGAGCTGGCTGACGTCCCCTCCCCTCCAGAGGATCCGGTCACACCACGCCGGCACACGACACTTCCCACTGCAGGGAAGAACAGCTTACCAGGGGATCCAGCAGTCCTAGCAGGCCATCCAACTGCTCCTCCTCCCAGCAGGGCAGCTCCCTCCACCCACACCATCACAGCACTGATGGGGTGAACTACTGCCACTTACCCCAACTAGAATTCTGTTACTTCTTCTGCTCTCTCCCCCCTCACAATACAGCAGATAAAATTCTTACCCTTTTCCAGCACCAGGAAACAAAATAATCCTCAGTCAAGCCCATTTCCACAGCCTGAACCCATGTATGCTGTGACCCAAGCTGCATGACTTTGTTGTGCTGCCAGGCCTTTCTGCCCACAGTCCAACCCATCATTTATTGTTTCCACTGCAGAAAGTCTACTCAGTGATTACTACTATGTTGTGAAGCCTGAATCCTGGGTTATCCTTCTTCAGATTAACTACTGTGCTGATTCATAAACATGGCAAGTCAAACTCCATCACTACATGGTTTGAAAGTCCTTCTTGGAAGTTTCTCCCTTCGGAGCAGCCCCTGCAGGAGATGCATCCATGTCTGTGGGAAGCACCAAGCAGGAACCACAGCTGCTATCACAGTGCAGCCACCCTGTGGGTGTGCAAGTCAGGGCACAGGGTGACTCAGAGAACCTGTTTCCTTAGCTCCTCAATTCCTTTTTTATCCTGCTTGCCTGTCCCTGGTAATAGAAAAAGCCCCCAGTGCAGGGTCACCTGAGCTCACACTTCACCTGAGCTCACCCATGGGCTCAGCAGCAAGAGAGGTTTAAGGGATGTGCCTGGTCAATGTACACAGGGGCTGCTTATTGCAGAAGGAGGGAAAGAAGAGAAGGCCAAACATAACACTGACAGGTACTCACAGCTCTGGGAAGCAGGAAATCAAGTCTTGTGAGAAAATGCATTTTATGTCATAGGTAAAGATGCCCAGTGGCAGCCAAGGTACCTGGAGTCCCAGCGATCTGTTTTAGAGTCGTATTTATACGTGGGGATGAATTTAATATCTCCCTCCATGAAATCTGCAAATGCTTTCTTCTGAGTGCGCTGAATATTCAGCTAAAGCAGAAAAAGAAAGCTTTAAAAAGAAAAAAAAACAACAAACCAAGCCAAAGAAACCCTCCCCTGCCATAGTAGTGTCAGAGAGCAGATCTACAGGCACAGTAACCACAGCCTGAGGTCATTCTGTGGGATTCACAGACACCCCCAGGGTGCCCCTGACACCTTTAACACACAAGAGGAATGTTTTCCAAACAGACTGAGTACAAATGGGCATGGTACTGCTCACCAGGGCATGCAGACAACATTGAGCAAGAGTTAAGGGAAATATTAATTACTAAATGCTTTCATCAGTTTTCAGGCTTAAGATTGCCATCATTAATCCTTCCCCATCAATCATTTTACAAGAGCCTCCAGGATTGCACTTGCCTGACAACCTGACACCACCTCCTTTGCCCCTTTTCTCTTCTGAAAAATCTCATGGATGTTTTCCTCACTAAGACCTAAGCTACAGCTCTTTCCTGCACAAAGCTCTGCAGTACAGCAAAAACGAGCTACAGAGGACAATCAGCCAAATTTTCTGCTAACTGTGTCAGAGGTGATATTGCACCACTGCTGTTCATGTTTCCTGGGTGCAACCCTTCACCTGAAAGGCACATGCCACCACCATGTGCTGCAGGGAAGTGACAGCACACAATTCACATCAAACTGGCTGAGCAGATTTGGGCTCCAAATCAATACCTCGTCCACAACACTGAGCTTTTGTTGCAGTTACAAATGCCTGTGTTCAGCTTGGAGAGCTCCTGCACTGAGACACAGACACACTTACACAGTGACTGCCTGAGTCACCCAGTTACCCCAGTATGGACAGCTTGGATTTGTTCAGGGGGATGTGCAAGCAGCACACCCAGAGCTCTGCCAGGGCCCAGTGTCCGTTCTGTGTCCAGACCCTTACTGCAGCGTGCCATGGAACTCTGTAGGTTGGAAAAGCCCTCCAAAACCACCGAGTCCAACTGTGCTCAGATGTGTGCTCCAGCCCCTTCCCCAGCTCCATGCCTGCCTGCTCCTCCCCTCAGAGGCACATCCTAAACCAAGGTGGCCTCACAGGGATGGGCTGGATGTGGGTGAGCTCACTGACCTGGTCGTACGTCAGCAGCTTCTGAAGCTCGTTCTTGCTGATGAGATTCTTCACTTCACCAGCATCCAGCAGACACAGCCTGTAGTTCAGGTCTCCCAGCCAGATAACAACACTGCAAACAAAGACACACATGGAATCACGGAGTGGCCTGGTCTGGAAATGAGCTTAAAGCTCATCTTGTTCCACCCCCTGACATGGCAGGGACACCTTCCACTGTCCCAGGCTGCTCCAAGCCCTGTCCAACCTGGCCTTGAACAATTTCAGGGATGGGGCAGCCACAGCTGCTTTGAGCAGCCTGTGCCAGGGCCTCACCACCCTCACAGGGAAGAATTTTGGGAGCAGATCAGCAGTTAACAGCTCCCCTTTTTAAACCACATTAAAGCTGAGACATGTGGAAGATAAAAAGGAGACATTAAAGATTGAGTCCAACAGCAGAAATTTCTAGTGACAGCCGATCCTACAGGACTAAGTCCATCTCCTTTGGAATTCCCCAAAGACTGAAGACTTGGTTTAGTAGGAGATCATGTGTTTGTCCCTGAAAAAAGCCAGAGAACAGCAGTGTCTCTCAAATGAAGCAAAACCAGTGCTCACACAAAACCCAGCTGGTATTGAGGCTCCTCTCAGGTTAAGAAGAGGGCAGTGGTGGATCTCATTAAGCAGAGCCAGCCAGCAGGACAGGTGAGGTGTCTGGATCTGCAGGGTTATCCCTCACTGACACCCTGCTTTTACCTTTGGTTTTTCACTGCCTTCCCTTCAACCAGGGCAGACCACTGGTGCACCACCACCGAGCCTGACACAGAATTAGCTGCAGCAGAACTATGTTCTGGAGTTTACAGCCTCCTGGACATTGTTTCCCATCCCAGCCATCAGCCACACCTCAGCAGCACCTGCTCCCACCTTGCTCCTCTCCAGGCCCACAGCCTTCTTGCTACCAGCAGCTGAAGAAACACTCAAGGGACTCACTCTTTACTCCATGAAGATTTCATTTAAAGATTAAAATTTAAACCCCTTGCTAGTACCAAAGCTCTTCCTGTTTATAGTCAAACCTCAACATTTCCATTAGTGGATTATCAAGGATAATCTAATATTTGAAGATTTTTTTTCTGTACTAATCCACTCTATGTTTCTGGTTCTTAGATGGTTTAAGTATTAATTACAGAAGTACCAACCACTTGTACTCTGTTTGGGCCTGCAGAAAAGGAGGTTATACACAAATGCAAGGAGAGGGACACTGGGGACAGGGTGCACAAGGCACTGCAGCAAGGAGGTGACCAGTCTGTCTGCAGGAGCTGCAGCACACCACAGCCCTTGGGATTTCAAATCATTTCATCAAGCCAGAAAACTGATCTGCATGAAACCTCCTGTTGCTGCAGCTCTGCCTTGACTTGGGTTACTCAGCACTGAAGATGCCAACTCACTCGTGTTTCATGATGTTGAGCTCAGCCAGGCTGTCTGAGCTGGGGATCAGGAAGCACATCCTGGCACAGATGTCCTTGTAGTCCTGGTTGCGGCGCTCAAAGTCCTCCACGTGGGCAGCCAGGTGCGAGTTGACCACACAGAAGGTGGTGTTGTAGAACATGAACCTGATGGCCACACCACCCTTGTTGCCCTGGGGACAGGAGGGAGCAGTGGGGCTGGAGCAGGTGGCAGCTGAGGCACGGGGAGGGGACTGGGATAGCACAGGTGACCAAACCAGACTGTGCCACTTCTTGCATGGACACAGGGAAGAAACAAGCCGCCATGGGTGACTCACCATCTTCCCCATGACTCCTGTGCCCACAGACTCTGTCACAACCTCTCTGATATTGCTCAGATGATCCTTCTTAGCAAATATGAGCAACATCATCCCAACCAGGCGGATCATTTGCACCTGCAAAAATAAACAGGACCCTGAATTCCCAGAGAGGCAGTGTAAATGCAGTTCTGATCTGATCTGCTCTGCCTGATGCTCTGCTCTCCCTGTTCCTTGTGTTCTCTGCTCAATCCCTAATTGCAACAACAGATCCAAAGGGTCTCCTGTCCACAGCAAGGTTCTTGGGGTCCATCTGCAACCCCCCAGGAGCTGTCAGTGATGCTGAGCTCCCTGCATTCCCTACTCTGGTCACTTCCTACAGCAGGATGGGCACAGAAAAACTCAATAAATGTCCAGCAGGTTTGTGACTCAGGTCTCAGCTCTTGCTGTGCTCTAAGCAGCACCAGCAGAGAAGCCCCCAAGTGCTCCAGCCAAGCCCAGAGCTGGGGCTGTGCTGAGGCTGCAGGTGCAGTGGGAGTCAGAGCTCACCTTGCCTTACTGCAGGCTCCAGTGCAGAGGGGAATGCACAGAGATGTTCTCATTTCCCTGAGGCAGGAGTAGCAAAAGGCATCTCTGAGCTACAGACTGACCCATTCTCAGGGAATACTCCTTCCCTAAAGCCAAGAGCCCCTCTGGATCTGAGCAGGTATCTGCTCCTGCAGAGCTCAGCCCACAGAGGTCAACACTGTGCTCACGTCCCAGTGGGGACCTCAGCTCTGCTGCTGATCTCCTACATGTGCTAAGCCAACACTGCCCAGTCTGACTTTCCTGCACCTCCAAACAGTGGTACCACCACTCTGAAACAGTGACAAGGCTCACCTGCATGCACAGTCTGCATGCTCCCCTCTATGCACAGAAACATTCACATGTGTTGGGATTAAGCAGTGGAGTGAGGAAAGCTGAGAGCAGAGAATTTGGCTGCAAGGGCCCAGCACCCAGCCTGCTCTGCAGGAGCTGAATTTGCAAGTGACCACAAGCCTTATCTACAGCTTGGGCCACTTCCCCCTCCTGCAGCCGTATCCTGTGCTCTCTCTTTCACTAAGGTGGGAGGAATTCACCCAAAACTCAAGTGAAGCAAAGGGAGAGGAGGGAGCAGGAGCCTCTCTGCAGCTCAGGACAGGACTCCTGGCCTTGCTCCTTGGACAGGGAGGAAAGGAAGAACCCTTCTCCTTTTTCCTTCCCATGATGCCAGCTCCATGCCAAGCCCCCATGCCACTGAGCAGAACTCACTTTCTTGTATTTGGCCTTAGGGTGCAGGGACCTCTCCACAGCAGCCAGCCACTCCTGCTCCTTTGTAGAGTCCAAGTAGAAAAAGGCCTCTGTGCTGAGGTCCAGCTCCTGGAACCTGGAAAGCCAAGAGCTTAGCACCTCCAGCCCCCCTGCACATCACCCTCCTCCTCCAGCACAGCCCTTGGGGGAACAGCTGCTTATGGCCACTGAGAAACCACTTCAGGCAGAGGACAAGGAGCGAGCTCTGCAGGTGCCTCCAGGAAAATCTGTGATGTCATGCTAGCTTTGTTCACCCTGATCTGCTGCCTCATCCAATGGCTCTTTGCCCTCAGAAGGCCCCTGTGTGACCCAGCTCAGCTCTGTGCAGGCTCTGAGAGCCAAACCCAGCCTAAACCCAGCCTAAACCCAGCCCAGCCCCCCTGGAGGCCCCCAGCTGCTCACCCAATGCAGTAGAAGTCTGGAGGCTCCGTGTCATACACCAGCCACGGACTCAAGAAGCTGTCAGGAGACTGCCCGTTCACATTCCACGTTCCCACAAAGAACCTGCAACACAAAAGCAGCTGAGCTGTTCGAAACACAATGCAAAGCACAGCAGTGCTCCAGCTGGAAGCAGGCACTGGGAGCTGCTCCCTGCATGGGGCAATGACAGCCCTGGGGGAACTGAAAGCCACAGAATCACTGAGGCTGGAAAAGCCCTCCAGGGTCATCAAGTCCAAGCCGTGCCCAGTCCCCACCCTGGCCCCAGCCCAGAGCTCTAAGTGCCACATCCAGGCATTCCTTGCACACCTCCAGAGATGGGGACTCCAAACCTCCCTGGGCAGCCCTTCCAATGCCTGACCACTCTTTCCATGGGGAAATTCCTCCTGGTGTCCAACCTGAACCCTTCCTGGTGCAGTTTGAGGCTGTTTCCTCTTGTACTCTCCCTTGCTCCCTAGGAGCAGAGCCCAACCCCCACAGCTGCCCCCTCCTGTCAGGGAGCTGTGCAGAGCCAGAAGGTCCCCCCTGAGCCTCCTTTTCTCCAGGCTGAGGCTCCCCTGCTCCCTCAGCTGCTCCTGGAAAACTCTCCGAGGCTTGGCTCTCTCCCAGTGACACTCCCCTTGCAGTAAGACATTCCACCAGCAAACATCTGGCTCTTTTAACACCACGTCACGAGGGCCAGCACCATGACACTATGGTGGGACATCTTTCTGCCCACCTGCTCCAGCCTCACCAAGGCTCAGAGAGCTGACACACACACACACACAGAGAAGACAAAAGGAGCAGCTGCCCCATGGGCATTTGGTGACTTTTGGGCTGTACCACCCTCACTGGCCCCCCTGAGCTGCAACCCATCAGCAGCTGCCAGGGTCCAACCCTGGGGGAGATCCAAGCTCACAGGAGAGATCCTGCAGCTCTGTCCTTCCCTCCCAGGTCTCACCTGAAGTTGTGCAGGTTGATGTAGGCCTTCTCCCTTTTGGCCAGCAAGTGTTTGATGAGCCCCTCTCTCTGCCCCGACTGCGTGCTGGGCAGAAACATCTTGCGCATGGTGTTGGTCACCTTGGGCTGTTCCCTGGATGTGCCTTCTCTCTCTCGGTGAAATCTAGGAAGCAGGCAAGAGCAGCACTAGAAACAGTTCTGCTGTCTAGGAAGAAAAGTAAAAAAGGGAACAGATCTCCTGCTTTACTTACTGCTTACTCTGAGGGACCGGAGGAGGCGGGGGCTCCCGCCGAGATCCCGTTTGGTGGTTTTGCATGTTTCTTTTCTCTTCTAGGCTCAGAGTGTTGAAGTCATCCTCAAACCCCAGAGCTCCTGCAATGAAAAATCCAAGAAAAGCAGCCTGAGAAACAATCTGAAACAGCTCAGATCAACAAGGAAAAAATGTAATTCCACAGAAAGCGAAAACCAAATGATAGTAGGAATACATCAACTGTGTGACCCTAGACATGGGAGAAAGGGGCACTAACCACAAGTCAAGGCAGGAAGGCGCTTAACATGCACAAACCAAGGGTGAAAATAGCACTCAGGAAGGAATGAAGAGACAAGGAAGCAGGGCCAGACCCAGCTCCTACCCTGGGCACCCCAGCACTGCACAAGCCACCTGTACCTGGAGACAGACCTGGCAGGCTCCTCTCCACCTGGTGCCAGACGGCTGAGTCCTTAGCTTCAGGAAGAGACGCTTTCAGGTGGGCTGGGAAAAAACCCATCCCGGTCAGAAACTGCTGGCAGAGGATTTCCCAGGCCCGGGGGCAGCTCTGCTCACCTTCCTGTATGCTCTGCACCTCTGACAGGAAGCCCAGGCAGCGCTCCTCGTCAGGGATCTCGAAGAGCCGCTCGGGCGCCGCGTCACCCTGGATCCGCACCTTGCAGCCTGCTGCAAACACACTCCCTGAGTCAGCCCAGGCTGCCCCACAGGCCCCAGGCCTCCCAGCCAGCCTCAGGTGCTGCTGGTGATGGAAACCTGCACCTAAGTTACTCTCCCTGCGCTTCTGTGGACCCCCCCGCCCTGCCTGGGGTATCCCCAGCACGTTCTCCTGGCTTTAGGAATCCTCCCTACTGCAATCTCACAGAGAAGAGTTCTAAAAGCAGAAAGAAAAATTGCAAACATTTCAATCATTTGCATTTCAAACCTTATCTGTAATGACAACTGAGTGTCTGACAGAGCCAGATGACAGTATCAGAGGGAAAACAATCCTTGTTTGAGCAGGAGACAAACACAGAGCCTGGGGGAAGACTGGAAGGCAAAACAAGAACCATGGCGTGTCCCCTGACAGGACCTTTAGCTTCACCAGTGCCCTTATGAAACTTACTGTTTGTAGCTATATCAATCAGCAGAGTTTCTTCTGCCTCTAGAAAAGAGAAAAACAGCATCAGTAGAGCTGCAGTAATTGAGGACTCATAATTACACAGCCTGCTACTGGCCATGAGAGTCCTGACAGGAACAAAGAGCTCTAATTTACATCTGTACATTCCTAACGGCTCTGGCAGAGAGAACCTGGACAGACACCTCCCAACAAGTGTCCCAGGGAGATTCCCAGCACACACTTCTCATGCACCTGGACAGTTTATCCCCATCAGCACAGCTACTTTGACAAGGAACTTCAGAGCTTCTCTACCGAGCAAGACCAGGGGCAGAACATCACTGGACTGCACATAAGGGAAAGAGCAAATTCAGGAAAAAGGACTTTTACCCCTTACAAGGATTCGCCCCAGGGCCACTTGCTGCTATTTAAGTTCTTCTAAGACAAGGCCTAAAGCCCTTCCTCATCCAACAGGTGGGATGCTGAGAGCTCGCTAGACCTTATGGAAGTTTAGACAGAAACACGCAGGAAAAGGCAACAGCTCCCAACTCTTGGCACAGCAGAGAAGCTGGGGAGACAGACACCAGCTGACACCAAATTCCAGACCCTGAAACCAGGCTCTGCATCTGCCCACCACACACTGGAGCCAGCCCAGCTCCTCACAACTGCATGCTGACATGGAATGACAACCTGCTTGGACGAGGAACAAGGGGATTCCATAAAATCTGAGTTGCTGTTTCACAGGGAAAGGATTCAGTTCACTGTGGCTCGGGAGGCAGGTCAGGAAACACCACCCAGTTTGGGGTTTGTGGATGAACAGCAGGGATTCTGAACCTTCCCCCCAGCAGTCGGTACCTTGCACACATTTGAAGCGGCTATTGATGGGAATATAATCCGGATCGGCGTTTTCTTTCTCCTGGGAGCGAATAACGACCCTGCAGACAGAAGGAAGGTTTGCAAAGACCCGGCAGCAACGCCCTGCTCAAGCACGCACAAACAGGAGCTGTGTGTACAGAGCCACAATGTTTGATTCTTATCGCTAAGCTTCTGGGGCAGGAGGAGGAAAAAGGCAGCGAAGGTGAGACCGTGCAGGACGTGATAACTGATAAAAGATTCGTGTTAATCATAAAAGTAATGGGGTTTGTATAAACCAGAATACTTAAGTCTGAAATGAAGCATGACACTAAAGAAAGGAAAATATAAGATTAAATAATTCTGTTTTAAATCCCCCTGTTATGAATATTATGTTTTCTAAATAAGTTGTATCTACTGACAGCTTGCAAAACAAGGCTT
>JANRGV010000023.1:405727-416324 GCA_024734035.1 Alethe castanea | reverse complement strand
TGAGTGTCTGTAAGTCTGTCTGAGTGTGTCTGAGTGTGCCTGAGTGTGTGTGAGTGTCTGTAAGTCTGTCTGAGTGTGTCTGAGTGTGCCTGAGTGTGTGTGAGTGTCTGTAAGTCTGTCTGAGTGTTCTCAGTGTGTCTGAGTGTGTGTGTCTATCCAGGTGCGTGTGAGTGTGCGTGAATCTGTGAGTGTGAGCGTGTGTGAGTGTTTTTGAGCGTGTCCCTCGGCAGCCCAAAGAAGCACAGGCACAGGCACAGGTGTGTAGCAGGGAGCACTTTACCAAGCTGGCGAGATAAAAAGTACAACATTCCATAGTTGGCACCTTGGCGGCCCCGAGCCCGGGGCAGGGCTCTCCCGGGCCCCGCTGCCTTCCCGGCGGAACAGCCGCAGCCAGAGGGAGCCCAGCGGGGAGTGAGCGGCCAGGGACGGGCACCCAGCCAGGAAGAGCCTCAGGAAGAGCCCCAGGAAGAGCATGCTGCTCCGGCCAGGGAAATTAGGATCTCC
Organism: Alethe castanea; assembly: GCA_024734035.1. Classification (NCBI taxonomy): domain Eukaryota; kingdom Metazoa; phylum Chordata; class Aves; order Passeriformes; family Muscicapidae; genus Alethe; species Alethe castanea. Next base: position 415,820 of record JANRGV010000023.1, on the reverse strand, counting down.
AACCCTTGGCCAATCTCCATCGCACAGCCGATCTCCATTCCACGGCCAGTCTCTGTCCCACACTTGGCCTCTGGCCCACTTGGCCATTTCCCCCCAGTAGCATTGGCCACTCCAGCTGCCAGTGGTGCTGGGGGTGTTGCAGGGGGGTCCCTGCCCCGTGCTTGCCCCCAGCCCCCTTTGCCGGCTCTGTCCCTGGTTTCCTGAGCAGTCATGTGCAAAATGTACCCGTCCCCAGAGCTTCCCGGGCTGTGCCCTGGCCCCATCCCGCACCAGCACCCTGCCACTGGCTGGGGCCAGGGGATGGGGGTGAAATGTGGACATTCGTTAGAGCTTTTTTTTGTGTGTTTGTTTTTTTTTCCTGAGTTTCGCAGCCTGGCTCTTAATTACAGGCTTAAATCTGCAGCCCTAGGAGAGTAAAGGGAGAGATGGGTGAGTACCAGGAGGGAGGAGAGGGGAACCAACTGGAGCCTCAGTGGGATCAGATGCAGGATGGGGGCAAGGATAGGGAAGTGTTTGCCTGGGCTGTGCTCCCCAGGGATGCAGAGCTCCTGGTGGGGCAGAGACCCCCAGAGCAGCCCAGGCCCCTCGGAGGAGCAGCTGAAGCGCTGCTGTGGTGCCCTGCTGCTGCCTGGACCCACTGCACCGCTCCCCCTGGCACAGGAGGGCTGGAGTGTGTGGAAACACACCAAGAAATCCAGCAGAAATTTCCCTAAACGCCGTGTTTCCTTGTCAGCCGCAGCTGGCCTTTCCTGGTTCTCTGGGCTCGTGTTCCCTCCCCACAGCATGGCCTCTGTCCCTGGGCCCCCAGGCTTGAGCCAGGCCAGGAGGAGGCAGCTGGGGCTGAGGGGGACAAATCCCACCCGGAACGTGCAAACCCTCCTCCATGGCCCCGTGCACGTGCCCTGATGGCACTGGTGGCCAGTGAGCACGGGTGAGTGGTAGGCAACCCTGGAGGGACCCAGGAGTCAGCAGGGAGGTGGCTCAGGTGATGTCCATCTGGATTCCAGCCACCATCTCGGGAGCATCCCAGGACCTCTGGGGCAGCAGAAGTCTGGGTCTGTCGCAGGGTCTGTCAGGGAGATGCAGGAGGCAGAGCTGGGGACGAGCTTCCTTCCCATGGCACCGCACCCCATGGCCCCAGTTGGCAGCTGGGTGCAGGACACGGCACAGGGGCTGGAGGGGAGTGGGGTGCCTGCCAGACCCCCTGTGCAGTGAGGCCAGGGGGCTGGCAGTGGAGAAGACCCCGGGGTTTGTTTTTGGACTGAGAGCTAAGGAGCTCCAAAATGCAGCATTTTGGGGGCTTTCAAGGGGTGGAGGTTTGGCTTGAGGTGGTGGCGCTGGCTGCGGACGCCGGGTGCCAGTTCCCTGTGTGACAGGGAGGGTGCTCAGGGCAATGACAGGGAACCTCCTGTGACTCTTCGAAAGCAACCGCAGATCCAGCCGAACCCCTGGCGTCTTCCCGAAGTGCATCTGTGTGTCCAGCTGAATTCAACCAGGGGACCTCTGCATGGGAAACTCAAGGTACAGTGTCAAAGGGAAGAGAATCAAACATCACCACCACTGTGCATTAGAAAAGCTGTTTAAAGTACCACATGCCAAAGGGACCAAAGAGTCTGAAGCTGCTTCGCTGCAGGCATGGGGCGACACCAGGGCTGTGATCCTGTTCTGCTTCTTGGGCAGGCGCCTTCCACCCCAGGAGCTGGCTCAGCCAGGGCCAGTTCCAGCTGCTTCCCTCGTGGGAAGGGCCCAGAGCCAGGAGGGCTTGGGCTCCAGCCGCTGCCTCTCTGCCAGCAGCTCTCCAAGTAAGGAACAAAAGCAGAACCCCCCAGCAGGACACAGGGGCTCCCCGGCAGCCAGGACAGCCCTTTGCAGCAGCGCTCCCTCTGCAGCCATTGCCACCCCTCCGGCTGGAGGGGCCCCTGTGTTGTCAGGGCTGGCTTTTGGGGCTGTTTGCACCGTCCAGCTCAGGGGCAAACTCTGTGATGACCCTCCGGGCCAGCGGGTTCGTGGTCTTGAGCAGTTCAGCAGCAGATGGCCGAGTACCGGGGCTGGTTTTGCTGCTCTTCTTCTGCAGCAGGGCTTTAAAATCCTCATTCCTGCTGGAAGACTTCCCACTGCTGCCCGCTGCTGCCAGGGCCTCGCCAGCTGGGGAGCCTGAGGTCTTTACAGGTGAGTGGGAGGTGGGTCGGCTGCTGAAGGTGTCACCAGGCTCTTTCCGCCCCAGGACCTTCCTCTTTGACCTAGGCACCAAAGGGACACAGGTGGGAGCAGGCTGGGGCTGTGGCAAGGTCCCAGAGTGCCCAGAGGGGCGTGGTAGTGCCCAGCCTGCTCTGCTGGGTAGGGTGACAACGTGAGCATGGCAGGTGATGCTCCTGGCAGGCAGGACTAATCTGGATGCTCCCTGCTGGTCACACTCTGCTCAAGGCAGCAGCAACCGGGCTGTCCCCAAGGACGAACATTGGCCCCAGTATGGAAAATGGCAGTGTTGTGGTGGGGGGACACTACACCCAGAGCTGTGGCAGTGGTGGCACACAGTGGGCACAGGGGCTGTCCCCTCCCGTGCCTGCCCCAGCCTTACCTGTGGATCACTGTGAAGAGATCCTCCGTGGTGCGGGACGTTGTGAACACCTCATCGTCCTCCTCCACGATGGACTCGGCCGTCTTGTCACTGGCAAAGCTCTTCTCCTCCGTGCCAGCTTCTGCTGAGCTGCCTGTGGGCAGGGAGAAGAGAGCAGTGAATCCCTGTGCAGCCTGGGGAGCCCCTATCCCTGGGGTGATCACTCCACTGGGGTGAGGAGACCCTCACCTTGCTGTGAGGCGGGCTCGCTGGCGGGCTCGCCGGCAGGCATGGTGCCCACAGCCTCGGGGGATGGCAGATCCTCAGCGTCGGGGTCGCAGCAGGTGGGGTCAGTGTCCAGCGTGATGATGGGGCTGGGGGTGGGTGGCAGCTCCCCCACAGCAGCTCCCAGCTGCGCCGGGGCTGGGATGAGCGGCAGGTACAGCACGCTGGGCTTTTTGGGCACCGGCGGCGGCACCTTGGCCTTCCTGCGCTCCCCCTCGGCACCGCCCCGCTCTGGCCGCAGCTCGTCCAGGCTGCCCTGCGAGAGCCGCCGGGGCCCCGCCGGGGTCAGGGACAAGTGGGGCTCCCCCAGACCCCTCCTGAGCTCCCCTCTCCGCAGCACCACGAAGGCGTCCTGTGCCAGCCCCTTCTCCTTGGCGGCAGTGCCTGGCGGGGATTTGGGGGACAGGGGACCCTCCTCCCGCAGAACCGGGGGCTTGGGCAGGATGCACGGGGGGCGCCTGGCCAGCGGCGGCTTCTCTGCCACGGGCGGCTTCACTTTCCTCTCCGGGCCTGTGCAGGGGACGCGTGCTGGCTCCTCCGCGTGCTCTGGGCCGTCGGCGCTGTCCTCTGGCTCCGAGCGGCTGATGGAGCGCAGGCGGACGGAGCGCAGGTCGGACTGTGTCACCACGGGCATGATGGGTGTGATGGGACTGCTCTTCTGCGCCAGCTTGGTGCCAAAGGTGGAGTCAGAGTGGTGCCGGCTGACCTTCGTCTTCCCCTTCAGGGAGATCTTCAGCCCTGAGAGGTCGAGGTGGGCGGGTGGAGTCAGCGGGAGGTCGAAGGACAGCCTGCCCTTGGGGCTCCTCTCCATGGGGGACGTGGGGGGCAGAGAGGATTTCCTCTCGGGGACCAGCGGCCTCACCCGCACCTGGTGCGGGGAGTGCCCGAGGATGCTGGAGGTGGGCACGGTGGGGGTTGGGGTCTCCGACTGACTGGAGTACCCGCTGGATGGGGACATCAGCCCTGTGGGCCTGCCTGGCGAGGAGGTCTTGAGGTCTGCCTCGGCAGAGAGCTGGGAGGGCGTCGTGGCCCTGGAGACCGAAGGGGACACGAGGGACTCGGAGCTGCCCCGTGCCTTGGCACACTCAACGGCGGTGGTGCCTGTGGTGGTGCTGGAGCCAGAGAGGGACTGGTAGGGATCACCGCCGGCCCTCCAGTCCGTCAGGTGCCACTGGGGGGGCGCAGCTGTGCTGCTGGGCTCCCTGGCCGCGCTGCCCTGCGGGTCGGCGTGCACCAGCCGGTGACCCTGCAGCTCCGGGGGGATGCACAGGCTCTTGGGCCGCTGCTCCCTGGGCAGTGCCGCGCTGAGCCCCACGTCACCGTCCTGCCCCTCTTTGATCAGCGAGACGCTGCGCGTGGGTGGCGAGGGCTTCTTCTTGGCCTTCTTCAGGGAGATGCTCTTGGAGCGCCGCCGCCGCTGCCCCTCAGGCTCCAGCCCCAGCGAGATGTTGTCGGTGCTGGTGCTGCCCTCGGAGCTGGCGCTGGGGTAGCCCAGGGCGTAGTTGGCGCTGCCCCTCCGGGTCTCGGCGTACGCAATGTCCACGGAGCAGAGGGACCCTGAGTCCGTGGGCACCGACAGCGACCGCTCCCGGAACCGGCACCCTGCCCGCTCCACCTCCAGCTGCGCCGGCCCCGCCGCCTCCGGCTCCTCTCGGCTTCCCAGCAAGAAACTGCCCGTGGCTCCCTGGGGGCACCCGGAGCTGGGCGGGGACGCAGGCACTGGGCCGGAGAAGAAGCTGGGCCCGTTGCTGCCCGTGCTCTCCTCTGTGGCGATGAAGAAGGAGGTGGAGGCGGCAGGTGAGCCTGGCGCGGGCGATGGGATGGAGCCGCCCGGAGAGGTGCAGGTGGGCCCCTTGCCCGGGCCAGTGGTGAGGCTGGGGGGGCTCCCATAACCCAGGGGGCTCCAGGGCGGGGAGAAAGGGGTGCCCTGTGTCCCATTGCAGGCACTGGCGCAGGGGTTGGCTGCCCCATCCATGGCAGCAGGTGGCTGGCAGCAGCGGGCCCCGAGGTCGCTGAAGGTCTTCCTCAGTGGGGCCGAGAGGGGTGGACGAGGGCTGATCTCCTGGGGCGCCGTCCCCCCGCTCACGGTCTCAGGCACGAAGCTGCAGGACAGGGACTCGGCGATGGGCACGTGTGTGCTGGACGTGGGGCCGTTGGCACTGCCTGTGGGGACAGACACAGCCTGGTGAGCACCATCCTTCCTCACCCGCAGGGACATGGCCCTGCCCTCACACTGTCCCAGGCTTGAGGCTGCACCTCTGCCCAGCTGTGCATCTATTGGCTGGAATGTGCCATGGACAAACCAGCAGCCATGGCAGGAGGCTCTACCCGTGGGGAAATGTGTCCCATGGCAACCAAAGTGTTGCCCTGGTGGTGCTCCATGGTGGGAACACAGATGGGGTTTAGGAGGAGCCAGGTGAGGCACTGCCAGCTGAGACAGGGAGGGGACGTGGTGGCTCACAGTGCCACCCCATCACAGCACAGCCAGGACAGGGAAGGAGCCAGCAGCCCCGCTCTGAACACGCCCAGCAGGCAGGGATGCTCAAGGCTGCCGTGGGTCGAGGTCTGACCGACTCCAAGGGAGGAGCCGTGACAAGCAGTTGATGGTCTGACCACTGTCATGGGAAGAATCCTCCCTCCTACCCCGTGAAAACTGCCTTGGAGCAGCTGGTGCCATGGCTTCTCCCCCTGCCCCTACGTGCCCCCACAGAGGGGCTGGCTCTGATTCTCTGCACCTTCCAGAGGGGACAGCAGGACAGAGCCCCTGAGCCACGGTGGCTGCTGTTCCCAAGGGTCCAATGCCAGCCTGGAAGCACTCCAGGCACTCTCACATGCACACCCTTGGCACTGGCGTGGCCAGCTTGCCAGCCCCAGCAAAGGCCTGGCCAGGGGTGTGCCCCACGGCCACAGCACCCTGCCACAGGGGCTGCCCATGGGGAAGACGGGCATGGGGAGCTGTTGGAGCCTGGGCTGGGCGACTCCTGCCTCAGAACCCTGACTCAGGATGAAGGAGCTGTCCCTGATGCCATGCCAGCCCCAGGCCAGCCCGGTGTCACCAGTGTGCCCAGCACCTTGGAGGGCACAGAGTCAGTGTGGCTCCTGCACCTCCCGTGGTCAGGGTGTCCCCGGGAGCCCGGCTGAGCCTGGGCTGGCTGCCAGCTTAGGATGGCTGTGCCACCACCAGGGCAGCTCCGGGGGTGCCAGCCCTGCCCGGGCGCTGCCTGCGCGCTTTTTGTCACCTTGGTCTCGCAGGGACAGGTTAGGGAATCCAATAATGGTCCGTCTACGCCGCAGGGTGGACTTGGGGTTCATCGCGGTCTCTGTGTTAAACAGGGAGTGACGAGCACTCGCGTGCCTAGCAAAGTGCTGCCCTGTAGCCAAAACAAACAGCCAGGCTGGCAGCTCGGCCCCTCGTCACCCGCGTTCTCTGCGTGTCCCCAGCCTGGGATGGAGGCACAGGCGGGAGTGTGGGATGCAGGAGGATGAGGTGAGCACAGGGGAAATGGAGGCACGGTGGGAATGCTGCAGATGGAGGTGGGATGGATGGATGGAAAGCTCCAGAGACCAGCCCTGCTCTGCGTGACAGGCACTGGTCTGTGCTGGTGAGGCCAGCACTGTGCTGAGCCAGACGAGGCATGGGTACATGAGGCAATGTGGCCCTGGCACAGCTCTCCATGATGGAGGAAAGGGCAGACAGACACCCCTGCCCTCAGAAGGGGCACCTCAGCCAGCCACCAGCCCCAGACTCTGACCCGGGCCAGAGTGTGGCACCTGTGTCTGCAGGGACTGGGAGATGCGGCCCTGAGAGGATGAGCAGACGGACAGACAGGGGACACAGGTGAGACAGGCCGGGTGCACAGTGTGGTGAGAGCCCAGGTGACAGCAGACCTGGCTGCCTGGGCAGCACATCAGGGATGTGAGAGCTGCCAGCAGCACGGCCAGCGGAGCAGACGCACTGAGAGGCGCTGGGAGTGACGGACACCAGCACGGCCCTGCTGTCCCCGCTCTGCCCCCCTAACCCACAGGAACACAGCTCGCAGCCACAGCCCCCTCCCACCACCCCCTGTCCCAGATGGCTGCTGGGGCACGTCTCTGCCCGCACCCCTGTCCCCACCCCGCGCCTTGGGGTGCTGCCCTACCCGAGACATTGATGGGGACAATGTTGGTCTGGATGGAGCCGGGCTGGTGCCACTGCTTCTCCTCCACGGGGGGCAGGGGGAAGGCCCTGGGCCAGGGGGGCTGCTTGTCCGGGCTGGTGGGGAGGCTCAGGGAGGTGTCAGGAGGCCGAGCACTGAGCGCAGTGCTGCTGGCGCTCTCCTCTTCGGCCGCTCGCTGGCTCGGGGGCTGCGGGGAGAGAGGCGCGTCAGCCACCCAGGGGACGAGGGTGGAACACAAACGGGGACTTGCTGCCCGCCCTGCCGCCCCAGAACTCACCATAAGCACGAACTCAAGGCGCTTGGCAGGCGGGGGTCGAGGTGATGGTTCAGGGGAGGTGTCGGGGGGCAGGTGCCCAGCAGCACGGAAGGTCTGCCCGGTGACCCTGCTCTCGGTGCACTGCTCCTCATACTCCTCTGCAAGAAAAACGGCACTTGGGACCCTGCTCCTGCTGCCAGATCCCGGAGCAGGGGCACCTGAAGGGATGGTGACTGTCCCCTCTGGCTGTCCCCAGCCTAGCTGGCCATCCCTGCTCAGGACAGGCAGCTCAGAAGGAGAGGAAGGGAGACCCCAAGGAAGGTCTGAGGGAACTGGAGAAGTGCAAAGATCCCAGCAGCCAGCCCCACTCCTCCTGGGGTGCAGTCAGGGGATGCAGTGGGTCTCGCTGGGAAACAGCCCCACGGGGGAGAGCCAGAAACTCAGTGTGTCCCCATCCTGTAATTGTTGAGCTAATTAATGCTGGTGGCTGTGGACTGGCGGAAAGCAGGGCTGCTCAGGCTGACTTAATGAGATTACAAGCTGGGGGATGGCTGGGCTGCTGATCTCATCTGATGCCTGAGGAGCACCCGAGCCAGGGCCGCGTGACAGCCCGGGCCAGAGATTGGACAGGAACAAAACCACTGGCCACGCTGATCCAGTTAGGCAGATCAGTGGCAGCTCCCTGGGGCCCTCGTGAGATCTGTGCTGTGGTGGGGCTCGTGGGTGCCCTGGTGGCCCCAGCAGGCAATCCTGGTCCCAGTTGCTTTGGCACCTGCAGCAGTGACTTGGGAGCAGAGGTCAGTGAGGGGCTACTGGAGGCTGGGAGCCCAGGACTCAACTCGTGCAGCCCGGTGAGGTCCAAGGAACGGCTCAGACGTGTGGGGGAGATGAGCTCACAGTCTCACAGTGGTCACCTAGCCCGGGCAGCACCACCCCCCTCCCTCACCGCAGCCCCTGTCCTCGTACCTTGCAGCAAGCTCTGCAGGTTGAGCTGGGCCTCCTGGTGCAGCTGCTCCATGCCCGGCGGGCGCCCAGCGGCCAGGAAGACGTTCACGGGCTGCTGCCATGGCAGCTTGGCGGGCGCGGCTTTCTTGCTCTCGAGGTCCAGGTTAGAGGTGGCTGCAGGAGGGAGAGAGTGGGCTCAGAGGAGGTGGGGTGGATTCCCTGCGGGTGCTGCTGCGGGATAGCGCGGTGCCAGCGCAGTGCCCATCCCACCCCAGCTCTCCGGAACGCCGGGATGTGGCTGTGTCCCACCCGCTGGGACCAGCCCTAATCTCCACCACCACTTTGGGGGCTGGACACTGCCCCTGAGGGCTGCCAAGAAGGGAGCTGGCTGAAATTGGGGAAGGAAGCCAGCCCTGCCACCCGTGCCTAACCGCGCCCGGGCGCAGGAAACGCTGCAGGCGCTGGCGGAGCAACATCCTGGCTGTGGAGGAGCAGAAGTTGCAACTGAAAGGCAGGAGCCAGGGACCCGTCACTTCCACTGCACCGCAGCTCGGGGCTCACATGCCCTGGCGTGGAACCCCCCGAAGCTCTCCAGGGAAGGAAACCTCTGTGAGGGCTGCTCAGACCCTCTGAGACAGCCCAGCGCGGGGAAGAGTCCCCGGGAGCGGGATGTGGGCTCAGCAGTGAGCCGGCCCTGTGGGGAGCTGAGCGCTGCTCCCACCAGCAGGCTTTGCCATGGGAACGCTGCAGTGCTCTGAGGGGACGTGGGTTTGTACCCAGCACGGATTCCAGGGGGTGCCACGGCTGGCACGCTGCCTGCCAGGGCACCATCCACCCCTGGCAGGCACAGAGCGGGTCTCTGTGAGCTTACACAGGGGTGTGGGTGGCCAGGCTCTGGTCCCTGGGGATTCAGGGCTCGTCCTGCTGTGCACGGTCCGTGTCCCCATCCCCACCAGCTGATTCCTTCGATTACCAGTGTGTGACAAACACTTCCCCTCTGCCACACACTGCTGCCCTGCTGCCAAAGCCTGCTCCGTGCCAGGCCCCAGCTGAGCAGCAGAAGCAATCCCACGTCCTGGTAAGGGGGAATGGCCCCAAAACAGGCGTGGTACCCCCAGCACAAGCCACATTTCCCACTGCCCCCAGTGGTCAGGCAATTGTGGCCCAGCTCATCTGCTCTGCATCATGAGCATCCCCCTCCTGCCCCCAGGTGCCCTCCTGCCTACAACACTCCCGTGCCCCTGGGTGCCCTCATGCCCACCCTTCCCCCAGCTGATGGAGCCTGCACAACGCCCAGCACCCCAAAGCAAGGTGCCATGTCCCCAGCCTAGTTACTTTTATAATTTGTTTCCATAACGACGGGCCTTAACACTGGGTTTTTTCCTTTTTTTTTTCCTCCCTTCTTCCTCCTCTAAATAATTTGACTTGTTTCCATACCAACCAAGTGGTGTTGGGGCGCATGTGTGCATGTGTGTGCCACGCAGAGGGCAAGGTTGGGCATCTCCCCAAAAACCTGACCCACAGTGCCGGGGACAGAGGCCACACCTTCACCTCTGCAGAGCCCAGAACCTGCTGTTTTTGGCGAGGTGGGGGATCCAGTGCTGCCCTGTCCTTTCTGAGAACACCCCAAGGGTGCACGCCCAATTCTTGCTTGCTGCACCCCCTGCCTGGCCCGCACAGCCCCAGCCTTTGCCCTCAGCACAGCTGATGCTCCTCACCTTCTGCCCGTACATCCCCCTGCAGCCACCCCCACCAGGGGCTCAGGCCCATCCTGAGCAGCCCCTGCCGCCCTCCCCGGAGCAGGGGACTCACCTCCGCTCCCCAGCCCCGCTGCCGAGTCACCCCAGCAGCCGGGGCGCCGAGCCCGCGGGCAAACCGCAGCAGCGCAGCGCT
>JANRGV010000023.1:340778-353098 GCA_024734035.1 Alethe castanea | reverse complement strand
AAGTGGTGGGGGTTGGGCACCTAAATGAAAAATTAACTTCAAAGTCCTCTGAAACATGAAGGCAGAAAATTAGTTTACACCCTCCCCATGTTAATTAAATGCTGCTGGGAGTGGGGGAGCTCCGGGGCCCAGCCCGGGCCGGCTCTGAGGGTGCCGTGTGTGATGGGCACTGGAGATGCGGCTTTGCTGAGCCTCTGACATCTGTCACTCCTTTCCACAGAGCATCTGCGAAAGCTGGGCACTCCCTCCCCTCTGGGGCGGGTGCTGTGCACAGGAGCACTGGGGAGCACTGGGGAGCACTGGAGGAAAGGCCCAGCACTGGCAGGGATGAGGCTGGGCACAGCTGCCCCCCAGCTGTGCTGCAATGCAGAGCGCAGCCTCTGCTCTCTGCAGCGCTGCACTGTGCCCCTTCAGCTCTGATCCCACATTCCTCCATCAGAACCGTGCCCCTTCAGCACTGATCCCACATTCCTCCATCAGAACCGTGCCCCTTCAGCTCTGATCCCACATTCCTCCATCAGAGCCTCGGCGCTGAAGAGCCCTGAGGAGGCTCTGCAGGGACCCAAGCCCTGCAGCACCCTGTCAGGCTGAGCAGCACACTGCTGCTGCCCCAGGGCCAGCACTGCTCTGTCCTGGCACAGCAGCCCTGGGGCAGCAGCAGGGACAGGGACAGGGACAGGGACAGGGACCTGGGTTTGGGGTGGCACAGAGGGGACACCCCGAGCTGGGGCAGGGACATGCAGCAGTGCTGCCCAGAGCAGCCCTGGGGCTGGCACAGCAGGGACACAGCAGGGACACACGAGTGGCACAGCAGGGACACAGGAGCTGGCACAGCAGGGACACACAGGCTGGCACAGGAGGGACACACAAGTGGCACAGCAGGGACACAGCAGGGACACAGAAGTGGCACAGCAGGGACACAGGAGGGACACAGCAGGGACACAGAAGTGGCACAGCAGGGACACAGGAGGGACACAGCAGGGACACAGGAGGGGCACAGCAGGGACACACGAGTGGCACAGCAGGGACACAGGAGGGACACAGGAGGGACACAGCAGGGACACAGGAGCTGGCAGCTCTCACCTTGGTCTCCTTGATCTTGACAGCGATGACCTGCTTGCGCTGGCGGATGATCTCCATCAGCTCATCACACTCCTCCATCAGCTTGGCCTCGTGCATGGCTGTGTTCACCTGGCAGGAGCAGCACAGGGCTTGGGAGGGACAACTCACAGCATTTAGGAAGGACACAGCTCACAGGTGTTAGAAAGGACACACAACACACCGTTTTAGGAAGCTCACTCCCGTGACTGTGCTCACAGTGCACACACAGAGCCACAAGCAGAGGTCCCAGTCCTCTGCCTCCAGGGCTCCCAGTATCCCTGGGAGGATGGACAGGACAGGACAGGACAGGACAGCACAGGGGGAATGCACTCCATGGAAGAGGAATCCAGCCCTAGCACATCATTACAGCACAGGACAGAAATCAGTTTCCCTCATTTTATACTCCCAAATCCCTCTGCAACAAGGCAGCCTCGAGTGAACCACATTTTTGCTACAGGATCTTTTTTTAAACCTGGCCAGCAGATTATGCAACGCTGGAGTGGGAGACAGCTGATGGTCTGCAAAGAGAGCTCCACCGAGGAAAAACAGCAGAAAATCTTCCCAATCTGCTGCGTGTGGTGAGGGGCAGGGAACAGCCCCAGGGGCTGGAGCCTGCAGAGAGCAGCTGTGGCAGGGATGCTGTGGCAGGGATGCTGTGGCAGGGATGCTGTGGCAGGGATGCTGTGGCAGGGATGCTGAGGCAGAGCTGTGCACAGCAAGGGGCAGGAAGGAAATTCTGGGCCACGGGACAGGAGGGGAGGTTGGGGCAGCCCAGCTGGGCCCTGGGTTCATCCCTCCAACCCCAAGGGTCCAGCTCAGGCCTGGAGCATTCCCCTTCCAGGATGGCTCCAGGACAATGTAAATCTGTAGCCATCCACAGCCTAAATGTGAAAACCTGCCCAGGGCAAGAAACCTGCCCTCACCCATGTTCATGTTCGGGGGGCTGAAGGCAGGTGAAGCTGCAGGGGACACCACAGCCCCTTTCCTTCTGCCAAAAAGGGGCATTTTCAAGGCTGGTGTTCTCCCAAAGGGCCAGCAGAGCACGGAGGGGGCACTGCAGACCAGCACTGCTCCACTGGCAAATCTCTGGCCCAGGAACACTGGCCACTGGCCAAACCCCTCCAGGGAGGAGCCAGCTCTGGCAAACGCTGGTTTGGGGCTGAAGACTCAGCAGGTGCTGCAGCTGCAGGAGAGCTGGGAAGCTTTTAGCTGTCACAAGGGAGAGAAAAAAATCTTTCACCCACCTAAGTGCTGGGGGAAATGTGCTAGGGACAACAGTCCTGGAATAAACCCAGCTCTGGGAAAAGCCTGTCCTGCACCTCGTGGGAGGAGAAGCAGCATCTCAGCCCCCAGGCTGAGTCACACACACACAAACCTCCTCTGAATGTGGCTGAGGGCAGAGCGCACGGGGACTGCATGCGCCTGCCTGTGTGCCAGGGCCACAAACAGCCCAAAAGCAGGATTCCCTGGATCAGATTGTCTGTGCTCCCCATCGCTTTCTGCTTCCCAGTTTACTGTGCTCTCTGCAGAGGTGCCTCCGAGGGCCTGGCTGTGCATTCGGCAGAGCTGAGAAATGGTACTGCAACTGTTATTTTAAGGAGAGTGTCTGACAAAGCTGAAAACTCACAAACTCTGTCAAAAATGACAGCTTAGAGGTCTCAGACTCCGAGGATTAGACAGAAATACCAAATATCTTCCAATTTATCCTAGGTCAGGTCATTAGACATTGGAGCTGCATTCAAAGGAAGGGGTTTGGAAGGACATCCAGCCACATCCCTGGCGGGTTCTCAGAGCCAAGGCAGGGCCCAGCAGAGCAGCAAGGGCTGGGGATGTCACCAGAGCTCTGCAAGGGCAGCCTGGCTCCTTCTCTCCTGCCAAACCTCCTTTGCTGTCTGTGCTGCCAGCCTCAGCCCAGCCCAGAGCCCAGCCCAGAGCTCCAGCAGAGCCCAACATCCCCACTGCAGAGAGCTGCAGAGGGAGCAGGACAGCAGTGACACAAGGCCAGCACTGCTGCAGAGCCAAGGGGGGATTTTCTTTTTCCTGCTCCTTATTTTGGCTGGCAGCTCAGAGCACCTCAGCCTGCTGCTGCTGCTCTCTGCCCTGTGCCAGCTGCTGGCAGCACCCTGGGCCCTGCTGGCACTCACAGAAAGGATTCTGCTCCCACAGCCCCTGCAGACCCTGGGACAGCACAGAGGAGTGCAGGGCAAAGCACTGCTGCTGCTGCAGGAACTGCAGGGCCTGAGGCACCCTCAGTGCTGCTCTGGGACCTGGAGGGAAGGACGAGCTGCAGCTCCCTGGGCAGATGCACCGTGGATGCTTGGCTGTGGGCAAAGGGCTCCAACCAGCACAGGAGCACCCCTTGTCCTGCTGCAGCACCTCTGCATCCTGCTACAGCACCCCTGCATCCCACTGCAGCACCTCTGCACCCCTCTGCAATCTGCATCCCACTGCAGCACCTCTGCATCCTGCTACAGCACCCCTGCATCCCACTGCAGCACCTCTGCACCCTTCTGCAGCACCTCTGCATCCCACTGCAGCACCTCTGCATCCCACTGCAGCACCCCTGCATCCCACTGCAGCACCTCTGAATCCCACTGCAGCATCCCTGCATCCCTCTGCAGCACCCCTGCATCCCACTGCAGCATCCCTGCATCCTGCCACAGCATCCCTGCATCCTGCCACAGCACCCCTGCATCCTGCTGCAGCACCTCTGCACCCACTGCAGCACCTCTGCATCCTGCCACAGCATCCCTGCATCCTGCCACAGCACCCCTGCACCCTCTGCAGCACCCCTGCATCCTGCCACAGCACCTCTGCATCCTGCTACAGCACCCCTGCACCCACTGCAGCACCTCTGCATCCGCTGCAGCACCTCTGCATCCCACTGCAGCATCCCTGCATCCCACTGCAGCACCTCTGCATCAGCTGCAGCACCTCTGCATCCCACTGCAGCATCCCTGCATCCCACTGCAGCATCCCTGCATCCCGCTGCAGCACCTCTGCATCCTGCCACAGCACCTCTGAATCCCACTGCAGCATCCCTGCACTCACTGCAGCACCTCTGCACCCACTGCAGCATCCCTGCATCCCGCCGCAGCACCTCTGCATCCTGCTGCACCCACTGCAGCACCTCTGCACTCACTGCAGCACCCCTGCATCACCTCTGCACCCACAGCACTCCCCTGCATCCCACTGCAGCATCCCTGTATCCCGCTGCAGCACCCCTGCACCCTCTGCAGCCCCCCTCCCTGGGACCACCCACCACACCCATACCCTCTCCCTGCACCCCCAGGAAAGGACTCTGGGCTGATCCCTGCAGTCACTGCCCCCCTGCCCTCACCCACCTCCACCTGCTGGCAGATCTGGATCAGCTTGGCCATCTGGTTCTCCAGCTCGCTGTTGCGTTTCACCAGGTTGGTGAGATTCGTCTCCAGGGTTTGCTGCAGGTCCAGGAGCGGGAGAAAGAGGGAAAGCACAGAGATCAGCAAAGCTGCAGGGTGCCCAGGCCCCTGCCCCTGGGACCCCGGGGCACCCAGCACTGCCCCAGGGAGGGGCTGCACTGATTTTGGGAAGGTTTGAGCAGCTCCACCCCAGTTTGAGGGGATACCCATCTCAGTTTGAGGGGATTCCCACCTCAGTTTGAGGGTGTCACCAGTGTCACAGACACAGCCCTGCCAGCCTCACGTGCTCTGGCAGGAATGCTTCAGAACAAAGCACTCCCTACCTGTTGCAGTGCTTGTCAGGAAATGATATCCCATTAATATTTTAAACTCCAGGGCTGGAAGAGGGCCCTGAGGTGGTTCATTCATCTGCAGGTAGGAAGTGCTGTCTGGGGCTTTCATCTGACTCCAGCAGCCCCATAAACACAGCCCCTCTCTGCACAGATGGGTAATTGGGGGCTACTGAGCCAGGAAAACGTGAATCACAGGCACAGGCAGAGCACTCATTCCTGAAAAACCACTGCCTCCTAAAAATACTCCCAGCTCATTTGCAGCCCTGGAAATTGCTGGCCAAGGGCGAGTGAGGCAGGAGGCAGAAGCAGGCTGGAGAAATGGAACCAAGCCCAGGGCGTGCAGAGCAGGGCTGCAGGGATGATGGAAAAGGCTGCTGCTGCCACCCCCCTCTGCTCACAGCCCAACACCATAAACATCATTGCACTACAGCAGCGAGCATTTCACTTGCTAATTACCTCCCTCGTCAGCAGCGTGGCTGCAGCTTTGAACTCTCCCCAGTCTGCTTTAATCTGCTTTAATCTGCTTTCATCTTCCCTGGTGAGGTGAGGGCAGGGCGGGGGGCTGGGGGGCAGCTTTGCAGCACACACCCCATCACCTGCAGCACCCCAGCTGTCCTGGGGCACCACAAACACACACAGACCCTGTCCCCAGCACACACACCCCCTGTGGCACTGCTGGGGCAGCCAGAGCTGCTGTTCTGGTGCCCCCTGCCCCTCAGGGCACCCCCAGACCCTGGCTGCCCACCTCCCTGCACCCCAGCAGAGCACACATGGAGTGTTTCCATCTGCCTGACGTGCACAAATGACATGGGCTTGATGCCTGCATCACACCAGCTGGTTATTTTGTAGGTGTATATAAATTACAGCAATTACAGGGGTTGGGTTTTTAATTGCTTTGTAAAACGCCTGTCATTTCCCCAAACCTCCACCTTCTGTCCTGAAATGCAAATAGGTGATTTCTCTACAACTGGGGGCACAAGTGAGAAGAAGGGATAAAAGGGCCTTGAGCAGGAGCCACTGGTGCTCTGTGGGGAGAAGGGACTGGGTCACCAGGGCTGAATCCCCGTGTCAAGGACCCACAGGAGCAAACCCTCACAGGGAACAGATGCCAAATAAATCCATTCCCACCCCTTCACCTGCCAGGGAACAGAAGCCAAATAAACCCATTCCCACCAGGCAGAGCAGAGCAATCACCCCACTGACCTGCAAGTACCACTGCTCGTGTTTGTTCACTCAGGGGCACCATGGGCAACAACCCCATTCTCCTTTTCCTCCAAACACCAAACAAGCAGTTGAACTAAGCATGGATTTTGCTGTTTGAAGGGTTGCAGGCTCAAGACAACTTCAGGAGTTATAAATAAACAGTGGTGTCCTCCTGCTCCTGGAGCACAGCAGGCTCTGAGCCCCAGGCAGGTGCCACAGAGCAGCTCCCCATGGTCACCCACACCTGAGCCTGGGGGATCCAAGCCCAGGGGTGTGGGAAAGCCTCAGATCTCCTCCAGCATGAACCTGTGTGGGCTGGCAGGGCCTGGAGGAGCTGGGAGAGCCCAGGGAGGGAATGCAGGGGGTGAGAGACCTCAGACCCAGCCTGGCACAGGGCACAGAGGGTGTCCTCGGGCTCTGCTCACCCCAGACAGGTTTCTGCATTTCTCCTCATGGGAAGGCAGCCAGACCTGGAGAGTGGCAGTTCCAGTGATCTGCCCAGGGCTCTCCTCACTGCCCTGTTCATTGAGAATCACTTCCAGTAAGGGAGGTGAATCCCTGCCCTGATCCTCCTGCACACCACAGACAAACCCCGTGTGCACCCACAGCCCCACGGGCAGGCTCCAGGTCAGACCCACTCCAGAACAGTCCCTGCAGGGAGAGCAGCAGGAGCAGCAGGGTACAGAGCCTCACCTGCACACCCACTCCAGAACAGTCCCTGCAGGGAGAGCAGCAGGAGCAGCAGGGTACAGAGCCTCACCTGCACACCCAGTCCAGAACAGTCCCTGCAGGGAGAGCAGCAGGAGCAGCAGGGTACAGAGCCTCACCTGCACAGGGCATGGCTGGGGTGGCTGCATGCTGAGCCCTGGGCTCAGGGTGTGCTGCCAGCTCCCAGCACCATCCCTGGCTGTCCTCTGGCTTCTCCTGCAGCAGCACAGGGAAGCCAGGTGTGGCCAGGACGTGGCCCAGGGCTTCAGGAGAATGCCACGGAGCCCTGGCACAGCCCTGGACCCCTGGAAATTCCAAGACCAGGTTGGACACTGGGATTGAGCACCCAGTGGAGGTGTCCCTGCCCAGGAAGAGGGGAAGAACAAGATGAGCTTAAGGTCTCCTTTAACCCAAACCATTCTGTGATTCCACAGTTCTATGTTTAGAATCAATTCCCACCACCAAGGAAAAAAAAAAAACCAACTTTGGGGAAAAATATGCAAACCCAGTCAGCTCCTGGGCTTTGCTTAGAGAATGTCCCCAGACAACAGGACAAGTGACAGAGAGACAGGACTGAGCTGCCAAGTGTGACATTAATGCATTTTAAGTCACTTTGGAGCAGAACAGGCAGAGCAGGAGCTGAGAGCTCTGCCAGCATTCGGGGCTGCTGTGGCCCCAGTGGCAGAGCTGACCTAGAAACCAGCTCTGGGGGGCTCTGGGGGGCTCAAGAGCCAGAGCCAGAGCCTGAGCCAGGCAAAGGGGCCCTGGCAGTGACCCCAGGGTGGAGGGGGTGTGTACCTGGGGGTGTGGTGACATCCCCGTGTCCCCTGAGCAGGGTGATCAATAAAAGAGCAGCTCCAAATCCATTCATCAGCTTTAGCCCTGATGATCCACCAGGTTTAAACCCTGCCTGGCTCCTCCTGTGCTCACCCTCAGCTGGGAGGCAGCCCTGCAGGGCAGCTCCCTGTGACACAGGTGACACAGGTGACACAGAGGTGGCCTTGTCACAGCCAGGGCTCCCAGGAGCCAGTGCCACCAACAGGTACTGAAGGCACAGGAGCACAAACTGCCTGAAGAGCACCAACAAACACGTTTTGCTGCCTGCCCTCTGAGGCTGTGAGAGGTTCACAGCCAGCAGGGCTCACAGGGAAGGGCCTGTGGGGTGTGACGTGTCCTCAGGAGCCAGGACACGCCATGGTGGCACCTGTGGCACCTGGCTCAGGGCATGGCTGGGCTCCCACAGCCTCCCAGCACCGAGAGCATCTCAGGGCACCAACACCCACCTGAGGCTGCTGAAGGAAATCTGGGATTTGGGGAGTAATGATGCAAATTCTGATCCCCACTCAATAAACAGCCGAGCGTCTGTGGCAGAAATGAAGAGATGCAATTCAAAGGGAATGCACAGAGCAGGGAGCTCAGTGCTGGAGAGAAACTCATGGAAGATTCATACGTTCCCAAAAAACATCTGCTTCCATTCAACATCAAAAAGCTGCTTTGAGATTCTCACCAGATAACGGGTTTATCAAAGATTTCCTAATCACTTCATTCAATTCCTATCTCACCTCCCAAACCAAATTAGCAAAATTCAAGCAGAAAGTAAGGAAGGATCCTGAAGAAGGTACCTGTTCCCCACCCCCTCACTCTCTGGGCTGCACGTCAGGATTGAGATCTGGCTGCTCCCAAACTGAATGGAAACACAAAGTGAAGCAGAATTCACACCGGGAAGAAATGGTTTGAATTACAAATACAAAATTAGCTGGGGAGTGAAGCTAAAGCTCCTGCATTTTAAATTATGGCACGAGAATTCTGCAGAGATCAGCCAGACCCAGCACCAGGGGTCAGTGACAAGTGACAGGGTGACACCAATTCTGCCTTGTGCTGTGAGCATGACAGGACCCAGCTTCACTGAGCCAAAACACTGCAGAACAGTTTTAATCTAAAATGTTACACTGCAGAACACGGCTTTAATCTGAAACATTAATTGGCAATAAATGCATGAAGGATGTCTGCAAATGGCTCAGGCCCAGCCTGAGGCTGCTCTGGTGTCTCACCCTGCCCCTGCCAGCCCCTCTCTGCTCCCTGCCCTGGCACTTCCAGTCCTGGCCCTGGGGATTATTGAGTATTGATTATTGATTACTGATTATTGAGTATTGCTCAGCTCCTCCACCTGGGAGCAGGCAGAGCCTGAGATCAGACAATGCTGGAAGGGATGGGAGCTGGGGGCTGTGGAGGAAGAGGTTGTGCTGGATGACCTTTCCTTTCCTTCCTTTCCTTCCTTCCCTTCCTCTCCTTCCCAAACCTTTCCCACAGCAGAGCAGCTCCTGCAGATCTCCCTGCTTTATTCTGGGGGGGCAGGACCTTCCAGGGATTCCCTGCCCCCGAGGGACAGCCCAAACCAGGGAGGATTTCCCGGATAAACCCCCCTGGCAGAGCCTGGGCACGTGGGGACAGTTTGTTAATGAGGATTGCAGCAATTAGAGCATCCAATGACCCCGTGCAGCACCAGCAAAGGCTGCTGCTGGCAGGGATGCCAGGCCCAGCCACCCTGCACGGGCAGCACGTGGGGAGCAGTGTAATTACCACTGCAGCACCTCGACAGCATTAACAACGCTGCTAATTACTGAGAGAAACAGCGAGATTAATTGCCACAAACCAGCAGTGTCGGGGCTGGAAGGCAGCTGCAAAGCTTGCACTTGCACCAGCACTTGGGCAGTGGGGCTGGCAGAGAGCACTGCTGGCACCCAGAGGCTCCTGGTGGCACCTGGTGGCACCTGACCCCGATGTCACCCCAAGGACAGCCAGGACAATCCTGGCCATGTCCCCACACAGCCCTGGCAGCCTCATCTGCTCTGGATTGACAAGGGAACAGCCAGGCTGAAGGACACAACCTGCAACTTTCCCTTAATGCCCCACACCTGGCTGCTCCAGGCTCTCTGCCCCACACCTGGATGCTCCAGGCTCTCTGCCCCACACCTGGCTGGCTGCTCCAGGCTCTCTGCCCCACACCTGGCTGCTCCAGATTCTCTGCCCCACACCTGGCTGGCTGCTCCAGGCTCCCTGCCCCACACCTGGCTGCTCCAGATTCTCTGCCCCACACCTGGCTGGCTGCTCCAGGCTCCCCCTGCCCCACACCTGGCTGCTCCAGGCTCCCCCTGCCCCACACCTGGCTGGCTGCTCCACGATCTCCCTGCCCCACACCTGGGCAGGGAGCAGTGCCCAGGCTGGCAGGGCACGGTGTGGGCACAGCCCTGGCTCCAGCAGCTGCCTGCCACGGGGCTGGCTGAGGCTGATGTGTGCCCATGTAAGGGCAGGTGAGACTGTTCAGAGCAGCCTGCAGATGCTGAGATAGAGGCACTGGTACAAACTGAGCCTCGGGGTGAATGCACCAACCTGGAGAAGGCTTTAACCCCTTGTGCCCATGCAAGCCGAGTCCCAGCCCTTCTGCCTTTATCCCTTTGCTCTTCTGCTTCTGGAAGAGTAAACAAAGAGTAAACCCACCAAAACGTCACTGAAACCATCACCAAGCAATGGCACAAACAGCATTTTCAGAGATTCTCCTGTGGCCAGAGCCTTGCTGCTGCCTGGGGAGCCCTTCTGCCCCTGCAGAGCACGGGGTGCTGGAGGGGACTTTGCAGAGATGGGGAGGGGACCCTGCCCTTCCAGAGCCCTTTACCCCAGAGTCCCACCACTGAGGGGCTCTGTGCAAACCCTGGCCCAGCCAAGCCTGGGCACCTCCCCCTACATGGCCAGGGTGACTCTGATGGGCTGAGCCCCAGCCCAGGCTCCTCCAGCCCATCCCAGCCACTCCTGGGTGCCCTGGCACAGCACCAGTGCCAGCTCTCCCAGCCCCTCCTGGGATGAGTCACAGCCCAATGCCTTAGGGCAGTGGGCACCAGGGGAGATGCCTGGACAGGTTTTCCCTCCTGGAGCCAACAGCCCTGCCTGCTGTGCTGCCCTGGGGCTGGGCACAGCCCCTGCTGCTGGCAGGAGCCCCAGGGCAGGGCAGAGCCCAGCCCTGCCTCCAGCCAGCCCCCAAAACCACCACCATGAGCACTCCAGGAGCCCCCTGCCCCTGCCAGGTAGTAAGTGCTGGTGCCAAAACCTGCTCCAGCTGCTTCAAACCTGTCTAAAGCTGCACCCAGGGAAGTGCAGAGCTCACTGCTCCAGAAAAAAACCCATCCATTTCTGGTACAAGGCAAGATTTCCTTCTCTCCTGGGCACTGGGGAGGAAGCAGATCTGCTCTGTGACACAGCCAGGAAAGGGGAGCCTGAAGCATGGTGGGCAGGACCCCAGGGCCACCCTCGGGGGGCTGCCAGGGAGAGCCCAAGAGCACCCAGCTGTTTCCCTGGGGAGCCCAGGAGAATCCAGCTGTTTGTTTCCCTGGGGAGCCCAGGAGAATCCAGCTGTTTCCCTGGGGAGCCCAGGAGAATCCAGCTGTTTGTTTCCCTGGGGGAGCCCAGGAGAATCCAGCTGTTCCCCTGGGGGAGCCCAGGAGAATCCAGCTGTTTGTTTCCCCAGGGGAGCCCAGGAGAATCCAGCTGTTTTCCTGGGGGAGCCCTGGCTCAGGCTGAGCCTCCATCACTGGTGCAGCTGCAGGACAGGGGTTCTGAGGGGCAGGCAGCAGCCCCTGAGCCCCCTGCCCACCCCTGCTGCCCAGTGCACCCAGCCCATCCATCTGGGATGGATTCCATTCCATCCCAGTGAGTCATGAGGCTGCCTGGAAAATCCCAAGAGTCCCAGAACATAAACAAACACCTCGTGGGTTCACGTTGGTGGTTTGTTTTCTCCAGGCCTTTGGAGTGGATTTGAGTCAACGTTTGAGCTCCTCTCCAGAGTCTCAGCATAGCACACATACCAGCCCTGGGAGGCTTGATCTGACACCAAAGCTGAGGCTCACATCCCCTCTCCTCCCAAAGGAGGGGCTTCCCAAAGCCCTGGGACAGCTGGGATGGTGCTGGGAGCAGGGGCACCTTCAGCCCAGGGGGATGGATCAGCACCAGCAGCACAGGGAGAGCACTGGGAGAGCACTGGGAGAGCACTGGGAGAGCACAGGGAGAGCACAGAGCACCCCAGGCCCGAATTCTGCACGTGGGAGGAACAGCAGGAATTCTGCACACAACAGGAATTGTGGGAACAGCAGGAATTCTGCACGTGGAAGGAACGACACAAGGAAGGAACTGCAGGAATTCTGTACATGGAAAGAACTACAGGAATTCTGCACGTGGAAGGAACTGCAGGAATTCCCACATCCAGGAAAATCACAGCCTCACCTCTTGGTACCCTTGGCCACCCCACTTAGCTGCATCAGCCAGGACACCTGGGCCATTCTCTGCAGCAGATGCTGAGTTATTACAATGAGGGACTCACTCAGGAATCCTGCAGGAATGCTGCTCCCTGCCTGCTCCTGGCCCATCCTGCTCCTGCAGCCCCTTCCCCTCTCCTGCAGCCCCTCTCCTGCTCCTGCAGCCCCTTCCCCTCTCCTGCAGCCCCTTCCCCTCTCCTGCAGCCCCTTCCCCTCTCCTGCAGCCCCTCTCCTGCTCCTGCAGCCCCTTCCCCTCTCCTGCAGCCCCTTCC
>JANRGV010000023.1:328851-339729 GCA_024734035.1 Alethe castanea | reverse complement strand
CAACATAAAAAAAAAAAAAAAAAAAACAAAAAAAACCCCCCAAAAAACCCAATCAAAAACCAAAAAAACAAAAACAAAAAATAAACCCCCAAAACAAAAAAAAAAAAAAAAGAAAAGAAAAGAAGAGAAAAAGCAGGAAGAAAATGGATTAAACTCCAGAGTTCAGGGAGTGATGTTTAATTGCTAATGTGGCTTTGGGATTATTCTTTTTTAAGGTTTTTTTTTTTACCAGCCCAGCTGGTGTCATTCTCTAATACCCAGCGAGCAGCAAACAGATTGTGGGAGACGAGTTGTGCTCTTTCTGCTAATAAACAAATTAATAAATAAATAAATGCAGATCAAAGCAGTGAAAAAAAAAACCCTTCTGGTAAATTTTTTTCCCTTCTGTTTCCCAACTGGTCCCGACCATATTTCCTGCTGGGACTGACAAGGAACACTGTGAAATTCAGAATCACAGCTCGAGGAACCGAGTGGCACCAGATGAAAGAGAAATGCTGGGTTTGAGCAGGGGATGATGGAGAGGAGGAGGAAGAGGAAGGGGCTGAGCAGATCCAGTCCTGGGCTTCCCCAGGGCCACAGGGGGGGCCTGATGGGGATGGAGCCCCCAGCCCCCCAGCACCTCCCTCCTTCGCCCTCTTCCCAGGCTCAACTTTAATACAGACTTTTTATCCCACTGGCCACATCACCACTGTGTGGGAAGGGAAACAAGAAATTTCCCTCTCATTCCATCAGGAAAAAAACAGATTAAAATGAGCTCAAGACAAGAATTTCCCTTCTTCCAGGGCGTAACAGCCACTCCGCACCTGAGGGCAGCAGGGCTCAGAGAGGGAGATGAGAGGAGGAACACAGGAGGAACCCCAAGCTGCAGGTCCTGGCCAGCCCCAAAATCAGGGGCAGAGCTGTGGGGATGTGCTGCAGGGTGAGCTGCCCCCAGGGCCCAGGGAAAGCCCAAACACAGAGGAAACCAAGCAATAAAACCAGCCTTTGTCTCCAGAGGGAGCATCAGCCAAACACAGAGACCAAATTCCTGCCTGAGCCCAGAACTGGCAGCCCTGGCAGCAGCCAGCCCAGCAGGGCTGGGCACCTCTGAGGGGAGGGAGAGGGAATTCCCAGGGGAATGAGAGGGAAATCCACAGGGAAATGAAATGAGAGGGAATTCCCAGGGGAAATGAAATGAGAGGGAATTCCCAGGGGAAATGAGAGGGAATTCCCAAAGGAAATGAAATGAGAGGGAATTCCCAGGGGAAATGAAATGAGAGGGAATTCCCAGGGGAAATGAAATGAGAGGGAATTCCCAAAGGAAATTAAATGAGAGGGAAATCCACAGGGAAATGAAATGAGAGTAAATTCCCAAAGGAAATTAAATGAGAGGGAATTCCCAAGGGAAATGAAATGTGAGGGAATTCCCAAGGGAAATGCTCTTTGCCACTGCATCCCCTTCTTAAACACCAATAATGTGCTCTGTCCTGGCCTGGCACATTCCAAACAGAACCAGCAGTTCATGCTGCCAACAGCATTCCTAAATCCCATTCCTAAATCCCATTCCTAACCCCCTGCTCCAGCTGCTCTCCCCCAGCACCCTCTCCAGGCACCCTCCCACCCTCTGCTGCCTCTGCCAGGAGTCTTTGCTAACAAAGCCACTGCTGCTGGAAGCAGATGTGGCTGAGGGGAAACTGGGGCTCTCCTGCCCTTAACCCAGCCATCAGCCTCCTAAAACATCAGCATTCTTGACTCTACCACGGGCTCAGAGCTTCCCAAGCCCCTGGCCCAGTCCCTGCCAGTTCCACCAGGGAACAGCCAGCACCCAATAAACCCACAGAGCTCCACCCAGCGCTAACAAAAACTGGTTCCACGCACCCTTCTCCAGGAAAAGCGCCCTTCTGAGCAGCATGGAAACCCTCAGGGC
The DNA here is from genome assembly GCA_024734035.1 of Alethe castanea. Classification (NCBI taxonomy): domain Eukaryota; kingdom Metazoa; phylum Chordata; class Aves; order Passeriformes; family Muscicapidae; genus Alethe; species Alethe castanea. Next base: position 337,823 of record JANRGV010000023.1, on the reverse strand, counting down.
GAGTTACTCCGAGATGGAGCCTCACAAAGGCACTTCAGAGGAGGTTTGGGTTTTGTCAGGCTGCAGCTCCACTGAGCACTTGGACACCTCCCCTTGTCCACAGAGCTGGGAGAGCTCAGCAGGACACGGCTCCTTCCCTGGAGGCCAAAGAAGGGGCTCGTTTTTCCCATGTTTTCCATTGCAGGGATTTTTATGGATCACCCCAGGCTCCAGCCAGGACACAGAGCTTCATCCACCAGGCTCTCTGTCTCCTGACCTCCAGTCTCCAATCACCACCATCACAAAAACAAACAAAGAACCCCTGCGTGTTCTCTGTCAGACACCGGATGTCTGGCTCCCAAAAGCCCTCTGCAGAAACGAGGCAGGGATCTGCAGAAACGAGGCAGGGATCTGGAGAAACGAGGCAGGGATCTGGAGAAACGAGGCAGGGATCTGGAGAAACGAGGCAGGGATCTGCAGAAACGAGGCAGGGATCTGGATTCATGGTTTGGGCTCATCCCACACCACACACACCTTCCTGCATGTTGTTTGCTGAGCTTACCCCACAAACCAGAGATGCCCACGAGAGCACCCAGGGGATCAGCTGGCTCACAAGTGTTTGGCTTCATGATGTGAGGATTTTGGGCACTGAAATGCCCAAATCCCAGACTTTCACCAGCAGATGTGAATGCCTGGAGAAGCTGCAGTGCTCAGGAGGGCCATGCTCGGAGGGGATGGCAGGCTGCAGATTTACCCAGCAGCTTTTTAGGAGAAAAAGGTGTTTCCTGCTGGGCCATGCCACCCCATTCCTGGCCACCGTGGCTGCTCAGAGCCCTGGCCACGGGGCAGGAGCCCCTTGGTGCAGCCCCACGTGCACAGAGCTGGGTCAGAGCCAAGGGTGCTGCTGGATCTGTGTGTTGGGCACACTCCCATCAGAGCAAAACCCAAACCCACCAGATAAGGCAAGGGGGAGGTAATGCCCAATCCATGGCACAGAGACTGGGATGGCTGAAAATACCCCTGCTCCTGCCAGCAGAGCCAAGGGCCTGATCCCTGCCCCAAGGGCACTGTGAACAGCCAGCCCTGCAGCCCCCAGGGCAGGACACCCTGCAGGACAGGGCTGCCAGCTGCTCCAGATGTGCCCTCCCAGGGCCCACCCAGCCACGGGCTCCCAAACAGCTGCAGAGCTGCAGGAACCTGCTCAGCTGGGAGCCAGCTCAGGAGATTTTGGGGACACGCCTCTGCTTTCCCCATCACAGACCTACCTGTCTGCTGATAAGGATCAAACCCGGGTGGGCTGATCTGTGCTGCTCACAGGGGTGGAACAGACCTTTGGGGTCAAGTGCAAGGTCACAGGTGGCACGGGAGCAGAGTCAGTCTGTCTGTCTGGACGTGCCCAGCCCCACAGCAGCAAGGGGAGGGCTTCCCTAGACCCCGAGAGCACAGAGCAGGAGCTGGCACACTGTGGGACCAGCCCAAAGCAGGTAAGGAACCCCCACTGCTCCTTCCCAGGGTCCCCCAGACCCATCCCTGCTCCTGACACAGGGGGATTTATCAGCAAGTGTGCTGCCACTGCATATTGATTTCTACAAAAAGGCACATCCGACTGCTTCAATTGGATATTCAAAATTGTGGTTTTTTTTTAAAAAACACATCAGCTGTCAAGGTAAAATCACTTAATTACACCTGTCAGGTGTTTCACAGGCTAATGTGATAATAATAGCAATATTCAGTATCACAGAGCAAGGTTTGGGGCCTGCTGAGAAATTCATCTGACACTCAAGTGCACATAGCCAACGTTCCAAACCACTCAGAGCCCCTGAACGTGGCTGGGACCCGTTTTCCAGGGAGGCTCAGGCCAGGAACCACTGAGCAGAGCCTGAGGAGAGGCAGAGTCCCCCCAGAGCCCAGCCAGCAGCATCAGCTCATTGCCCCTCCGGAGAACTCACTGTGCCCAAGAGGGAAAACCCAAATAAAAGAGAAAATGCAGCAGCTGTGAGCTCTGCAGAAATGCAGTCGTTAGATGGGGAGGGATGGACTCACCCTGCAGAGCCCCCAGTGCAGGAGGGTCTGCCCAAGGCAGGACACAGAGGGACAGCAGACAGGTAACACACCTGTGCACAGGTAACACACCTGCACACAGGTAACACACCTGCACACAGGTAACCACTCCTGTGCACATAGGTAACCACACCTGAACACAGGTAACCACTCCTGTGCACACAGGTAACACTCCTGAACACAGGTAACACACCTGTGCACAGGTAACCACAAACACAGGTAACCACTCCTGCTGCACACAGGTAACACTCCTGTGCACAGGTAACCACTCCTGAACACAGGTAACAGACCTGCACACAGGTAAGCACACCTGCAGCACACAAGTAACAACACCTGCACACAGGTAACCACTCCTGAACACAGGTAACCACAAACACAGGTAACCAAACCTGCACACAGGTAACCACACCTGCACACAGGTAACCAAACCTGCACACAGGTAACCACACCTGCACACAGGTAAGCACAAACACAGGTAACCACAGCTGCACACAGGTAACACACCTGCACACAGGTAACCACTCCTGAACACAGGTAACACGCCTGCACACAGGTAAGCAGACCTGCAGCACACAGGTAAGCACAATCACAGGCACTTGGATCCAGAAGCTGACAGCTGCCATTTAGCCACAACCCCATCTGCAAACCTTCCCTGTCCCCCAGAGGGCCCAGACTGCAGCTCTGCCCCTCCCAGGTTACAGAGGCTGGGGTGGATCCTCCAGCCCCACCCCAAACATCAGGAGTTTCAGTTCCACGCTTCCGTTTTCCAGTTCAAGCTGCTCTTGAGATAGCAACATTCAAACCGTCTTGGATGGGAATGTAGGTTTGGAAAAAGTGAGAGATTAATCTAATCAAAGCAGTTCTGCAGCTCTGCTGTCTCAATATCCATACTAGCTTAGCTATAAATGAGGAAAAAAAAGGCAAATCCTGCCAGAAAAGAAGATTTCTGGGATGCAAAGCAAATTATCAAGGATGCCAGCGCTCAGTGCTGGCTCCTGGCCCCGTGCCCCACACAGTCAATGTCTGAGCAGGGATGGGGCTGCTCCCCTGGGCTCAGCTGAGCCCCCACTGCTCGGGCACGGAGGGACAGGGTGGGGATGGGGACCCTGGCGTGTGGCACAGCTCCTGCTCAGGGGGGCTCTGGGTACCCCCCCAGCCCTGAGACAACCCCAGAAACACCCAGAGCTGGGCAGAGCCCCAGAGCCCCCTGCCCGCCCAGCTGTGGCACTGGGGGGACACATGTCCCCTCCTGGGGTCCCCCCAGCAGCAGGGGCCTCCAGCCTCCCCCCCCATCCCAGAGCACCCCTGGCTGGGGCTGCCAGCACAGCACCCCTGGCTCGGGGTGCCAGCACAGCCCCCCTGGCTCGGGGTGCCAGCAGAGCCCCCCTGGCTCGGGGTGCCAGCAGAGCACCCCTGGCTCGGGGTGCCAGCAGAGCACCCCTGGCTCGGGGTGCCAGCACAGCACCCCTGGCTCAGGGTGCCAGCAGAGCCCCCCTGGCTCAGGGTGCCAGCACCGAGCGCGCTCCCGCTGGAGCAGCCCCCATCTGCTGCGTGGGAGCCTCAGCAGCCACAACTGCACCCCTGTCCTCAGCTGACTCCTCCTGGTGTGAACACCCCAGACACACGCAGCAGAGCTGCTCAGAGCCCGTGGCAGGGCAGCAATCAGGAGGCAGCAGCAGCCTGGCTCACCTGCACTGCTGGGACGCACCCACGGCTCCCAGGGGAACAAATCCCACCTGGGACTGGGGGCTCTCCTCAGTTTTGCACCCCAGCACTGCCCCAGAAGCCTTGGGATCCCTGCCAGCTCTGCACTCTGCTGAGCCTGGTCTCCCTCCCATGGGAGACAGTGCTGCCCCACAGGTAACACAGGCTGGGATCCACCTGGCTCCCTCTGCAGCAGAGAGGATGGGAATGTCACAAACACCACTCTTCTCTTCCTTTGGCGCATTTCCAGCCTGTCAATCTGCAGCAGACTCAGCAGCAGCAAAGGAAAAGCCTCCTCAGAGCTGCCCTTCCCTGGCTCCTTAAAGGGAGCAGAGCTCACAGAGCAGCCAGTAATTAATGCAGAATCCTCTCCTCAAACGCTCCTTCCAGCAGCGCCGGGCATGGATGGAGGAGCTGGCTGAGCTCTGCACCCAGAGCTGCTCCTGCTGCACCCCAGCCCTGCCAGGACCCAGCACCGCACAGAGCATGCTAATTACAAGTTTCCAGCAATCTGAATTTATAATTGGCTGAGATTTCACTCGGCAGATAAAGCACTGCTGTCCTGGGCACTCGCTGTATCTAGGTCAGGCCATTAGTTTTGCTCTTAATCTACGCACAGTTTTAATTTCGTCTGTAATGTCGACTTCCAGCCGTGAGCTGAGCCAGCAGACGACTTCTGCCACTGGCTGTGCTCAGCAGCTGCACCCACAGAGAGGGACAAGGGGCAGGGAGGTGCAGATGTGCCCAGGCTGCTCCCAGCAGAGTGTCAGCAGTGCCAGCACTGCACCGGGACAGAGCCACAGATCGGCACCTGCAGCTGGAAACCCTGGGCACAAACCTGCCCAGGGGAAAAGCAGAGTGCCAGCACATCCACCCTGCCAGCCCAGCTGCTGAGAGCTCCTGGGCACAGCCCAGCACTCTGCCCCATCCTGCCTGCCATCCGTGTGCTCCCTCTCAAACCACAACACTGCTCACGCTGGAACTGCCATTTACAGCATAAACAAACGGAGCTGCACAAAATAAACCCATCACATGCATTAAAGGGATTAGAGATGGCTCCTGAAACATCTGGAGGTGTGCAACACAGAGTGCATGGATCACTGCACAGCATGCACAGGGAAGCCAGGCTGCTGGAGGCTTCAGATGTAAAACCAGCTCGGGAGAAAGGGGAGCACTGCGAGGAGGTTTCTCACTTACACACACCAGTCCAGTTTCAGGCACTCAGCTCTTCTAAAGAGACAAAAAAAAGTTCCCCACCAAAGATTTCTGTGGAAAGCACAGCCCTTCTGACAACAGGAAGTTACTCACTTCAAAAACCCAATTTTCCATCAAAAAAAAAATCTAACTTGAAAGGCGTTCCCAGCTCGCTCAAGATGCGGGATCAAAGCCAGGGATTAAGAGCATCTGCTGCCTGCTGGCTGCCTGAGAGCACTGTGGGCTCTGGGAGCAGCCTCCGAGCCCAGCACTGACGTCCTGGGGAGGGGACAGAGGGACAGAGCCCTGTCCTGGGCACAGGACGTGGGGCAGGCCCGTGGCAGGCACTGGAGCCCACAGAGTGCCAGGCAGCGCAGAGTGAAGGAGCTCAAGGTACTTGGAAGGATTTTCATCCCTGCCAGGGAGCACAGGGTGGTCAGAGGTGGGGCTGAGACCACGCAGGGAGATGGCACAAGATGCCAGAACAAACACTGGCTCTGCTGGGGAAGCCTGGCACCAAACCTGAGCAGCTCCTTCAGTGCAGGCAGAGTGTCAGGAGAAGAGAGCCCCAAAAGCAGCCCCACAGTGCCCAGCCAGAGGCAGGGGGGAGCTGGAGGATGGGCCAGAGGGGCTCACACTGGGCTGGGCACCCTCACCCTGCTCCCCCAGCCCTGGGCAGGGGGCAGCACAGCAGGAATGCCTTCAGCAGAGCAGAGCCACAACCACCTCAGACTTGCTGAAAAGGGAAAAGAAGTGTTCTGGCAACCTGCTAGGCCTCCTCAGATGGATCTGCCTGGCTGGATCAGGCAGGAATATTCCAGGGTTTTCATTTCTCTGCCCAGGTTTTATTGCACGCAAACATACACGGTCACTGCTTTCGAAGGTTTCCAATTTGCTAATTGAGACATTTCCTCATGGAAAAAGAATGTCCTGGAGCAGGGACAGCGCTGCTGGCACAGCTCTGCACACCGGGGAAGCTTAGGTGAGGATGAGGAGCTGGGAGCTGGGCAGGCAGAGCCCAGCCCCATCTGGCAGCATTAACCCAAAGCCAAACCTGGTGGCTGGAACAGAAGAACAAACCCCCAGGAGCTCCCACCCCACTCCCTGTGCCATCAGGGGTGCTCAGCCCCAGCACTGGGCAGCTCACAGCAGGTCCAGCAGAGTTTGGAGCCTGGGAGGTGGGAACCAGCCCAGGAAACTCGACATCTAGGAAGATTTCCTTCCAGGCATCAGCTTGTTTAAAAACAAGGAGGAAAAAAAAAATAATCTGGTCTGCACAAAAATACCCAAGTGTTCTGCGCTTTTGCTGGAGCACTGAAGTATTCCTCCTGCCCTCGAAATACATGAGAGCAGAGAGAGGGTTTTGTTCTAAACATGAACAGGTCAAAGATCCCAGAAAAGCACTTCTGGGCAGAATGAGCCTGGAACATGAAGAGAGAAAGGCCAGAGGAAGCAGCAGCTGAGAAAGGCGTGAGCAGGGCTCTAATGGGAACGTGAGTGCTGCCACAGCCACGGCCCCAGCAGCACGACCTCAGCTGGCACCTGCTGCAGGTTCTTTCCATTTCAAAAAAGGAATGAGAAGTGTTCTGCAGGCTCACTCAGAATGCACGGGGGGGCGGAGAGGGATTTCAAACTTCACACAGGTCAAACACCATCCATGCAGGTTCAGACCACATTCCCTGCAGCTCCCACATCAGGACTGGCTCCCTGCAGCCTCAGCTCCCAAATCAGGACTGACTCCCTGCAATCTCAGCTCCCAGATCAGCACTGAGTGCTCTGGATCAGGACTGGTTCCTTGCAGCCCCAGTCCTGGACCAGGACTGACTGCTCTGGTTCAGCACTGATTCCCTGCAGTCTCAGCTCTTCCAGATCAGCACCGATTCCCTGCAGCCCCAGCTCCAGACCAGGACTGGTTCCTGCAATCTCAGCTCCCAAATCAGCACTGACACCCTGCAGTCTCAGCTCTCCCAGATCAGCACCAATTCCCTGCAGCCCCAGCTCTGGATCAGCACTGATGATTCCCTGCAGCCCCAGCTCCAGACCAGGACTGATAGCCTGCAATCTCAGCTCCCAAATCAGCACTGATTCCCTGCAATCTCAGCTCTGGATCAGGACTGATTCCCTGCAGTCTCAGCTCTCCCAGACCAGCACTGAGTGCTCTGGATCAGGACTGACTCCCTGCAGCCCCAGCTCCCAGATCAGCACCGATTCCCTGCAGTCTCAGCTCTGGACCAGCACTGGTTCCTGCAGCCCCAGCTCCACCCCACCCCGACCCCCACCGCTCTGGGGTTGCTCCACCCCGTGCCCTCACCTTGAGCTTGTCGAAGCGGTCGCTGAGCGAGGCCACTTGGTGGTCGCGGTGGCGGCCCACGAGCTTGCATAAGGCACAGATGAGCTGCTCGTCGGTGACGCAGTACATGTTGACCTTCTCGCCCTCGTGCTCCAGGCAGGCCAGGCCGCGGAAGTGCGCGTCGGGCACGGGCTCCAGCAGCCGGTGGCTGGTGAAGGGCTTCTTGTTGGGGTGCGTGGCGCGCAGGCAGCGGTCGCAGTAGGACACCTCGCAGGTGACACAGGTCTTGACGGCGTCGCGGGGCGGCTCCTGCTCGCAGAACTGGCAGGGCACGCGCTCCGGGAGCCGCTCGCCCCCCGACATGGCGGGGCCGCGGCCCGCCGCGCGCCGGCTCTCGCTCGGCGAGTTGGGCCCGCTCAGCGACGCCTTCTGGAAGCGGTCGATGATGTTCTGCAGGGTCACATTCCTCTTGAGCCCCTCCAGGCCGCGGGGGCTGAGGGAGATGACATGGCGGCACGTGGGGCACTGGAAGGCGGGCACGGGCTCGATGGAGTCGCCGGACGAGCAGCTGGACACCAGGATGCGGTGGGCGCAGCTGAAGCACAGGCTGTGGGCGCAGGGCAGCAGCAGGGGGTCCTCGAAGAGCTCCAGGCAGATTGGGCAGGTCAATTCCGACTCCAGTGTTTCCATCTTTAGTGAGCGCGATCCCGATTCCGCGCGGGAAGCCGGGGGAGGCGGTGAGGAACCTGCGGGGAGGAGAGCAGAGGTGTGAGCACACAGCTGGGCTGCTCCTCTGCTCCTGCAGCAGTGCCTGGGGGCTGGACACGTCACCCCAACACCCTGAACGCCCTGACAGCTCTGCCCTCCCGCACTGCCACCTCCAGCCCCACAGGAGCCGTCCCAGCCCACCTGGAGCAGAGCCCGGGGTCACAGTGGGACAGGAGCCACACTGAGGGGACGGCAGAGCAGGAGCAGGAGCTCCTGAGACACCTTCCAGCCCAGCCCGGGCAGGGCCTGGCCCCTAAGGCTGGAGACAAAACCATGACTTCATGTTTGTGTTGGTGTGTGCTGCCGAGAGTCCCGTGCATCAGGGCACAGAAAAACCCCCAAACGTCCCCTCCAGCAGCTCCAGGCCTGCTCCTGGTGAAGGGGAAAAGGCAAATCAAGCCGTGGAAGCTCTGAGCAGAGCAGCTCAGGAGCTCCTGACATCCCATCCCTCTCCCTGCTTTTCCTGGCCACTGCTGTTTGGAGCAGGGTGGGGAGGGCAGAGCAGTGAAATTCTGGTCGGCAGAGTTCCACTGCTGGCTGTCCTCTGCTGCTCCCCACAGCAGCCAGGGATGCCTAAATCAACTCCAGCTGCAGGCAAACAACACAGGCTGTATTTTTAGCTCCCTTCCCTCGCACGAGGCTGGAAAACAGCTCCCAGCAGGCGACTCAACCTGCTGCTGCCAGCTGGGGTTTGCAGAGCACCCGGAGCTGCACCCCAGTGCTGCCGGGCTCTGCCAGGCTCTGCCAGGCTCTGCCAGCTCCCCAGCACGTCCCCAGCAGCAGGCAGGGACACAGAACCAGACCCAGCCTCTCCCTCCCCGTGGGCAGAGCACAATCCTGGCCTCCTCAGCCACAGCAAGGCAGGCTCTGGGTGATGCCCCAGGAACACCCTGGGGTAGTGCACAGGCTCTGCTTGGGGAAAAGAGGAAAAACCTTCCCTGGGAGGGTGGGCAGGGCTGGGCAGGGTGCCCAGAGC
>JANRGV010000023.1:264148-274373 GCA_024734035.1 Alethe castanea | reverse complement strand
GCCCAGCAGCGGCTGCCGCCGGGCGGCTGCGCTGGAGCGGGCTGGCGGGGCTCTCCTGCGCTTACATAACGCCGAGCTGCCGCTCAGGTGCGCGGGGCGGGGCCGGGACCGCCGCCAGGGCCGGTACCTGGCCCGCACGGGGGCCGCGGACCTGCCCCGCTCGGAAAAGGAACGGGAGAGGTTCCCCTGCTCCCCGGGAGCCCGCAGCGGGCCGGCACCGGGGTGAAGGGGGAGGGCGAGGCGCCGTCCCCAGCACGGGCTGCCGGGGCCGGGGTCAGAGCCAAGCACCTGGGCTGCTGGCTGGGCAGGCAGTGACAGAGCTGCGGGCCAGAGGCCACTGACACGGGCACAGGGGCTGCTTCGAGCTCATCCCTGCTGGGGCAGGACCTGTGCTGCTCCTGCTGGGGTAGGGAGCGAGCAGAGATGCCAGGGGACAAGGATTTGTCCCTTAGTCAGTGTCCCTCAGCACTCCTTGCTGCCTGTCCTGCATGCCCTGCTGTGTCCCCAGAGCTCCAGGCTGTGTTTGTGACAGGCTGTGCCATGGTGTGGGGCACAGCTTTGTCCCTCTGTCACACCCGTGTCCAGGCACCTCGGTGATCCCTGTCACCCCCAGGTGGCACAGCGTGGGGGAGCTGGGTACACGGCCCCGGGCGCTGCAGCCAGGTGTGCCCACACCTGTGTTTGCAGATGTTTTGCTCCAGCCTGAACTTTCTCCTTCTGGGGAATGAGCCAACACATCCAAGAGCAGATAGCATGCACAGCAGAGGATTGTGGGTGCCAGAGGAACACCCCGATAACATGCCTGATAAGGGCACCCTGCTGCAGCACCAGGGAACCCAAACCATTTGGTGCCCACTGTTTTGGCTGATGTGCTCCTATAGCAAGACAGGATGAGGGGAAAGTTGTGTGGATGCATATCCAGGACAGCACAGATCCCCAGATCCTAAACCCAGAGTTGAGTCTGGCTCTGGGGCTGGCTGGTGACAGCTCAGGCAGGGTGAGATCAGTGCTGGGCTTCTCAGACAACACACATTTCAGCATGTCCAACCTGTCTCTGGGGCTTTCTCTGTCTGGGTGGTCTCTGCCAGGCTCTCCATACCCTTTGCTCACAGCAGGGATGTTGTTAGGGATGCACAAGGAAGGCATGCTCTGGACCAATTGCCCCCAGGGCTCCTGCAGAAAGCCCTACTGCTCCAGGAGTGCACAGGATCCTGTGCAGAAAGGGCTTTTCCCCACCATGTGGGGCATCACAAACTGCTTCCCAGGGAGCCTCAGCAGTGCAGGGGACCAAGCTCCCATGGAAGCACCAGGTATGGGGAGGAGCTGCCACAGCCCTGGCTGGGCACACCTTCTCCCTGCAGGTGCCAGTGAAGTGGGCAGAGAGGTCTTTGCCATCCCAGCGTTATCCCAGAGCCAGACACGAGCCCAGCTGAGTGTGGGCCAGGGAGAGCACGTGGCACCTTTCCCTGGGCAAGGGGGCTGAGGGGAGCCCATGGTGTGGGAGGAGGTGGGCACTGCAGGGGGAGCAGCACCCTGGGTGTGTGCTGGGACGTGATCCAAGCAGGCCCTGCCTGGCTCTGGGTGGGGACAGGAGGTACCTGCCAGCCTGGTTGCCCACATGGGCCAGCCCAGCCCCTCCTGGGCACCCCTGGTAGCCTGGCCAGCCGTGCCCACCCTGCTCCAGGCTGTGAGGGGCCCCCCCTGCATGGCCAGATCGTCTGCAGGCACTGCAGCCCTGCTGCTCCATCCAGCAGCAGGGGCAGTGACCCATCCTTTGGTGTGAGCCATGGAAGGAGCTGGGGCCGCCCTCTCCCAGGCCTGGAGCCACAGGCAGGCAGGGAAGCTCTGGGTGAGGGGCTGGGGGAGCAGGAATTTGGGCAAAGCAGGGCAGCACTGCCTTTCGTGCTGTAAGGTCGGGCCAGGAGCGAGAGCTGCCAGGACAGCAGTGGCAGGGTGGCATTTGTGTCACAGCACCACTTGTTGCCGTCCGTCGGGTGTCACTTTGCAGCAGCAATGCAGCAGGACAGGAGCCAGGGCACAAAGGGCACCCCGGGGCGGCAGGGCCGGGGCAGGCATTCCAGCTGGGCGAGTGGGCTGCAGCAACAAGGGCACATTGATGGGGAGAGGGGCCGTGAGCGAGCTGTGGGCGTGGGACCGAGCTGTGGGCGTGGGACCGAGCTGTGGGCGTGGGACCGAGCTGTCCTGCTCTCCTCCTGCTGGCCCTGGGGCAGCTCTGCCATGGAGGGGCCCAGGACGGTCCCCCTGCCCTCCAGAACCATGCTCCAGGGCTTGCTTTGCTTTGCTTTGCTCCCACAAGACTGAGCTGGCCCGGGGCCTGCAGTGTTGGTTGCAAGCCCTGCACACCACCGAGGTGCTGGGCAGGTTTTGTTTAGTGGCAGGAGCAGCTGGTACTGCTGGAGGTGCTGACTTTGGTGTCCCAGCCTGCTGTGGTCTCCATCCCTGCCATCCCAACTCCTTGGGACCCCCACCCCATGACCCAGCGGATCTGGGGCCCGCCACACCATGCACCAAGCCTGCCCCTGCCTGCTCCTGCAAGACCCAGCTCCCTCCAGAAGGATATTCCCAACATTCTCTGAAGCCCAGGAGAGCCCTGCTCAGCCCCCTGGGGGGGAACCATTTGCCCCTGACCACAAGGCTGTGGCCAAGGGGGCTGGCACAGCTGAGTGATGCCAACGTCAGCTTCTCAGGAGCTTGGCATCTTGGTTCTCTGGGGATTCTCCAGCACTGCCCATCTGCTGGGGCAGGCACTGGGCTCTCACAGGCAGAGTCAGGTGTCCCAAGGTCAGGCAGGGATGGCAGCATGGCCCTATGGGGAAAGGCCAGCCAGGATTTTTTCTAGCTTTGAACTGTAAAGGTGAGGAAGAGGTTGGAGCTGAAAGAGGCTGCAGGGGTCTGCCCTGATCCCAGCATCATCCCTCTCCCTCCAGCATCACATCATCACATTATCCCTTCCTGAGACAGGGCCCAGTCCTGGACGGGCTCTGCTGGGATCAGACACCAGCTCGTTGGCCCAGCACAGAGGGTGACAGCTGACCCTGTGCTTTGGGGGAGCACCGTGACCTGCATGTGCCCAGAGGGCTCGGACAGGCTCGGGGTCTGTGCTGTGTGTGTGCCCGGGGGATGTGCCTGTGCGTGGCTCTGTGTGCTCTGTGAGACCTGCCCAGGCCAGGGGGGCTGCAGGGGGATCCTGCCCTTGGGAGGCACTGGGACCCTGCTGGTAGAGGGCAGAGAATCACAGAACTCATTAGGCTGGAAAAGACTTCTGAGATCATAATCTCCAAGTTTACCCCAGGGTGTGTGCTGGGGGAAGAGGGCTGGGGAGGCGAGAGAGGCCACAGCCCGTCCCCATGCTTTGCAAATGAGCTCTGGGTTATATTTATCCAGGTGCTGAACATGGCTGGCTTTGGGACAGGAGATCATCCTCTGTCTGAGTGCTGAGTTATATATATATATATATCTGTTTGTGGGGGCTTTTGCAGAACAGCTCTGGTGGCAGAGAAGAAACTCTGGGCCCTCCAGGACCAGGGTGGGATCCAGTCCTTGCCCCCCTCACCTGCAATTCCCTGGGGAAGGCAGCCCTGTGGGACTGGCAGGGGGTGGCAGGTGCCATGGGGCAGGACAGGACATTTCCATGTCCTTAAGTGAGGCCATCCCAGTGAAAAGCAGCCTGTGAAAGGAGCAGGGCTGCTCTGGAGGTTCGAGGCAGGCCGTGGATGGTCTCGGGTAGTCCCCGAGGGCTGGCACACAGAGAGCCAGGCAGCAGCACAGGTACGTGCCCTGCCAGGGCCGATTGTCTTTCACGTTGTTATTGTTCTGAAATGTCAGTGACGGCAGCGTTTCAGCCAAGGTCCTGCTCTGAGATGCCCGGGATTCCTCGCAAAGGCCAGCGGGGGTATTAATAACGTCTGTGCTGGAGCCGTGTGCCCTGCCTGTCCTTGCCTGACCTGCTGTGGGTGCTGCTCCTGTGCCAGCCCGGCGCCGCTCCCTGCCCGGCCAGCTCTGCCTGGGGGCCCCAGCTGTGCCCCACAGTGTGGGCTGGGGCTGCTGGGCCAGGCAGGACAGCAGCACGCTCCTGTGGAAGGGGCAGAGAAGGGCTCAGGGGGTTCCACAGCCCGGGCTTATTCTGGGCTGGAAGAGCAGATTTGGGCGGCTCTCGCAGCTCTGCTGCCTCCGTCCTCGTTACATAACGAGCTGCCTCCCAATTAGCGAGCGGGCACTGGGCAGGGCGGCGGTGCCAGCGCCCAGCAGGGCTCGGGCCTGGCCTGGTGCCTGCAGGGTGCCAGGGTGCCAGGGGCCCTGCTCCGGGGGTGCTCTCTGGGGCTGGGGGTCCCTGCACGGCTGGGCAGGGCTGGGCTGGGGCAGGCAGGGCCAGGCTGGGCTGGCAGAACCCAGGCAGAACCCAGCAGAGCCAGGCTGGCCTGGCAGAACCCAGGCAGAACCCAGGCAGAACCCAGCAGAACCAGGCTGGCCTGGCAGAACCCAGGCAGAACCCAGCAGAACCAGGCTGGGCTGGCAGAACCCAGCAGAACCAGGCTGGCCTGGCAGAACCCAGGCAGAACCCATCAGAACCAGGCTGGCCTGGCAGAACCCAGCAGAACCAGGCAGAAGCAGGCTGGCCTGGCAGAACCCAGGCAGAACCCAGCAGAGCCAGGCTGGGCTGGCAGAACCCAGGCAGAACCCATCAGAACCAGGCTGGCCAGGCAGAACCCAGCAGAACCAGGCTGGCAGCCCCCTGCCCGCTACTCAGGGGTGCAGGGGCACGGTGCAGCCCTGGTGCTGCAGCAGGTCCCTTCAGTGTCATCACCAGCTCTGTCCCCCCATCCCAAAGCTGGAGCAGAAGGGGCAGGCAGGGCCGGGGCTGGCCCAGCTGGGCTGTGCAGGGTGGCACGGGCAGGGAAGCAGCAGGCACAGCTCTGGAGGCAGGCAGGAGCACTGGGGCAGGGCACGGTGGCGATAACACCGAGTTCAGTGACAGGACTCCAGCCCGGCCCGGGGTGTGAAACACTCTGCTCTGCAGTCAGATTTGTGGGTGGAAGCTCTGCCGAGGGCTCAGCCTGCCATCCTCCCCTGGCCCACGGGAGGCACGGCGGGGTCACTGCCCTGCCCCAGCAGCCAGGCACGGTGCTCAGAGGGAGCTGCAGGGTTTTCCCTGGGCTGGGCCGTGCCTGGCACTCTCACCTCAGCGTTTGGCAGCTGTGGGACCCTCTGGGGGGAGCAGGGAGGTGCAAGGGTGCCCCACAGCCCCCGGCAGGGCACCCACCGGGGCACGGCATGGGCTGCTGTTAACAAACACCAGCAAGGTGAGATGTTTGGTGCATGATCCAGGGCTGGTAACAGCCCAATGAGCCCGTTTTCCTCTCCTGCTCCAGCATGCCTGGGGAAGCTGTGGCTCTGGGGACTTCCAGATGGTGAGAACTGGGCTGGAGCTGGGTCGTCCCTGAGCTCCCCTCCTCACACTGCTGCTGGGAGGCAATTGGTGCCAGGGGCACAGGAGGAAGAAGAGGGTCTGGTGACACAGTTAAAGGAAAATTGCAGCTCTCAGCAGGCTGGCTCGAGGGTGTGCACTCGCATGCTAGAAAAAAAGCAGAACTGGGAGTACAGCCAAGTACCTTTATCAGAGGAAGCAGTCAGCCCCACAGCTGGACACAGGAGCCTACCAGGGCTCCCTGCACCACCCCGCACTGCCTGGCAGCCTGGAGGAGTCTGCACACCACAGTCCCTGCCCATGCCTGCTGCCTGGCAGGGTGGCTCTCCTGCCTCCCCTGGGCACGAAGGGGAGGAGGACACGCTCCCTGCCAGCCTTCCCAGGGGCAGGCTCCTCTCTGGCCTTCCCTCACTGCAACAAGGGCAGGGGCCACCACCCCAGTGCAGGCCACAGCTGGCTCTGGTGTCCCCTGGCTGGGGACTGGGACCAGGCAAGGCCAGCACAGCAGCTCTGCAGGCAGGGGTGCATCCCTAGCCCAGCAGAGCCAGGTGTGCCTGGAGAGGTTACCTGCTGTTCTGGAGCAGCACATGCCCTGGGCTGGGGGTCTGTGACCCCTCCAAGGCTCTCGTGGGCATCACCTGGGTCCCCATGTCACAGGGCTCCTGGAGTGCTCTGGCCATGCTAGACCCACAGCCCCTGGGGCTGGCACAGCAGCCCCACACCAGTGCCACAGGGCAGGCAGCTGCAGTTCAGGATCCTGGGACTGGCATGGCAGGTGGCTCAGCCTCCTGTTTGCCCGTGGGCAGCCCCTGGCATTGCCTCTCCTTTCCAGAGCCAGGACAGAGCTGCTGGACAAGGCCTGGAGCTGCTCAGCCCTGTCCCACACCCAGCCCTTCCTGCCACAGGCTCCCCCAGTGTCCCCAGCCATCCCCAGTGTCCCCAACCATCCGCAGCCACCCCCAGTGTCCCCGGTGTCCCCAGTGCCCCCCAGTGTCCCTGGTGTCCCCAGCTCCCTCTGCGCCTGCAGGCCATGGCTGGGCTGCCCTGGTGCTGGCATTCCCAGTGCCTTGGCTGGTGCCACTGCAGTTGCAGGATTTGGGCTGTGGCAGGCAGGGTTTTCTCAGCTGTGTGTTTGCAAGCAGTGGCTTTTCCTCTGCGCCCCGCTGTGACCCCTGGAGCAGATCTGGCTCTGCAGAGCAGCCTGGGCAGCCTTGGCTCTGTGCCATTCCCACTTTGCTCTCCAGCGTCTCTGAGGCCAAGCTGTAAACATTTCCCACGACTCAGACCCTCTGCAGGGCCTTCCTCCCATTGAGCCGAGTCCTTGGGAGAGAGCGAGCCAGGAGAGAGCGAGCCAGGAGAGAGCGAGCCAGGAGAGCTGCCATGGAGCCGGGGCAGAGCCTGGAGCCGTGAGCAGAGCCGGGGCCAGGGCTGCTCCTGGAGCCGTGAGCACAGCCTGGAGCAGGGGCAGAGCCTGGAGCAGGGCAGAGCCAGGGCCAGGGCTGCTCCTGGAGCCAGGGCTGCTCCCGGAGCCCCAGCGCCCCTTGGCTCAATCCGTGCAGGACAGGAGCGTCCCTCGGGGCAGCCCTGCAGAGCCTGCAGCAGCTCCAGCACACGGGCTCAGCACAAGGCACGTCTTGTCCCCAGGGCTGTCCCCCGAGCCACAGCACTGTGCAGGGTGGGATCCAGCACAGAGACAGTCCCCTCTCCTCTCCCTGTCACCCCTGTCCCCCCTGGCCGAGCCCCGTGGCGGCTGCAGAGCTCCAGGTGCCATTGCTGAGGAGGGGCTGTCACTTGATGTCACCCGGGGGCTGGCATTGTCTGGGCTGGGGCACAGGCTGTGTGAAGGCTGAGGGGCTGCTGGCAGCTTTGGGGTGTCCTCAGAGCCACTGCTGGGGTGATACCATCGCTGGCTGGCTGGTGTCATCACCTCTCCTCCCGCTCGATGACAACCGCGGGTGCTTTCTTTCCCCGGAGAGCACAACAATTAGTGTCACAATTACCCTGTATTGCGGCTGCTGTTACCAAAATAACCACAGGCACGAGCCGGGCACAGCCTGATGAGCCTGCAGTCACTGTGTGGGGATGCAGGAGCTGCACGCTGCTGCCTCAGGGATGCATTCCCACCCTGGCCCCCTAGCCCAGCCTGATGAAGCTGCTGTCACTGTTTGGGGATGCAGGAGCTGCACGCTGTTTGGGATGCAGGAGCTGCACGCTGTTTGGGATGCAGGAGTTGCACAATGTTTGGGGTGCAGGAGCTGCACAATGTTTGGGGTGCAGGAGCTGCACGCTGTTTGGGATGCAGGAGCTGCACGCTGTTTGGGGTGCAGGAGCTGCACGCTGTTTGGGGTGCAACAGCTGCACAATGTTTGGGGTGCAGGAGCTGCACGCTGTTTGGCGTGCAGTTCCCCCCCTGGCCCAGCCTGCCCCGAGCACCCATCAGTGGTGCCACAGGGCAGCTGTGGGTCCATGGCCCTGCTCTTTGGGAACCCCAAGGGGGTGTGCTGCCCAGCCTGCTCTGCTTGGAGGAGCAGGAGCAGGGGCTGGGAGAGGAGCCTGGCAAGGCCAGGGCTGTGGGGGGCCAGGAAAGGGCCCCCCAGCACTTGGGGTGCAGCTGGAGCCCCATGCAGGACCTTGCTGCTGTGGGGGCATTGGGGCAGCTCAAGGGGCTCCTGGGGAGAGCTGGCACAAAGCAGGGTCCAGCAGAGCTGGGAGCTGCTGCTCCCACTGTGGAGGTGCCAGCGGGGCTGCAGGTGACCCCCGAGGGCTGGGGGTGCCCTCTTGCTGTGCAGGGGCACACGGGGCTGCTCTGTGATGTGCCACTGGCACGGGGCAGTGTCACACAGGGGTGCAGGCAGGGCTGTGTCACACAGGTGTGCAGGCAGGGCTGTGTCACACAGGGGTGCAGGCAGGGCTGTGTCACACAGGTGTGCAGGCAGGGCAGTGTCACACAGGGGTGCAGGCAGGGCTGTGTCACACAGGGGTGCAGCTGTTACCAGGGCAGTGTGTGCAGGGGATGCAGGCAGGGCTGTGTCACTGTGTCACACAGGTGCAGGCAGGGCTGTGTCACACAGGTGTGCAGGCAGGGCTGTGTCACACAGGGGTGCAGGCAGGGCAGTGTCACACAGGGGTGCAGCTGTTACCAGGGCAGTGTGTGCAGGGGATGCAGGCAGCGCCTGTGCAGCTGCACACAGAACAGCAGCATTTGTTTGGTACACAGAGTGTGTGTCACAGGGTCACAGAGGCGTTCAGGTCACTCCATCAGCTCCACTGCTGAGCTGACGTGCCTGCACATGTGTGGCAGCCATGTGCACCTGCATGTGCAGGGTGTGCCCTGCGAGCAGGGCAGAGCCCACGCTGCTGTGGGCTGCAGACACACGTGTGCATGCGTGTGTGGGTGTGCTGCGTGTGCACGCACGTGTGCAGCCAGCCCTTGCTGCAGGGGCTGCAGGGTGTGCCGTGGCTGTGGGTGCCCTGTGACACCTTCGGGAGCCCCATGGGATGGGGGCTGCAGCCCCTGCCCTGCCTTGGCCACCGGCTGCCCAGGGAGCCCTCATTTACTGAAGGCCAGGAGAGGAGCCCCTGCTTCCTGATGCCCCCAGAGCACCCCTGGCTGAGGAGCCTGTGCCCCTGCAGTGGTGTGATGTGGGCAGGGCTGCCTGCACAGACCCAGAGGACTGCAGGGAAATTAGTGACTTACCCCGGTTTATTTCTGCAATAGCTCCAGCTCCGTGGGAAAAACACTGGAGGTGGCAGAGCTGAAGCAATCTCCCCCCAGACGTTTTCCAGCTTCACTCCAGCAGCTGCAGAAATATGTGGGTTTATTCTCAGTCTTCACTCGGTGCCTGAGTGCATCAGGAAGGTGCCAGGCAGGGACCAGGAGACCAGGACCACGAGCCAGGCTCTGGGCTGTGGGTTCTGGAGCCCTTGGTCCCTGCCACTGATGATTTAGGGCTTGGGAGGGGGGCTGAGCTGGGAATGGGGGGCATATGACAGGAGGTGGGAAAACAGGCACAGCTGGCAGGGCAGGCTGGGACTCACCCACCCCATCCTCCTGCTGCTGGCACCTCTCTGCAGAAGACAGGAGGCGGCACAAGCGTGGGAGAAAACGCTCTCCCCACTCTCCTGCCGTCCCCACGGTGAAAGCAGCGTGCTCCATGAGCTGCAGCGGCAAACTCAGCCCAGGGACCCTGGCGTGGTGCTCTGGCCTTGTCCCAGCACGGGGCCAGAGCTGTGTCCCAGGGGCTGCCCCCGAGCCCACCGCCAGCCCCTCTGGGGACAAGCGCACACAGAGGCCTTTCATGTGCCAGGGAGGGGGCACGGCCCAGCCCGGGGTGGCACAGTGGCCATTGGCCTTGAAAGGGCCAATTGAGTGCAGCTGAGGTCATCTCCAGCGTGTTTACCCTGCGGCTGCAGCCCCTGCGTGCAGCCAGCACCCAGGCTGTCCCTGCCCCTGCAGCCTGGGGGGACAGCCACAGGCAGGGGCTGCATCGCTGGGGCTGCATCGCTGGGGCTGCATCGCTGGGGCTGCATCACTGAGGCTGCATGGCTGGGGCTGCATCACTGAGGCTGCATCGCTGGGGCTGCATCCCTGGGCTGCATCACTGGGGCTGCATCCCTGAGGCTGCATCGTTGGGGCTGCATTGCTGAGGCTGCATTGCTGGGGCTCCATTGCTGAGGCTGGATACCTGGGCTGCATCCCTGAGGCTGCATCGCTGGGGCTGCATCACTGAGGCTGCATGGCTGGGGCTGCATCACTGAGGCTGCATCGCTGGGGCTGCA
>JANRGV010000023.1:170214-226999 GCA_024734035.1 Alethe castanea | reverse complement strand
CTGAACTGACAGGCTCACAGGTAACTTGTACTTCAGCATTTTGTGCAGCTCCTCGCTGGGCAGTGAGGGAGATGGCTGCAGAGGAGCTGGGATGGATTTGTGACAAAGCCTCATTCCTTTCCCAGGCTGAAACTGAATGAGAAAGTGTCGCTGGAGAAAATCAAATTCCACTGCATGGACCATGACGGCGGGTCCATTTTTGTATCACCTGTAGACAAGGAGATCTTGCAGGCCCAAAAGAAGGTAGGAAGCAGCAGAGGATGGTGCTCACTGGGGTGAGCCTGAAAAGAGAACCTGGGGAGACCAGTTAGAGGAGCCTGGGGAGGGGAAAGAGCTGCTTTGTATGTGTCTTCTGCAGGGGCTGGTGGGACAAAGGGCTGGGGAAGCAGCCCTGCTTCCCAGTCCTGTGCTTTCAGAGGTTAAAAAGTAGAAATAACTTTTTCTTCTTTGGGGCTAAAGAATACACAAGAGGAACATCTTGTGAGTAGGTCCCCTTACTCTGTTCTCTGTAGTTTCCACGGGCTGATGGCAGTGCATCACATCTTGGTGGGAACAAACCCATCCTTGCTCTTCTCTTCAGGTGGTGGAGCACCTCGAAAGTGACCTTGGGGTCCAGGTTCAGCGTGTGGCAATCCACAAGATGAAGTATTCTTTCCAGATCTGGTCAGCCATGATGTCATCCAAGGACAGCGAAGGGCAGGTGTGTCAGAGTGAGTTGACAAAGGCACAACTGTGGAGGCATCAGGGAAGAACCAGCTGTTTGGGGCCAGCTATGGAGAGCTGTAGGCTTCCTAAACCTACCTGGGGGCTTTCCCTGCTCCATTTGCCCCCTCAGTCCTCCTTTCATCTCTTCCTGAAGTTGCACAGCCCCTTCTCCCTTGCTGTCCTGTGGGCTGAGGCCGTGGCTCTCAGCAGAGGAGCAGTGTGGTAACAGAGAGGGAGAGGTTGTTTTGGCACATTGACCTTTTCCATGCAGCCATCCTGCCTTGCTCTTTGCCCCATGCTGTGTCTTCAGACTTGTAGGCTGGGATTAACACCCTTTGGAATGCCAGGACAGGCAGGGGACTAGCAGCTTTCCAGCAGGAGACCTGCTTCTGTTATTTTTCCTTAGAATTGCAGCTGCTGTGCTAGGCTCTGTGCATGCAAGAACCTATTTTGTAATAAAATAGACTTCTGGGATGTCATAAGTGGTGCACTCGTGACACAGAGGCAGTGATGAAACAGCCCAGCCCCACCACACTAAGGAGGGCTTGTCTGGCTCCTCTGCCTCCTTCCACCAGGTCCCACGGTCGTATCACAGGAGGAGATGCCTGTGGGACATTGTCCCTTGCACCCTGTCAGTTGGGTGCTGCTCTGGGGGCTCTCCCTCGTCCTTGCTGTCTCTGGCAGGGATAGATAGTCCTGCTGCTGCCCTGGTCAGTGTCAGAGCTTGAAGGCATCTCCTGGGTGAAACTGGGAGTGCCTCACATTGGCATAACGGGACAGCTGGGACACTGTCCCTGTGCCTCCCTGCTGGCTGTGCTGATGGGGCAGTGGCTGTGTTACAGGAGGCACAAAGATTCACGGACCTGCTGGGGGACCATGGGAAGCCAGTGTGGCCGCTGTGGGAGCTGATGAAGTGGCTCGTGGGGATGTCTTCTCACACCCTCCCAGCTATTGGTAATGCTGCCAGGGCCCTGGGGAGTGCAGAGGCAGTGGTGGGGTGGGCAGGGTGTTAAATGCAGGTGTTACCCTTCCAGTGAAGGAGCTCGGGCTTTGCCCTGAGCAGCTTCAGCCTAGCTCTGTAATGACACCCTGTGTCTTTGAGTTGCATGCAAGCTCCAGAGAGTGGATCTTCGATAAATCTGAGTGGGTGTCTTGGGGGAAGAAGTGAGAGTGATGGAGCTGGGGCAGGGTTCACTCCTGCTGTGAATCCTGCCAGAACTGCTAGGGACTCAGAGGCAGGGTGCACTGATCATGTTTCATAGCAGCAGGTACTAAAGAGCCCTAATTAGCACAGTTGTGCTGCTGTCTAATGAGCGCTGGGGTTGTTCTGCCAGCTCTGCTCAGTGCTACTGGCTGGAAAAGCTGGAAGGGAGGGGCAGGCTGAATGCTTTCCCTTGGCAGAGCTGGGGGTTTGCTGCCCACAGAGCTGTGCTAGGGGCAGTCTGCTGTGGCTGCTGGCATGAAGGGGTACCTGGGGGCCACCCCAGAAGTGGGGGATGTTGCATGTGGCTGGGCAATGTGTTCCTGCCCCACATAACCCACAGTCCTCTCACTCGCTCTTGTCCCCTTTTTGCTTTTTGCTGCAGCCCTGGGACTGACAGAGAAGCTGGTGAACCTCAACCTTAGTGGGAAGGCCAAGCTGGTGAGCATGGGGAAGAGCCTGCAGGAGGAGATGGAGACACTGCTGGGGCCAGACGGGGTGCTGCTCTACCCCTCACACCCCACCATCGCCCCTAAGCACCACTCCCCCATCTGCATGCCCTTCAATTTTGCCTACACAGGTGAGCAGCCCTGGCTCCCCTGTGGTTGCAGGTGGGGCTGCCAAGGTGGTCTCCCCATGGCAGCAGTGTGGGCTGGCAGCCAGGGTGGGGTACCCAGAGTGCTGGCATTGCTGATGGGTGGCTGGGCAGCAAGGAGAGGGATCTGGCTGCTCCAGAGAGTGGGGTGAGGGTTGTCGTGCTCCATACTGTGTGGCACCTTTTACCTTTGCCAGAGGAGCTGTCCACAGCAGGGCAGGTGTGACTGTGTGTGATACTGGGGGTCTCCATGCCCCAGAGGGGTTACAGCTGCTACTGCATTAGCAGAACCTGAGACCTGCCATCTCCTGGGGTACAGCCTGGGGCTCCCTGTGTGTTCCCATGTGGTCTGAGCACCTCTGTGCCAGTGTCAGTGCTGCCCGGCCTTGGAGTGATGGACAGCTGTGGCCTGGGGCAGGAATGTCCCACATTTGGCCTGCCACAGTGTGTGCCATCCCTCATGGGTGCTGTTCATACCCACGGTGTGGGCACTGGGAGTCTCTGGCCAGCGGTGTCCCTTGTCACCACGCGCTGCTGCGTGAAGCACCGGCTCCCAGGGTGCCTGTGCTGTGTGTGGCAGAGCTGTGTGCCCAGGGTGGGAGAGCCAGGGTGGTGCTGTTTCCCTGTGCTCACTCTGATCCATCCAGCCTTCTCTCTTGCAGCCATCTTCAACGTGCTGGGCCTGCCGGTGACACAGTGCCCGCTGGGGCTGGGCAGCGAGGGGCTGCCCCTGGGCATCCAGCTGGTGGCAGCTGCCTACAACGACCACCTGACGCTGGCAGTGGCCCGGTACCTGGAGAAAGCCTTTGGAGGATGGGTTGTACCGGGGAAAGTTTAACAGGCGGGGACAGTTTGGCAGGCAGGGACAGAGGCGCTGACAGGCGCTGATCCCATCTGGCACTGCCTGCTCCCTCTGCGCCCCCTGCGCCCTGCTGGGAGCGGCTGGAGGTGCCTCCAGCCCAGGAACAGCTGGGCCATTGCCACTGAGTCCTCATCCCTGTGGCACCCTCTGTCAGGGGGAGACCTGCCTTTCCAAACCCCTCAGGAGCCCCAGTGCCACCCTGTGAGGATGTCCTGCCTGTAGTGGGCACACACCCACCTTTTCCAGACCGTGGAGTTGGCCAGCTCTGTAACCTTTCCTTTCAAAATGCTGGGTAAGAGCTGAGCAGGGGACGTGCTTGCAGACTGCTGGGGGCACCTGTGCAGCACCCTTCAGGGCTGCCTGACCCTACGCACAGGGCTGGGCTGTGCCTGCTGCACCCAGGCTTGCACCGTCCTCCCAAGCTCCTGCAGGCTTCCCCCCACCCCATGACCAAAGAGGGAGAGGGGCTGAGGGGGCTGGAGGAGCTGTGGGCCTGCCTCACCAGCAGCACTCTGTGGGGTGGTGCTGCTGGGCTCTGCAGTTTGTGCAGCTGTCAGGCACGTAACATGTTGAGAGCGTTTCAGCACTGGTTAAAGCATCTCCTGTTTGTCTTCCCCTTCTCTCTGGGGGATCATGCTGCCTGGCTGGTGTCCCCCAGTGCCTGTCCTGCCGAGCTGCCTGGGCGCTGCCCCAGGAGCAGACGTGGGCAGCAGTGTGAGGGGTTTGTCTGAGCAGGCAGCAAGCACCAGGTGTTCTCGTTGAAGGAGCTATTAAAGAGCCTGTTCAGTGAACTGTGCCTGTGTGTCCTTTTCCTCATGGCTGTCTCCCTTCCCTCTCCTGCCAGGCCCCAGCCCCATCTCTGCCAGGGCTGTGTCAGGGCTGCCCAGCGCTGCAGGGACAGCAGTGGAGGTGCTGGCGTTGGCCCCTGGGCTGGGGGCCCTTGTTTGGCAGTGACTGCTGGGCTCTGGGCAGAGCTGAAGGGTGCTTGTGAGCCCCATGTGCTGCCCTCAGTGACTGTCAGTCTTGCAGTGTCTGCACAGTTCTTGGGAAGCACGAGTCCAGCTGTTTTTTGTCCCAGGGGGCTGCCAGAGGCCTGGAGCTCCTGGGGTGAGGCAGAGCCACGTGCGGGTCCCTTGTGGTCAAAATGAGGGGCCCCAGCCCTTTGTGCCCAGCCTGCAGCACTGGTCTTGGCAAGGACAGAACCTGCTGCTGGTTTGGCTGAGGTGTCCTGGTGTGTGCCGGCGCTGCCGTGTGTCACCCCTGGCCTGCGCCCTGTGCTCCTCTCAGTCCCCGATGGCCGTGCAGGGTGCTGGGCTGGCGTGCTGGGACAGGCTGTGCCTCAGCTCCCGTGTGCAGAGGGCACTGCTGAGCACCCGTGCCCGGCCGGGACGCTGCTAACGAGGAAGCAAGGAAGGAAAAAAAGCCCTGGCTCAGCAGAAGAGGTACAAACAGCCCAAGTTAAAGAACGTCTCCCAGCGTGTGGCACGGACACCAGGGGCTGCCCCCGTCTGGAGGAAGCCTGGCAGCTGAGCAGAGCGTGGCAGCGTCCTGTGAGCCCCCGGAGCCAGACGTGAGGCTGCTGGGCTGAGGGAGTGTGTTCAGCTGTGGTGGGCGAGGCGGGCTCCTGACAGCGCCGAGGGCAGAGAGGAAATGCTGGATCCAAGGTACGGGGCAGGGCTGGTGCTTCAGGGTGCTGTGATGGGGTGCAGGCAGAGGAGAGGGTGTGCGGAGCTGAGGGGGTTAATCCCCACGATCTGTTACTGCCACAACGCAGGGAGAGTTGCTAGGATTCTTCCTCTGGCCGTGGCAGAAGGGGAGTGGGTTTGCTGGGGTTCAGGGGGGCTGGCAGGAGCTGGCCTGCAGTCACGCTGGCTGCAGGGAAGCATTGCCCGTGGTGCTGCCCCTGTGCATGGCAGCAGCCTGTCCCTGCCCCTGTGCATGGCAGCCACTCCTGGGGTCTCCATCCCCGGCTCTGTGCCTCCACGAGCCCCAGGAACAATCCTGGCTCTTTCCCTCCAGGCAGAAATGCTGCCTCCTCCACCGGGCTCTTGCAAAGCCAGGAGGCTCTTGCTGAGGGTGGGGGGATCCCTAGACCTGCCTGTGCTTCGGCTCTGGATTTTCAGAGGTCTCACCTCAGCCCTCGCCCACGATCGGCAGCTGCACGTCCCTACTTGTTCACTGTTCCTCCTTGTTTCAAGCTCTCAGGGCGGCAAGGGACAGAGAAAACGGGGGAAATGTTTTGTGCCCTCGTGCCGGGGTGGTTGTGCTTGCAGCAGTGCAGAGTCTGTGGGATAGGGAGAGCGAGAAGCAGCAGCAGCGCTGAGCCAGCCCCTCTGGCCAGGCTGCTCCCACCCCTCTCCTCTGGAGGTGGCACTGGGCTCCCCCCTTCGTGGGGGAACGTGTCCCCCCACCAGAGGGTTGGTGGCATGGCCTGCACGGCCAGCGAGAGCAGGGAAAGGTTCCTGGTGGCTGAACGGTGGGGCAAGGCCGAGGCCAGAAGGGACTGGCCAGGGCTCAGAGCTGCCCAGCGGGACCAGCCCCTGCTGTGGCTGCCAGCCTGAGCTCTCTGCTGCCAGCCCAGAGGGTCGTGCCCCGTTTTGCCATGTGGCTGCTGCCACACACGGACTGGGATGTGCGTGCTGTGGGATGGCAGAGGGTGTCCTGCAGTGGTGTCACAGGTTGTGCCAGTGTGAGTCATGCCCAGAGCTGGGCTGAGTCACGTCCCCAGTGGTGTGAGCACCAGGTGAGGAGCTTTCTCAGACCCACATCCTGGTGACGAAGGCAGCATGGCTCCTCACCACACGGTGCCAGAGGTGAGTGCAACAAAAGGTCACTGCAGCACATTCACAGTGCCACAGCAGGGTGGCACCTGCCTGCTGTGCCTGTGGGTGCACGGCCCCGAGGGTACCTGCCCTGCTGCACTCCCAGAGCGCAGCAGAAGGTCACAGGGGACCCTGCCCCTCCACACTGGACACCTCTGGGCCACGATGGGCATGTGGGCTCCGTGGGGCAGTGCCCCTGGCCGAAGCTTCTGGGAATAATGCCCTGTTTTCAATCCCAGGTGCCAGCAGCCCATCATGCCTGCGGGCAGCAGAACAGCTCCAGCACAGCCATCCCTCCCCGTGGCCCCTGGCGTGGCAGCATAGCGTGGGAGATGGATGGGCTGTGGTAGGATGAGCCCTGCCCTGCTCCTGCTGCTGTCCCTGGCCAGCTGCTCCCTGCTCCGGGGTAAGCCAGTGCTGAAGCTGTCACCACAGCCGGGGGGGCCCATTGCAGGGCAGGAGGAGCCACAGGGACAGGGACACCTCTCAGACCTACTGGAGGTACCTGTGAAGAGGAGGGGCCCAAGGGGCCATCAAGGTGTGATGAGAAGGAAAGCCCCAGGGCCAGCAGCAGCCGTGTCGGGGTTTTGTCGCTGTCTGCTTTGGCAGAGGGAATGTTCTCAGTGTGCCACGGGCCGGGGGGACGCAGGGGCTGAGCACCTGCTTTGGAGTCAGTGCTTGCCCGTGCTGGGCTGAAGCTGGGGAGCCTGGGCACCCCACAAGGGACCCTGCAGATGCTGCCTCAGACCCCTCTGCTCCCTCCCCAGGGCTGCTGCTGAGGCCACGGCGCGTGAGGCTGGAGGCACAGAACTTCCACGTCCAGCTGCACTGGGAGCCAGACCCCAGCTCCCCCAGCTGTGCCACCCACGAGGTGGAGTGGAGGAAGAGGTAGGTGGGGAGGAGGGCGTGAAGGGGTCTGGTCCTCTTACCCCCTGGCAGGGGCTGTTGGGGACCCCTGGCAGCCAGAGGACTGCGGTCTGCCAGTAAATGCCACAGAGAACAGAGCAATGGAGTTGGCAGGGGCTGGCTTGAGCCACCCCTGCACGTGCAAGGTCAGCTCAGGGCTGTGTCCTGGTGGGTTTTGAACAACTTCAGGACAGCATTCCTGGACAGCATTCCTGGACAGCTCCCTTTCCTGATGACTTTCCCAGTAACAAACTAAGGGGTTGCTTTTGGACTGGAGTTTTGCATTTGGGTTTTTTTCCACTATTGGAAAAAAATATCCACTATATTTATACCCACTAAATGGGATTTCCTGTGTTCCAACCTGTGCCCGCTGCCTCTTGTCCTTTCGCTGGGCACCACTGAGAGGAAGGCTCTGTCTTCTCCTCGTGTTGATGTGACCCCCCACCCCAAGTGACCTTTCTCTGAGGCTCAAGCTGTCACCACTCACTCCGTTTCCCTTGCTGGGTTCTCCCTGCTGTGGCTCTGTGTTGTCTCACTGTGGAGAGCAGAGGCCAGGGCACAGCTCCAGGTGCCATCTGTCCCCAGGAGGGGACTGTGACCCCCTCCTCACACATCCTGGGATGCTGTTGGCTGATTCCTCGGCTTTCCTACGCTCTCCAGCTGGGCAGGATGGCGGTGCTGGGCATGCCTCCCTTTGGCTGGGAAGATGTGAAATGAAGCAATCCCTGTGCTTTCTCCCTGGGCAGAACCTCCAGCTGGACCAAGGCAGGTGCCTGCGGGGGGAACAGCAGCAGCTCCTGCGTGTGTAAGCTGTATTTTGACAGCATTTATGAACTCTACTGGGCACGGGTGAGAGTGGTGGCCGGAGGAGAGCAGTCCGAGTGGGCCAGTTCCAGCGAGCTGCAGCTGTACAGAGACAGTAAGGACTGGGGAGCTCCTCCAGCTGGGCTCTTCCTGGGGGCCAGGGGGAAGAGGGGTCCTTGGAGAGATCTGGTGGCACACAGCGGGAAAGCTTATCAGCATACTGGAGGGAAAAGAGTCCAGAGCCCTAACCAAAGGAAAGGGATGAGACAGAGGGGCTGGAGGAGGGCTGGGTGAAGAGCCAAAGGACAGAGGAGACACAGCGAGGGGATGGAGAGGAGACACAGCGAGGGGATGGAGAGGAGACACAGCGAGGGGATGGAGAGGAGACACAGGGAGGGGATGGAGAGGAGACACAGCGAGGGGATGGAGAGGAGACACAGCGAGGGGATGGAGAGGAGACACAGCAAGGGGATGGAGAGGAGACACAGAAGGGATGGAGAGGAGACACAGGGAGGGGATGGAGAGGAGGCCCCAGGTCAGCAAGGCACGGTGAGAGTTTCCATCTCTGGGAATGCAGTGAGATGGGGCAGGAAAGAGGATGTGCCTCTGGGCTTGGCTTTTGAAAGGCTCATCTTCCTCTCCTGTCATGGTCTGGGAGTTTTTGCCCCAGCAGGATGAAGCTGGTGCAGGCAGGGGCAGACCCTCTGGTGATCCATTATTGTGTTTGAATGTGTCTCTTCTCAGCCACAGACTGGCTGCTCTGTCCAAGAAACCTGGTGGTCTCTTGAAGCTAGAAAATTTTCAGGAGCCTCCTCTGACCTCCATCACTGGGGCTGTTGCAACAAACAGAATGTGTGAGCAGTTGAATGGTTCTACATTGGCAGTTTGTGTTCCCTTGTGTTCCCTCTGCATCCAGCTGGCATGGAAGTGGGTGCATTCAGTTAGAAAGTGACTGCTGGCCTTGGCACTGGGTCTCCAGGCCCTGGTGGATGGCTCAGGGGTGAAGGTCTCGGCAGTGGGAGCCAGTGGTGCCACAGATCTGTCAATGAGAGGAGGAGGCAGGAGCAGTGCTAGCTGTCATGAAGACGTGGTGTCTGCCATTCCTAGAGCTGGTTTCAGAGTACAAAGTGCCATCAGTCAAGACCCGGGAGCTTCTATGCTCTGGGAGGGGAATGTCAGACAGAAAAATATAATTTCTAGAGAAACATGATGTCCACCTTCCTTCCAAGGCCTTAATTTTCTATTTTTTTCTCCTTCCCTACAGCAATTGTTGGCCCTCCCAAGCTGTCCTGGCTGCTCCAGGATCACATCCTCAGCGTAAAGATCATCACGCCACGCACTCCCTACCAGAGAAGAACTGGCTCCTACAAGCGAGTAAACAGAGTGCTGATGAAGCTATGGTACTGGCTGCACCTGTACGAGGGGGAGCTGCTCGTGCAGCAGGTGTGTGGCAGCTGGCAGGGCCCAGAGGTGCAGGGTTTGCACACCTTTCCTGCTGCAGCCAGGTCAAGCTGTCTCAGGCTGCAGCGGGGCAGGGGTGCTGTGCTGCAGCCCTGCCCACACCTGGCTGTGCAGGCAGGTGTGATGTGCTCTGCAGCCCTGCCCACACCTGGCTGTGCAGGCAGGTATGAGGTGCTCTGCACCCCCAAACTGGGGCTCCCACCTTAGCGGGGCAGGAGACCCATTCCCTCCCCTGGGTAAGAAGAACTGTGCTGGTTCTGTTCAGATGAAAGGCGATGCCTCAGGTGTTTAGGAGGTGCTCTGGGACCTGAACACCTCCTGGGGCAAAGAACCGAGTGTTGGGTGGGAGGAGGGACCCTGGGGCACGTGGGGTGGTGGGGGTGCAGAGAGCAGAGGAGCCCTGCACAAACCCGCCTCCAGCGCCCCCTCTGCTTCCAGGTGTCCTGCGAGCGGAGCAGGGAGGAGCAGCCCTGCACCCTGGGGCACCTGAGGCCCAGCACACGGTACTGCGTGCGGACAGCGGCCACGGGAATCGCCAGGGAGCGCAGCCGCGAGGCCGAGCAGTGCCTGCTGACCCCGGCCAGCCCCGCAGGTGAGCAGTGCCTGCTGACCCCGGCCAGCCCCGCAGGTGAGCAGTGCCTGCTGACCCCAGCCCCGCAGGTGAGCACTGCCTGCTGACCCCGGCCAGCCCCGCAGGTGAGCAGTGCCTGCTGACCCCGGCCCTGCAGGTGGGGGCACTCACCTGGCACGGCCACAGCTCAGGTCCTGCTCACAGCACAATCTGGTGTGGGTGTGTGGGGCCCTCAGCCCCAGCGCCGTGGTCAGGCTCTGGCCCAGTGCTGCCCAGTGGGGATCTCTCAGGGCGCTGCTTTCTTGTCACCTGCCTTGGCTTGCCTCCTGGAACATGCCAGGCTGACACGGATGGGAAACACTGCTAGAGGGGGGCGGGATGTGCCTGAGCGAGCCCTCAGCCTGCGGTGATCTCCTGGCAGGCTTCCCCTGGGTCGCTGCCGTGCTGAGTGCCGCCTCCCTGCTGCTGCTGCTGAGCGTGGCCGGGCTGTGCTTCGTGCGGCTGCGGCTCCTTCCCGACCCTCCGGAGACGCGGCTCCCAAAAGCGCTGGTGAGTGCCCGCCCTGCTCAGCCTCCACTCTGCGTGCAGCCATGGCCGAGCCAGGCCTCCCTGTCTCTGCAGGGGCTCAGCACCTCCTTTCCCCTGACTCTCACACCACCAAGCCCACCGTGGCAGCCAGTGCCTCCCCTGCTGTCCGAGCCACTGACCCCACGGTACTGGTCATCATGGAGGGCATCAGCCACCACGGCTCGCAGCAGAGGGTGGCTCTCAGGCAGTGCAGCCCTTGGTGTCCAGCACAGTCTGTCCCCCCAGGCTGGCAGGGCTCTGGCTGCCCAAGGCTGACCGTGTCACTGCTTGTGTCCTTGCAGGCTCTCCAGAACAGCAAGCTGAGCGTGGCCATGCAGGTGCCTCCCCTCCAGCCCGAGGATGACCCGCTGGCCCTGCTCCTGCAGACTGTGCTCCCCTCCCACGGGCCACCCACAGCTGGGCAGGTGGCAGCCACGGGCCCCCAGCTCCTGCGAGGCCTCGCCCAGGATGAGAGTGGCTACTGTGCCAATGGGTTTGGCCCAGACTGCCCTGAGAAAAGGGATCCATCCTGCTCCCACAGCCAGCTGCAGCACGCCCTGGGTTTCCAGGTCCCCTCACAGCCAAAGGATGGGGAGGCAGGTGATGGGGATGATCTGCCACAGCAGCTGGTGCTGGTGGCACTGACTGGAAACAGCTACCTCGGTGACAGGGACAGCCAGACACCTGAGATACGGCTCCCCCTGCACCCCCAGCTTTATTCTAAATGCCAGTGCCCAGTCCTGGGGGCAGGCAGCCACCGTCCTGTGCCTGTGGCAAGCAGAAGCTGCCAGCAGGAGTGCCTGCAGGAGAGTCTGGGCACGGCTGGGCCCTGGATCCAGCTCAGCTCCGTGAGGCTCCCGGCCAGCGTGCCCGAGGAGGGGGGGCAGCTCCCCTGTGCCCCCCGGGCACTGCCAGGGCCCGGGGCCGGCTGCTCGGGGCAGGCAGGCCCGTGCTTGCCCTGCCCG
The DNA here is from genome assembly GCA_024734035.1 of Alethe castanea. Taxonomy (NCBI): domain Eukaryota; kingdom Metazoa; phylum Chordata; class Aves; order Passeriformes; family Muscicapidae; genus Alethe; species Alethe castanea. Next base: position 215,540 of record JANRGV010000023.1, on the reverse strand, counting down.
CTGCCCCCCTCGCCCCGCGGCGCCCCGCGGCCCGCTGCCTTCTCCGGCTACGAGCCACGGGCGCCCGTGGCAGCGAGCCACGGCCAGCGCGGCGCCCCCGGCTCCCAGCGCAGCGCCTCCGGCTCCCAGCACGGCCCAGGACACCTCCCAGAGCTGCCCAGCTCCCAGCGCGGCATCCCCAGCTCCCAGCGCAGCACCCCCGGCTCCCAGCACGGCCCAGGCCACCTCCCAGACACCCCCGGCTCCCAGCACAGCCCAGGACACCTCCCAGACACCCCCAGCTCCCAGCGCGGCGCCCCCAGCTCCCAGCACAGTGCCCCCGGCTCCCAGCACGGCCCAGGCCACCTCCCAGACACCCCCAGCTCCCAGCACAGCCCAGGACACCTCCCAGAGCTGCCCGGCCATCGCTGCTCCCTGTCCCAGCCTGGGGGTGCCGGGGTGCGGATGGGCCCAGGGCAGGCTCCCACGGGCGGGCACAGGCAAATTCCGGGCATGGCCAGGGATGGGCAGGACCCAGAGCTTTCCTCTGGGGCTTTGGCGCTCTTGAGACACAGCATAAGGAGCATGGACCACAGCTGAACCCCCAAAACTCTTGTCTATTTATCTCCGTGTGTGTGTGGTACAGTATCTATACTATATACATGTGTATTTATAAAGCTGTTTAATGAAAAAATGTTAGGGTTTTTACTTCTGTGGAAATGTTGATTGTGTGCTGGAGTTGTTTTTAAATATCACTAATTTATTATAGAAAACTGGCTTCTCTATTCATTGTTTCTGTGCTACAGACCCAGCATAGCCCTTCCCTGTGCAGCAGTCAGGAAAGGCACTGGTTAAACTTGGGTTTTCCTGGCAGAAAATTGTGCCCATAATCTCTGTCTTGCTCTCTTGTGCGAAAAGTCTGTTTTTTAGCACCATGGGATATGTTTATTATTCCTGCTGCCAGCACTGGGATGATTTATGCCTGAGAAGCCCTGCCCTGCAGTTGTCCCTCGGGATGTGCTTTGAGGCTGTGCCTGAAGCCACAGAGGTGAGGGGACACCTTCGTGAGCTGCGTCACAGACTGGGATCTGTGGAGTCAAAATGCAGAGACAAATCTCTCAGACTCACAAGAATTCCTCTGGATCTGGGCACAGGTGAGGAACTGGTGTCTGGAGTCCAGGCAGCTGGTGGAGAGGATGGAGGTGCAGAGCTGCCAGTCCTGGGGAGCCCTTGGGGCTGTGCAGGGCCGTGTTCCAGCCCCGTGAGGCACCCAGCCGTGCTCCATCCCTGCAGGCTGAGCAGCAGCTCTGTCCTGGGGCTGTGGCAGGACAAGTGCTGGGGTCCCACGGGTGACTCGGGCCGTCACTCACTGCAGCAGGGGCTTGCCCTAGCCCGGGGCTGGTTGAGCAGCTGGGATGTTCCACTCACATGAAAGAGCTGTTCATGGGGAGTGGAAAAAGACAGCAGGCCTGTGACATTTCAAGGTGCCGCTCAGCAGCTGAAGTTTCCGAGTGGATGCGAGAGGGGGTTTCTGCTTTGCCTCAGAGGTGTGAGCAGCACGTGGGTTTCTGCAGAGCCACAGAGAGAAAGTGCAACACTCACTGCAGGTGAGCAACACCCACTGCAGGGTGGGCAACGCTGACTGCAGGGTGAGGTCCAGCGTGGCCTGGGAGAGACCTGTCATCTCTGTGTGCAGCACAGACCGGGGTGCAGTGCCTGGGTTAGATCCACTTTGGTCTCTGGCAGGTTGTCATGTGCTGAACAGGACTGGGCTGTGCTGGAGGATGGGGCTGGGTCAGGGGTGAGCCCCCAGCCCTGGGCAGGTCTGTGCTGGACACCGGACCAGCCCCTCCATCCCCACTGCAGCCTCAGCCACCTGCAAACAGCAGGGCTCTCCCTCAGCATTCCCTGCTCCCCCACAGCCTGGACAGGGCTGAGCCAGCCTTAGGCTCCCAGCCCAGCCCACAGCAGCACATCTCAGGGCTCAGATGCCATCTCTGGTGCTGGCTCGGGCCATGGCACAGCGCTGTGCCTGCAGGTGCTGCTGCGGGGGCTGCTGAGAGCTCTGACTCACCATCTATCACAGGCTGTTCCTGCCTTCTCTCTGTGCTGTTTTCAGATTCCTCTGGTGCCAGATCAAAGAAACAGGAGGGATGCTGCTGCAAACAGCTCTTTATTAGAAACAGTGGGTTTAGGACTGTGCAAGAGCATATTTCTCATTACTAATTTTCAGAGAGCGGAGCTGCCAGTCTGTGAAAGTGCTGCACAGTGGAAAATTGCTCTCTGGGGGCTAATGGGGCTTTCACAGTCACTGGGTGGGAGCCACTGTGCCTGGCAACCATGAGAGATGTGGTGGCCCCTGAAATTATGGGGGGAAATCAAGCTCTTATATTTTGCAGTACCCAGGACCATCCCCATTTGCCTTTGAAACCATGGGAGGCAGAGCTGCAAACAGCAGGGTCTGCTCTGCCCCTGTGCCCACCCTGCTCTGGCTGCTCTCTCTCCTGCCTTGGCACCTCTCTGGGACAGCCCAGAGCCACCCCAATCCCTCAGAGCTGCCTCCAGGGCTGTCCAGCACACCTGCACATGGCAAACACCTGGGGCCCTGTCCTCAGCCTCCCTATGCACCTGCCTTTGTGAGGGGTTGCAGCTCCAGGCAGCTCCCTGAAGCAGCACAGAGCAGCAGCAGCAGAGCTGTCCTGTGCTGCTGGACCCCATCCTGCAGCCCAAAAAGGCTTTGTGGGTCTGAGCTGCGACATCCAGGCCACTGACTGCTGCTGCACCTCCCTCTCAGGGGTCTTTGCTGCTTGGCTTGGTTGGGAAGCCCACCAGGACGTGGGTGGGGATGTGAGAGCCCCAAAAGCTGACCCTGAGTGTGCTGAGTTTGGGGGATGTGCAGGGAGAGGGCTGCAGAGCTGACAGGCTGCAGAGAAGGGAACTTGCTGGCTCAGGCCTGTGTGGTTTCTCTCCAGGCAGGAGCTTTCCTCCAGCTCAGTGGATCGGGACCCAAGCAGGGTAATTGGGATGCTCAGGTCACCCCAGGGACTGTAGAGCACAGCTGGTCCTGCTTCCTGTGCTGGTGTGGGAGTGCCCTCACCTGGGGGTGCGTGGCAAGAGTCTGCACCCAGAAGGTGCCAGGGGCACCCTGGCAATCACACACCACCCAGCCTGGCCACCAGGTCCCCTTACCCTGCAGGACAGCCTCCCCTGTGCTGTCCTCACACTCCCACTGATCTGCCCAGGGCTGTGACAAACAGCTCTTGTGCTTCCCATCCTTCAGATGCACCCCAGGGGATTTCTGGTCCTGTAGCCTGCGGGAATGGAAGCTTCCCTTCTGCCAAATCTCCGAGGAGTTTCCACTGCAGGAAAGCCCCCTGCACCCCTCAGAAGCCTCCATGCCAGCAGCCTTGGCGCCTGGCTGACAGCACACCAGAAAGGTATATTACAACACAGTTTATTGCTGTTTTTAGTTTATAAAAAACAAGAAACCAAAACCCATTAGTAACAAACAAGTCCCCAAACCCAGCACTATCTGAGGCAGGCTTGCAAGGACGCTCCTTTAGTGCAAAGAGGAAAGTGGCAGTGAGGGCTGGGGGGGCTCTGCTCGCTTCAGCTCCCACAGAACCCCCCGTGCCCACTGTACAGTATCCATTTGCCCTGGGGCTGCTTAGGCAGGGCTGGCCGAATTCTCAGCTCTGGTGGGAGTCCTGGGGGAGCTGGAGGTGTCAGAGGGGGAACAGAGGATGGCATGGCTGTGCAGAGCAGCTTTGACACAGGACACGAAGGCATGCTGAGCCAAGGGGCACTGCCCTCACCTTTGCACAGACAGTGCTTTGCCAAACAGCTGCTGTCTGCTCTCCTGAGCTTTCCAGTGTGGAAACTAAATGTGTGCACTACCCCGTGGCTGCTCCCAGCCTCAGGTTCCAGAAGTGCTGGTGGGAACTAGGGGAGTGTGGAGCTGGAGCACGGCTGCACCCTCTGCAGGGTTCTGCAAGGCACACAGGCTTCTGAGACAGGAGGAGCCGAGCAGGACCTTGCAGCCAGCAGCACTGGCCCTGGGCACTGGTAACGGTGGGAGGGATGCTCTGATCCCCAGCCCCTCAGCCTCAGCCCTCTGCAGGTCCCCTGACCCTTTGTTTCCTCCCATACCTGGCCCTGGCACTGTTGCACCAGGCATCACCCCCAGCACCCACCTACCCCCACGTCCATGGGAGTCAGACCCGTGTCACAGCCCGCAGCAGTGAGCACAATTTTCACTGCAATGAGCTGCCAGGGCAGAGGCTTTCCACGTCTTCAGAGGCAGGTGATGTCTTGGAAGAGAGGGCTGCCCAAATGCCAGCCCCAGGTGCTGAGCAGGTTGGCAAGAGACAAATGCTAACAGCTCCAGCCCTGGGATCCCACGACAAGCACAGGATGGCTGGGAGCACACAGGGCTGGCAGATGGGGATGGGGAGGCTGGGCTGGCCTCGCTGGGGTCTCATCTGTCCCACGAAAGCACCACTGCAGGAGGCTAGAGCTCAGCTTTTCCCACAACACAGAGCCACAGGCTGTGAGAAACGTTCTCAGGGAGCAGGGGTGCAGCTACATCCAGATGGCAGCAGTGTGTGTGGCCAGCAGTGTGAGTGTGTGGCCAGCACTGCCGGTGCCCAGGGGCTGCAGGCAGCGGCAGAAGGAGGAGGCAGTGGCAGGAGGGAAGCAAGGTGCTGTTTGTGACAGGCAGGAGCTAGCAGAGCTGCAAACCCTCTCCAGTCTCTCCATGGCTGGCTTTGGCTGTGTCAGGGCTGCCGAGCCGGAGGGCTCAGCCAGCGCAGAGCTGCCAGCCCGCCCGCCCTGTGGCTAGGTCATCTTCCTGGCCACGCTGGCGTACGTGTGCTCGATCTCCTCGTCCGCAGGACACGTGTGGGTGAACTCCTCGCAGGCGTAGGCGTTGGTGAGGTAGCGCCAGACGCCCGTCATGTCCTCTGGGATCTCGAAGTCACGGTACTTTTTGGCTGCAATCTAGAGGAGAGTGGAGGAGGAGGGGGCTGAAACTCCCAGCACCTGAGGGAGACCCTGTGGCTCTGGCAGGGGGACTCCCTGTCCCCTGCCCGTGGAGCAGCTGCCCCCGAGCCTGGCCCTGGGCTCGGTGCCATTACCTTGATGATGTGCAGTTTGGGCAGCAGGTTGCAATCAGCCAGGGTCAGATGGTCTCCGTCCAGGAATTTCCTCTTGGAAACGGTGACGTCCTCCACACTGTCCTGGTCAATCTCCTCCGGGAGAGGAGTGTTCAGATAAACGTCCAGGCGATGGAACTCCCGCAGCAGCGCCTTCTCAAAATCTGGGAGGGCAGAAACCGAGAGCAGTGAGAGCGTGCCCTGGGCTCCAGGCAAGCTTTGGGCTCTGCTGGGCTGGCTGAGCCTCCCACGGGTCTTGCAGAGAGGGAAAAACCCTCAGGGCCATCAGGACACGACATTGCCCCTAACCAGGGTCTGCTCCGCTGTTCTCCCTGTGCAGGGAGCAGGGAACTGCCTTCATCCTTCCCCTCTGCCCCTCCACTTCCCAAGGAGGCTTTGCTGAGGCGGGCAGCAGGACCCTTAACCTGATGGCAGCCTTTGCCAGCAGACAAAAGCATTTCTGCTGCTGCAGCGTGGTTGACTAGAGTTCAGGTACCCACAATCCTTACTGATATTTGCTTCTTTGCGTGGGTTCTTGATGTATGCTGAGAACTTTGCAAAGATGTCACTGCCCACATCAAAGGACTCCTTGTACTTGGGGCTCAGGTGTGGATACCTTGAAAAAGACATTTATGTCAGTGCAGGCAGGGATGGAGCAGTGTCAGCTCCTGGGCCATAGAGCCCAGGGATGGAACTGGAGGATGCAGGGCATGTTCAGCTGCCTGTGGCAGAATCATGATGGTGTGAATTACTGCAGCTGCCACCCTGTGGGCTGTGTCTTCTATCCTGGGTGCTTGCCAGGAGATAATCTCAGGGCAGACACTCCACAGCCTGGGGACACTGGTGGCGATGGAGCCCCAGAGCAGAGCTCTGCCTGCAGGCAGCTCTGGCCCAGCCCAGAGGATGCACATTGGCACAGAGGGGTCTCAGGAAGCCAGAAGCTCCCATGACTTCCTCAGGAACTGTTTTCTGTTTGCTGACACGTCCCAGGGTGTGCTGCAAGGGCAGACACATTCAAGGAGGCAGGTGACAAATGCATCTGAGCTTCCTCTTCTGCAGCAGTGGGGGGCTGCAGCCACACAGGGCACGGGGGAGGCTGGTTTGGGGGTTCTCCAGTGAAGACCACCCCCCCAGCTGCCCTACAGGTCACCTGCATTGCTGCTGTCAAGCAAGGGCATTTGCTCTCACTCAGCTGAGTGCACTGAGTATAAACAAGCCAAGGGGTCTCGCATTCCCCTGTACCTCAACACCAGCTGCCACAGCCCGTGGCAAACCCCCCAGTGCCAGGGTCCCTGCAGGGAGCTCCCCTCGTGGGGGTGCAAAGGCTGGTGCATTCCCACCCGTTGTTTGCCATTCCTGCCCTCCTGGCAGGCCCAGGCTGCCCTGCAGAGCAGGCTCAGGGGCTGGGAGGGGCTCCTGCCTGCCTGGGCTGCCCTGGGGCACCTCTGGCACCCTGCCTCAGTTTCCTGGTCTGCCAAGCCCTGGGCAACACTGACAGGCCCCGAAATGGGGAAGGAGGGAGTTTGCAGTTACGTGGGTGGACCCAGGGTCTGCTCCAGGAACTCCTCAATCTTGATGAAGTCTGTTTTCAGCTCCTTGTTGAACAGCAAGAAGGGTGGGTTGGTGCCCGGTGCTAAATCTTTCAATTCTTCAGGTTTCCTGGAGCAGAGAAAACAAGCTGGCTCAGAGCCTGTAGCACATCTGCCTCCACCAGCCCCCCAGAAAAGTGGCCACGGCAGAGGTGGGGGCTAGGAGGGGGCACAGGAGCAGGAACATTCCCAGCTCTGCTGGCCTTGGGGAGCTGGCAAGAGCTCCCCAGGCTCTGGATCTGCCTTCAAGTCATCCTGACATGCAGCAGGACAGGGAGTCCCTGGGCTGTGCTCACTGGCAGGTGGCCCCAGTCCGTGCAGCCCAGGTGAGGTGGGCAGTGTGTGGGCAGCAGTTGTCCTGAGCAGTGGCACACGGGCTGCAGAGCAGGCAGGGGGAGGACGTGCTGATGGGGGAGCTGAGCAGGGCTCGGCGAGCTGAGTGTCTCAGCCCTCTGCTGGGACAGTGCCACCTCACCTGGTCATGTCCACCGTGGTGACATTGAACTTGACCCCTTTGAGCCACAGCACCATGAAGAGGCGCTGGCAGAAGGGGCAGTTTCCGATGTTTTCTCCATCCAGACCAGCCTGTCAGGAAAGCAGAAGAGTGAGGATTTAACCCTTCCACAGACAGGACGCCCGGAGCTGAAAAGCCACGGGGCACAGAACGCTGCAGGGAGCCCCTCCCTGCTCTGGGGAGCTCAGCTCCAGCAACCACCCTCAGCCATGGCCCTGAGGGCCACTGGAAAGAACATAAGAGCACAGCCAGGATGCCAGGGGTCGGGTCCTTCCCAGAAATGTGAGATAAAGCCAGGAGGAAGTGGAGAAGGAGGCAGGGGGAGAAGGTGGAGGGTGATTGTTAATGGATGGAGGAAGGGAGGGTCCACTTGGCCAGGAGGCCAGGCTGGAGAGGGTGGGAGAAGGGAAATGAACTCATGTTTGCCAGGAAAAGAGCAGTTTGTTTTCATGTGCTGTCCATGTCTGCCCCTCTCTCGTGTGTGTTTAACAAACCCAGGCACGATGTCCCCACGCCAAGAGCCTGCCCCAGGCTGGGCGCAGGAGAGGAGAATTTGTGCTGGCATCCCACACAGCATTGGGAGGAAACAGAGATCACTGCCAGCTGCTGAAGGAACCCTTTCAGCCCCTCTGCACGAGCACAGCCACAGGCAGAGTGAAGCACATTTCCTTGCTAAGTAGCAGCTGGAAATATCCTTTGCAAAAACGACTGAAACACCGTATGAGGGGTTTGGCAAAAGGATGTGGCAGGTTTCCCCTGTTCACAAAAACTGACTGAGATGCTGCTGTGAGAGGGAAGTTGTGCTGTGGTAAGAGGTAAAATGGCTCACAGGAAACTCAACTTCTTTAAGAGAATTACTAAGCTGCACATGAACCGTGCTGCTGCGGCTCCCGTGGCCACCCTGCCCTGGCACAGAGGAGCAGCACAGCTCACAGAGGGAGCCAGCCCTGGCACAGAGGGTGCTGCTCCATGGAGCACTGTGGGGGGACACGAGCCTTGCTGGAAGCATTTTTTATGCTCAGCTGTCATGAAATTATATTGTGAAATCTGAGGAAGGAAATGGGAACTGAGAAACGTTGATTCCCTAGGATGTGCCCAACAGTGAAGCTGAATCTACACACGAGGCTGATCATGCCTATTAATAGCAAATACTCCCGGAGGGGCTACGCTCAGGAACATCCTGTGTCGTTAACAGCTCCTTTGGAAAGGGGTGAAACTGGGTCTCAGACTTCCTTTGAAGGAGCTGGAGGGCACAGTCAGAGGGCAGGGCATCTGTGCTCCCCCTCCCCAGCACCCCTGCCACCCATGACCCCCAACTACGGCCATTCTTTGGGGCATCTCCAGAATCAACAGCTCAGCAAGCGCTTTTGGGGCTGCCTGGCATGAGCATCAACGCTTTCCTCCCTGCCAGCTGCACTCCCTTTAACTTCCCTGGCACAAGGCTGGGAATGTCAGGGCTTGGTTTGTGCTGCTGTTCCCCAGGAGCTGCTGTGCTGAGCCGTGGCAGCTCTCTGGTGGGCAGGGGTCACTGGGGGCAGGGTGCCCCTCGCTCTGGGCACAGACTCTCATAATATGCTTCAGGTTTTTCCATGCTTGTCTGGTAGCTCCAGTCCCTGAGCTGTTCAGGGTGGTCTTATCCCTTATCTTTTAAAAATGGAGAGGTGGGGAATTTTGGACTAGACTGAAAAGAAAATCAGGATGGCCTCTGCAGGGAGAAAGACTCAGGCCCATACCAGGGCTCAGAGCCAAAACCTTTATCTGGAGAAATTGGAGGGGAGCTCCACCAGTGCCCAGGCACTGCTGGGGGAGCATCAGGCTCTGAAAGGGCTTTGTTGGCAACCACTGGCCATGCAGGGAGACTTGTGGCCATGCACCCTCCCTCCCTGGCAAACCAGAGCAGCAGGGAGGGGGGAGTCATCGCTCTTCACTTCCTTCCTCAAAGCTCCTCTGCTGCTCCCCCTGCTGCAGCAGGAGCTGGGCTGGGGGCACACTCTGACATTCCTCAGCTTTTACCCTGAGATGACAGAGAGAGCCAGCAGGGACTAGCACAGAATCTCCAGGAGGGCTGCAGCCTTTTAGCCCCAACTTTCTGGGGCATCACCAGGCTGCACAGGGCATCGAAACCCCAAAGCTACTTGGCAGTTCATGTGGTTTCCCCGTGGTGAAACAACCTTAAATGCAGTGGGAGGAGGAACAGCCATGCTGTGCCCTGCCATGCCATGCCATGCCATTCCATTCCATGCCATGCCATGCCATGCCGTGCCGTGCCGTGCCGTGCTGTGCCATGCTGTGCCGTTAATCCCTTGTGGCAGCACCAGCTTCCCCCATGATTTACAGCTGTCCCTGGTCACAGTAGCAGCCGTGTCTGGGCTGTCCCCAGCCTGGGAGGTGCTGATGGCACAGGAAGCTGCCTGTCAGCCACTAGAGCCGCTTTGTTTTTGGTAAAGCTGGGTCCTGAGTGCTGGGGACGGGAGGTACAGCATCAACTTTTCTGAGAACAGACAAGCCGGGACAGTTTTTCATGCTAAATTACAGCACAGGGGAAGTCCTGACGATGCTGCTGGTTTTCTGTTTCACTTCCCTCTGAAAACCCCCTAGAATGTGCTGCTGCCATTGCAGTCACCTCATGTGTTGCTTTCTTCTCCAGCCATCCCAGGGAGAAGTGTTAAGCAGAGAATTCAAGACTCCGACTACTTTTACCAAGAATACACTTGTCCAGATTCAGCTCAGCCAAGCTCAGTGTCCAGCTAGAAGTGCTGTGGCCTCAATTTTGGCAAGGGGATGAGAGACATCTCTCCTGGGAAGGCACAGGTAATCCTTTCTAGCATGTCTAACTACTACCCAAGGAAGGCACAATTCAGTCTCTAGAACAGCTGGGTGCCTGTGCCAGGGAAGCCAGTGCCTCTGGCCAGTCCTTTTGGGCACTGAATCCCCCCAGGAGGAGAGCAGTGAAGCCCATGGACTGAGTGGCTACAGAGAAACCACCCTTAAAAGCTGGATGAGGTGGCCCAGAGAGGCACTGCCCCCTGGTCACTGTCACTGGGCAGCGTGTCCCAGGCCCCTGGCACTGCTGTGGGCAGACACAGCCACCAGCCTTGGCTCCACTCTGTTTGCACCGCCCGTGGCTGCTGCAGATACTTTGAACTTGAGCGTTCAAATATTCCAAGGAAAGGGTTCAGCAAATTGCTTCACAGGGAAAAAGCCAGAAAGCATTTCCAGCGAACGCCCGCTGTGATGCGGCCCCAGCTCGCCCGCGCGTGGGCTCCGCAGCAGCTCCCGAGCCGCCCCCGCTCCTTTCACAACCCTGCTCTCAGGAGAAGCTCAAGTGGCTGCTCCCAGCCCTCCTGCTTGCTGTTCCCAGGCTGGGCTTCTCCTCTCTGGCTTTTGAGAGGCATGTGTGCTCCCACTCCTTCACCATGCTGCTGCCAGCAGTGCCACTTCTCCAGGGTGCACAGCCATCACAAGACCAGGGCATCTTTCAGACCGCAGGGTGTGACACCCCACAGTCCCCAAAACACCCTAGATCCCCCACAACACCCACAGTCCCCAAAACATCCTGCAGTCCCCACACCACCCCACAGTCCCCACGCCACCCCACGGTCCCCACGCCACCCCACGGTCCCCAGATTTGGGCAGCCCTTCAGCCAGCCTTCGTGGCGAGTGACTCTGAAATCAGGACCCATCTCCAGCCTCACAGAACATGAAGACACCAGCTGCACCCCGCTGGAGCTTGGCGAGGGTGAGCCCAGGAGCCACTGTGCCCACCCCGAGACCCACCTTGACAAAGAGCTCGATCTCAGGCTCCTTGGTGCTGCTGTGCTGCCGGCCCTCCATCCCAGCGGCGAGGGCAGGAGCACTGCCCTGTCAGTGGCTCTGTCCCCTGCAGGGTCTGATGGGGAAGGCTTTAAGGCTGGTGCCTTGGGCCTCTTGGCTGCTCTCGCTCCGCACAGGGCTGGAGCTCACACTTTCCTTCCTTTTGAAGAAGGGAGGAGCGATGGGGTGCGCCAGGACCTGCCAGCGAGGGGAGGAAGCGGCAGGGCCTCTCGGCCGTGACTCAGCACGGGTCTATCTGGTCCCGTCCAGCGTCTATCGCACCCACCCAGGGCTCCTCCAGCGCCTCCGAGCTGGGCTGGCATCCCAGCACCTCTGGTGCCACGGCTCTGCCCCTATCTCTCCAGCTGGGAGCAGGGCTTTGTAGAAATGTCTCCCCTGTTGCTCCTCCTGCTGCTCCAGCCCTGGCCCTTCGCCAGTCTCCCACCCTCACGCTGGTGTCCGCTGCCCCAGGGCTTCTTTATCAATTTGGGGTGAACCTGGCTGACCTGCTCGCTGCCTCCTGCAGCTGAATTGTGCCAGGCAGCTGCCTGGAGGGAGGGCACAGCTCCACAGCCTCGGGGGTCCTGCGTGGGCACATCTGAGCCCCCCTCGCTGCAGAGAGCTGGGCTGGCAGGGCGAGGGCTCAGGGAGGCTCGGGGGAGCAGCCCGGGCACCTGCCTCTGATTTTTTGAAGCTGGGGCGCAGCCCTTGGGTGGAAAGGATTGCAAAACAGCTAAGGCAGGAGATAAAAGACGCTGCAGCATGCCAGGGAGCAGTGGGGAACCCCAGAGTGCCCCTGGCAGCCACCCAGCAGCGGGGTGCTTGGCAGGATGGTGGGATGGGATGGGATAGGATGGGATATCTTCAGAGCTGACCTTCAGCAGGGCCCCATTCCTGGAACTGGGCTGTTTTGCAGGAAGGATGAACAGCTTGCTTTCCTCCCCAGGATGGGAGGGAACTGTTTGCTGTCAGATCACCCTGGCTGCAGAGACAGCCGAGACTTCCCAGCACTCACGAGCCTAACTCTTAGGCAAGAGCTGTCTCGCACCCCCGAGCACACAGCTGGTACCATTGCACAAAATGGGGATCCCCAGTGCTTGACTCAGCTCGCCCCCCCAGCTTGGATAAGCTCCAACTTTCCCCAAATAATCAAGCCCTGATCAATCAATCTCCCTCAAGGCAATTAGGATGTGAAATGATTTTGCAGATCCTTGGTGGAGGCTCCCCAACCAAGATGTTTTCCCTGGTCCTGCTGCACAGCCTACAGTGGTGCTAACACTGGGGTTTGCAAGGGTGGGGAGATGGTGGGGTATTTTTTTTCTGCCCCATCAAAACTTTGGAAGAGCTTGGAACCCTCCTCAATGGGACAGGACACTCTGACTCACACTCTGATGATCAAGAGGTGATGGCACTGTGGGTATCTCCCAGGGCCATGGCGTCACCCTCATCACAAGCTCGACACCACCCAGCTCCCCTGTGCACTCCAGGTGACGTGTGCCAGTCCCTGCCTGGGCAATGCTCAGCCTCTGGGAGCTGGGATGGCTCTGGGATGGCTCCTGGCACTGCCAACTGCTGCTGTCTCTGCTGATCTCAGCTGGCTGCAGAGCCAGCAGCTCCAGTCCGTGGCATTTCCCCCAGCTGCAGCAGCAGGCAGGGATTTGAGTCCTGCAGGTGAGAGGCACAGTGTGACACGGTGCTCCCCTCCCGAGGTGCCACAGTGCCCAGTACCTGGCCCCACAGAGGCTGTGGGACAGAAACGTGGCAGCAAAGAGGTCCCTTCCCTCACTGCTGGGTGCAGGAAGGGTGTTTGTGTTTTCTGCAGGAACAGCAGCCTGGGAGCAGCTCAGGGAGCCTTTCCCTTCCTCCCCACGGAGTGAATGGCCGGACATTTGCCCAGATTGAGATTACAGCTCACATGTAGCTGGGTTTCTGTCTCGCTGTGCCTGGGAGAAAGCTGGGGGCACTTTGGAAACCCTGCCAAGCCCTGTTGCTCTGCCCAGGGGCAGCAGAGGCGGGAGGCAAGGGGCCGCCAGCTCCTCTGCCAGCAGTGGGATGCCAAGGCACGGCTCACCCACAGCAGGGTGCCCTGGGGAAATGTTCCCGTGCTGAGAGTGCCGCAGCTGTCCCGAGCAGCCCCTGGCCTGGGCAGCAGGCTGAGAGTGAGAGCACAGTGCCCGCCCAGCCCGGGCAGAGAAGCGAGCCATTGTCCCTGCGCGGAGGCCGCGGCTGGCACGGGCTGGGCTGGGCACAGCGGCCGTGCCATGGCCGGGCCGGTCCCGCCGGCGGTCACCGTGCTCCTGCTCTGCTTTGCTGCTCCTCTGGAGGCCAGCCCGGAGCTGTCGGGTGAGTGGGGTGCAGTGGGAGCAGGGGACGCTGAGCCCTGTGCTGGTGGGATGGGAGAGCCCAGGGACAGCAGGGCTGGGGTACAAACCTTGGCAGGCCAGAGCCAGCTTCCCCAAAATGCTGGGATTTCTTTATCCCCACACAGGGCTGCTCTCTGAAAACACACTGCACACATCCCACAGCCCCAGTGTGCATGAGAGTGGCTCCCCAGCTCTGCTGCGCTCTCTTGGATAGTTTGCAAGCAGAAATGCAAAGAGACAAACACCAAGGCAGCCCCTGAGCTTTGCTGAGCTCCCCTCAGCCACGATGCTCATGTCCTCGGTGCTGGGCAGTGTGTAGAGCTGAAGGAGCACCCAGGGCTGCCCTGCCAGCCTTCCCTGCTCTCAGAAGGGGAGGCAGGAGCTGGGTTGAAGCTGTACCTGGCCCTTACACAGAGCTGCTGGCTGTGCCCCAGCTGGAGCCGCTGGTGAGTGGGGAGCTGCTGGGTGCCCTGCCACGAGACACAGCACGGGCCAGAAGCTGTCCCCAGGGCCATGTCACTGAGCCTTGGAGATGTAGACAGGCAGAAATCTGGGACCCCTTCTGCCCCAGCTCTCTGAACAGTCAGGACAGGTGCAGGCAGGCTGGGCACCAGGCATTCCCCAGGGATCATCTGGGAACAGCCACGCACACCTTCCATCTGCTCAGCCGGGCCCAGGTGCTGGCAGCCTGGTGCTGCAGGGCTGTGGGGAGGAGGATGTGATTTCATCTGGGCAGAGCTAACGGCACAACCACAGCACCGGAGACTGAGTCAGCTGCACTGGCACGAATCACTCACCAAGGCTGCCTGCAGCCTCCCTGACATGGCTCCACCCAAAAAACATCTTCACGACTGCTCGCTTGCCCAAAATAGTGTGATGAAGAAACCTCTGCCCCATGGTGGTGTTTGAGCCTCAGTTTTAAAATACCAACCTCCGGTGCCTTCAGCCAGCATGACAGCAGAACAGGGTCTGCCTCAAGGCTGGATTTGGGGAAACTCATTTCTTCTCATATTTCTCCAGCATCCAGTGGTGTGGGGCAACCAGAGGAGAGGGACAGGCCAGGGCTTGTCCTGCCTCCTCTTCATGAGCACTGCACCCCAAGGGTCTGATCCAGCTCTGTGCCATTCAAAGAGCGTCTTTTCATTGCACTGGAGCTCTGGCCTGTCCAGAACACTTTGTCTGCTGCCGTCTGCCCTCCTGTACTTCTCCTTTCCTCTCCCCTCCAGCATGCAGAGGAGCAATCGAGGGCTTGCTTCTGGGATGCTGTGGCCACCCACCTGCCCATCCCAGCTTGTGAGGGATAATGCCAAGGGAGGGATGAGCTCCGGGCTGGAGGCAGCTCGCAGCTGCACCCGCTGACACCCAGGGAGGGATGCTGGCTGCAGATGCTGGAGGGCTAGTGACTGAAGGTGAAAGGAGCCCTTTGTGCTGCTGAGCCTGGCACCAGTTTGCAGAGCGGGGGGAGCTGGTGCTCCCACCTTCTTCTCTTGGTTTGGGGGAGTTTGACACACCGGGGTTTGGGGGACAGGGTGCATGTCCTGCCCTGGGCCCCAGCACTGGCCTGGGTGCGAGTTCCTCCAAGGACCCCACAGCTGGGGTTTGGGGTCTGGGATGTGCTCAGAAGCCCCATGTTGCCCTGTTCCCGTCTCCCAGGGCTCACAATGATGATTCCCCTTTGCTTTCGTTTTATTCAGAGATGCAAAGTGCTTCATCCAGGGCATACACATCACATTTCTGCAGCTTTTCTTGCTTCCTCAGCCTTCTCCAACAACTGGTGCCTCCTCAGAGCACCTGGCAGCTTGAAGAGCTGTTACTAAAACAGCTTCCTTGCCCACCCAGTACAGCCAATGCCAACTGGAGCCAATGCTGCATGTTAAGCCCTTGGAGAGGCTGGGCAGGACAGTGCCACATAATTGTCCCCTGTAGGGAAAATGAGGGCAGTAGTTTGGGGCACAAACTAGGCAGGATTGAAAGAAAGAAGCATTCTTTGATGGGAATTCAAGGATAGAAGGGCCAGTGCCCATTGAAAAGGTTGTGGGCCAGGAATAGTTTGCACCAACACACTGGGCTTCTTCAGCAGAGACATGAGGCCAGCTGGGCTCAAGTGATGACTTGGTGGCTCACACTCATCCACACTGACCCAGCCAGCTGTGGGAGCTTGCAACAGCCCCTGGACCCTTCTCTCATCCGGCTCCTGGCTCAACTTGTGACAGACTTGTGACAGAGCACATCCTCCTCACCCTTTACTCCGAGGATCATCACTGAGGGACCATCTCTGGCTCACTCTTGTTCTCTCCCCACCATGGCCCTATAACAAGCCTGGTTTTCTCTAAACACTTGACAACTCCTTATGGGATTTCCCAATCTTCTATGATTTACTGTACTGCCTCCAGCTTTCCTTTCCTGTTGCTAACCAGCTCAGCTAATCCATGCTGCTTTCCAGGCCCCTGGCAGCAATGCTGGGTGCAAGGTTTGCTACAAGCCCATCGGCTCTGCTGCTGTCCTGCTCTGATCTTGTTCACCCCATAAGTGCCTCATCTCAAGATATCCTCACTGCCACCAAGTGCCCAAGTGCCCCCACTGCTGTGGTCCTGGTGTCTCCTGTGGACAAGGCCACCCCTGCTTTCCCCTTCCAGGGTACCTGCGCAAGGTGCTGAGGAACCACACTGCCCACACCTGCGATGGAGAGCAGCTCCTCATCGTCTGCCCTCGCAAAACCACCATCAGCATCCTCGGGGCCTTCTATGGGCGCCGAGTGCCCAGCACTGAGCTCTGCCCCAGCCCCGGGAGTGCCCCCCAGGAGAGCACCGAGTGCACGTCTGCCACTGCCCACCTGGTAAGGGAGGGGTCCCAGGGCCAGGCTGCACAGCCCTCTGTCCCCACATCCCTGAGCTCCTGCCTGGGCTGGGGGGCTGCAGGCAGTGCAGCCTCTCCATGCCCCCAGGAGGCTTTCATCAGCATCAGGATTACAGAATCATGGAATCAAAGAATCACAAGCACTTCTCGAACTCGGGTAGGCTTGGTGCTGAGACCACTCCTCTGGGGGGCGTGTTCCCAGCCCCCTCTGTGAGAACGGTGCTGAACGGTGGGGTGCCCATGCTGGCACAGGGCTGGGACACCCGCTGCTGCTTCGGGAGCAGGGATGTCTGCAGGGCAGAGAGCAGAGCTGCTGCCAAGGCTCAGCAACTGGGAGCAACTGGGAAGAGAGATTGCTTGTGTTTCCTCAGTGACTTTCCCTTCTGGCAGCCAGTGAAGAGCAAGCAGAGGTTCAGTCCTGAGCTGGGCAGGAGGGATAGGGACAGAGGAAGGGAAGGAGAGATGAGAAGGGGAATAAACCACTCCCTGCTGCCGGGGACTTGTGGGGACAGAGACGGGGACACAGAGGCAGGGAGTCCCACAGCCACCCAGGGGGGGCTACCCAGACACCCCTGCCGGAGCCGAGGGCCGGGCGCGGCCACCCGGGCCACCTGGGCCACCCGGGCCACCTGGGCCACCTGGGCCACCTGGGCCACCGGCGGGGCCCGAACGGCCCTGGCTGAGTCCTCGTCCCCACCTTGTGGCCGCGCGGGGACATTGCAGGGACAGCGGGGACATAGCGGGGACAGCGGGGACATAGCGGGGACGCGGGGTAGCGTCAGTGCGCACCTGCACAGGTGTCAGACACGCTGTACTGGGATGCCAGCACAGGTAATAGCACACCTGTGCTAGCACACAGCTCGCTGTGGCACTGGGATGCCAGCACAGGTAATGGCACACCTGTGCTGGCACGCAGCTCGCTGTGGCACTGGGATGCCAGCACAGGTAATTGCACACCTGTGCTGGCACACAGCTCGCTGTGGGTGCAGGGAAGGAGCTGGCTCAGGAACGGGCACCGGAATTGGGATGTCTGCACCGGGGTGGGCAGGAGCAGCTGTGGGACACTTCTGTGGGGTGAGAGGCCACTTCCCTGAGCCTAGTGATGGCGCTGATGGACAGGAGGTGAGAACAGCCTCAGGACTTCTCACCCAGCTCACACCTGCTCCACTCTGCTCTCCAGAAGCTGCTGGCTGAGTGCCAGGACCAGCAGTGGTGCCAGTTCTCAGTGCACAGCCAGGTCTTTGGGCCAGACCCGTGCCCTGGGACACACAAGTATCTCATCGCTTCCTACAAGTGCCGGCCAGGTGAGGAGGAGCACGGTCTGGGCAACACTGCATGGGCCCTCCCTGACCTCAGCTGCTGGGCATGGCTGCTCCTGTACCTCGCAGCCCTCTTTCAGCCCTCCCTTTGGCCTAAGGGAGGGGCTGCAGGTGATTCAGGATGCACTGGGGCACTCAGCGATGTCACTTCCCAGGGAACCATCGGGTCAAGACCGTGTGCGAGAATGACAAGCTTAGGCTGCAGTGTCGACCAAAATCCATCCTGGCCATTTATTCTGCAAGTTATGGACGATTCCTGCGGGGCAAACCGGAGTGTGATGCCTTGAACACTGGAGGACCCCATATAGGTATGCCAGAATGGTTTGAGACAGAAATGGGGCAGGAGCCATGCAGACAGTACGGCACAAATCCACCACTGGGCTGTGCCATGCCCCTTGGGCTTTGCTGGGAGGGGCAGGCAGCTCTGCCCACGGGTCCATGCCTCGTGTCTCTGCAGAGTGTGTGGCTCCAGACGCTCTGCGCAGGGTCTCCAAGAAGTGCCACCGCAAGGGGAACTTCACGGTGGCTGCTGACAAGGACACCTTCGGGGACCCGTGTCTCCCCGGCACGAGGAAGCAGCTGCGAGTCTCTTACACCTGTGGTGAGAGCCAGGGGCACACGGGCCACTGGTGCAGTGTGTGCTGTGGCCAGCCCGTGCCGGGGCAGGGGCTGCAGGGGAGGAGCAGGGTGGTGATGCTCGGTGTGTGCTCTCCTCGCAGTGCCCAAGCAGCTGCTGGAGGAGGTGGGCGCTGACACCTCGGACCCCTTCCTGCTCTCGGACTACATGCACGGTAATGTGGGGGGAGGAAGGCTCCACCACGAGCAGCGTGGCACCGTGCCCGTGCTTGGGTGAGCCAGCCCTGCACCCCTGGTACCAGCTCCAGCCCATCTCTGCCCCGTGGTGGAACCCATCCCTTGGTCAGTGCCCATTCTGAGGGGATGGAGGTGGCATCTGCTGGGAGCAGGGGAGAGGAAGACACACAGGGTCATGCCTGCAGACAGCAGAGCACTCGTGCAGGAAGGATGCAGTGTGGTGTGGGGAAGGACAGGCAGGAGCAGGCAGCCGGGGCACCCAGAGCACCCCGTGTCTCAGCCTGCACCCCCCTGTCACTGCAGGTGGCTGGTACAAAGGGCCCAGGTTCTCCAGGCTCCAGGAAGACCGCATGATTTTTACTAGCTCTCTGGCAGCTTTTGCCCACCTTTGGGGTACGTGCCCTCCCTGGGTCTCACGCAGCACCCGGGGAAACAGGACAGGCTGGGGGGTGGCTGACATCCCAGATGGCCTCAGCTCAACCCAGGGCTCATCTCAGAGGCAGCCAGACCCCAAACCTCTCCAGCAGGGCCAACAGGCACACAGAAGAGCAAGGCGCCAAGCACCCATGCTGTGTTTGGGGTAGGAACAGGTCCCTGTGTTGGGACAGGTAGGGCAGGAGCTCAGAGGTTGAACAAGCCCCAGGTCCCACAACAGCAAGAGTCACAGTGTTGCTACAGTCCTGCCTGTGGACCTTCATTTTCCAACAGGCTAGATTACCCACTGGGTCTTTTCCTTCCTGGCCTGTCTGCAGGCACTAATGGAGACCACCTCTCTGCAGGCAAAAAATTTCCCTTGCCAGAGGAAATTACTCATTTAATCCCCCAAGGGATTATTCTTTCCTCTGCTCTGCCTGCCCCACATCCCAGTGGAGGTTTTCTTTGGGAAAAGGCACATTTCAGGACTGGTGGGTGCTGATGAGGCTCTAGGTGACACTTCCATGATCACTGGGACAAGGTCTGTCCTGCCTCTGCAGCCTGGGTGGTGAGGGCATCCCTGCTCCCCTCCTCTTACTCCCATATCCCTGGCACTGATACCCCACAGACTGCAAGGCAGTTTGTAGCCTGTGTCTTTCTTTCCTTTTTCCCTCAGGCGTCCCGGAGAAAGTTGCCCTCTACTTTCTTTGTGGAGTCTCAGGAGGCCTCATGCTGCTGCTGTGCATCATCAGCCCCAAAACAACCTTCCTCCAGGAAATGGGGGAGGCTCTCAAAGACCCAGAGCTGGGCAGCGGCTCGGAGCTGGGCAGGACCAAGCTGCGGGACGAGCAGGACGAGGACGCCGCTGATGACAGCTCCTCAGACTCCTCCTTCCGCCGCCTGACCCGCACCTACCGCGCCACGGACAGCATCTTCGGCCCCGAGCTGACCGCAGCCATGGAGGGGGCCGTGGAGCACCAGGGCCGCAGTGGGGACGAGATCTGGATGCCCAAGGAGTCCAGCCCGTACGCCATACACAAGATCAAATCGGCCACCAAATAAGAACTGGAAGAAAATGGCAGGAGGGCAGCAGAGGGGTGCAGGCTCAGTGGGATCTGACATCAGAGAGACATAAGAGTTTGGGATCCCTGCATATCCCGACAGAAGCAGGGCCATGGCAGCTCCACACACTGCTCCCCAAGCATGGAAACCTCTAGCCTGGGGGGACGTGCAGTCCCTCGGTGTGATGAGGGGCTGTGGAACGGTTCTGTGGGCCACGGGCTCCTTCGCCGCAGATGTCACTAACCCTAACCTAACCTCCCTGTTCTCAGCTTGCATCGTCTGGCTCTAGAGTCTAACCCTGATCAGCTGTGCCAAGCCCACCCTGAGCCCTTCGAGGCTGTTTGCTCCTGTTTCTCCTCGGGTAGTGGCTTCCACTCCTGGTGCTGCAAGCGCAGCCTGCGCTCGGGCGCTGTGCCACCGGCGGAGAGGGAAGAACGGCCAGGGCACAGGGAGGGGCAGCTGGAGGGGGTGTGCGAGCACAGCAGGCATCACCAGCACATCCCCGCCACGGCGCATGCCGGGCAGCCCTGCTCTTCCGAGGGAGCTCCTCCCCAGGCTGGCACTGGCACCTTGGCACAACACTGGCTCTCACCTCCCTGCAGGCACTCGGGAGCTCTGTCACCCCGCGCTGCTCTGTGCTTTCCTCTCTACTTTCCCCAGCGGCAGGAGAGCCCCAAGTTTTAACTTGCTGTGGTTTTTTTCAGTGAATAAATGCAATAGCTCTTAGGCACATCATCTCCCCCTGACCTTGGTCCTTGGTAATGGAAAGAGGAAAAAAGAAGAGGCAAAGTTCAGCCCTCCCTGTGCAGAGAAGTACCTTGCCTCCCACCAGTGCTTCTGGCACTGGGCCATGGGAAGCAACAAGTTGGGCCTGTTTTACCACAGGAAAGGATAACGGGAAGGAAAAGGGAAAAAAAGCAGTCCATCTGGGTCCCAGGAATGATGCTTTCCTGTCCTTGCCACTCTTCTTGAGCCTGGGGCTTCCAGTCTGGTAAGCAATCCTGGAGCACAGGTCCCCAGATACCGAGAGTGGCTTCTCGGCAGTCCTGCAGTGCCAGAACGCCAGGCTGGAGTCTGCTCCAACTCAAAAAGGCAGCACAGGCTTTTTTAGTGCTGTGGGAAGAGGCTGGAAGCAGCAACCCAGCTCCCCTATGAAAGGGACACACCAGGCACGAATGCTCTTGAGCCAGCACACAGCAGAGTCTAGTGGGAGAAGCCAAGGACCTGCGTTCTACCTGATTTGGGGGTTTGCTGAGGGAACGTCAGAGCTCAAGGAGAGCTTGTGGAGCTCTCACCTCCAGCTGGCCCCCAGCAGCCTTAGACTGTGGGCAGGACAGAGCACAGCCTTGCCTCAATGCCTGGGCAGCTGGCACAGCTCCTGCTGCACACCCACGGCCTCACCTTGCACTTCTTGCTCTCCTCATTCTCCTCCCACACGGCCCACGGCCAGGGGCAATTTCAGCTTGCACGGTGTGAGTCACACCCCTGCAGCAGGGCTGGGATTCCCAAGAGCCTCGCCAGGAGCACCAGCACGGCAGTGCTTTGGAGACTGGAAAAGCCAGCTTCCCAGTGCCAAGCCTGGGCAGGACAGGCAGACATGAACCTGTCCCAAAGCAGGCAGCTCATCCCAGCCTCCACAGAGCTGTGGGCAGACTCAGATGGGAGTTTTGGCTGAGGATGTTACCCACAGGACCTGAGTTTTTGGCTGGGCTATGTACTGCCTTAACATGCATGGGGAAAGGCCCACAGCATCCCAAACCAACAGCAAGCAAGCCTCAGGGAGCCCCAGGCCAAGGACAGAAGCAGTGACATCGCGGGAGCTGGGGCCGGAGAGGACAAGTGACCAAGGAGGGGACAAGGTGGGCCAGAGCTACAGCAGCCCTGACCAGTTTTGGGGCCTGAAGGGACCTGAGATCTGTGGGAACGAGGTTTAAACCTCCACTGAACCTGCAAGCAGAATTCTGCTCCTGGCTGCCCGTGGTCTGGGTCTTTCTGCCGGAGATGGGGCAGAGCTGCCCGCACGCAGCCCAGGCCATGCGCCTGATCCTGCCCAGGCAGCCCTTGGGCAGCGCGTTTAAATCCCCCAGGCGGGGGCCGTGGGCCCAGTGGCCGCGGAGGCCGCTCCGCCAGGCCCGAAGCACAGCGCGGCCGGAGCCGCTGTCCCGGAGCCGCTGTCCCCGCGCTGCTCTCCCGGAGCCGCTGTCCCGGAGCCGCTGTCCCGGTGCCACCGTCCCAGCGCTGCCCGCTCCGCGGCCCGGCCGCCACGACACCGCCGCCGCCGCAGAACGGATTTAAACGGCGCCCACCAATCACTGCCCGCCCGGCGCCCGCGCCCACCAATCACTGCCCGCCCTGCGCCCCGCTCGCCCCGCCCCCGCCGCATGCTCGCCCTTCCATTGGCCGCCGGCGTTGAATTTTAAACCCTGCGCCCTGCCCCTTAGCAACGGCATCTCTCTGCGCCCGCCGATTGGCCGCCGCCTGGCACCGCCTCGCACGCTGATTGGGCGAGGCTCGGCCAGTGCTGGCCGGCCGCTACCGAACTGCTACTTTCAAAAGCGCCGGGGCCGGCGGTGCGGGCACAGCGCACCGGGCATGGGTGAGCGGGGGAAGCGGGCACGGGGAACGGGGCACGGGTGGGCGGGGGCACCCCGGCGATGGGTGAGTGGGGTCTCCGAGGGCTTCGGGGGACTGGGCAGCGCTGGGACCCCTAGTTGGTGGCAGGCGTGGGGACCCTGGAGGGTGCAGGGGAGGAAGGGCTTCCAAGATCACCGGCTCCCCTGGGAACTCCGGTGGATGCAGGGGAGAGGGGAACTTCGGTTCTCCCGACCCCGCCAGGGGACCCTGGGAGTTGTAGGGGAGGAGGGGATCTCCAAGGCTTCTGACTCTCCGAGGACGTGCAAGCCGTTGCATCCTTCTCTGGGATGCAGGAACCTGGGATTTGCCTGTCCCACTTCCACCTCGCCCAGCAGAGTGCTTTTGGTGGCGATCTTTGGGGTTCATGTCCCTTCCTCCCTGGGAGCAGCCCTAGCCAGATTTGTCCCTTGCCTGGGCTTGTCTTGGGGCACCACCCGCCTGCCATGCTCAGGGAAGGGGTCAGTCCTGCTGTGCTAGCCCCCAGGCGGGACAAAGGCTGGCAGGGTGTCTCCGGAGGCATGCGGGCAGCAGCCCCCATCACACCGTGCTTTGCCCCCAGCTTGCTCACAGAGACCAAGGGAGAGGATGCTGCTGCCACGCAACGCCAAGGTGCTGACCACCAAGCAGCCCCGAGCGGGCAAGGTGGGCCCTGCTACAGAGAATGTCGACCCTGAGAAGGTGAGCACTGACCTAGGAGAGGGTTTTGGGGGGGCTCCTGTGGGGCAGGACCACCATCTTCTAACAGCCTCTACTGCAGGAGGAGAGCTGTCATACCAAGAGGTCTTCATCGTCCCCCCAGGGTGGGCCCAAGAAGAGATCAGCATTTGGAGACATCACCAATGTGAGTGCTTCTGTGAGGGTGGAGGCTCTGGTGACCCCTGTGAGCGCCCCATGGTGGGGGGGGCTTGCCCCATGCCCATCAGGAAGAGAAGAGGTCTCTCTGCAAGGCTGTATCTTGCTTTCCACTGTGCAGCCCCTCCATGCCTTTGTTCTCATCCAAACAGGCTCGCAAGAACCAGGTGGTGGCAGGGAAGAAGGAGGCTGTGAAAGCTGCTCCCCCCAAGGCACAAAAGGCACATAATGCCTTGGGGGTGGCCAAGAACAACGAGATCAACCTAAAAAAGTGAGCAGCTGGGGGCAGGGGTTTGCTGCAAACTTGTCCCATGGGGGCAAGTTGTAGGGGCTTCCCTTGGGTGATGGAGGCTGAGCCAGATGCAGGAGGGAACCAGTATATCTACCATAAATGGCATCAGGCTGGGGCACGGGAGAGTTAGGTTGGGTATTAGGAGAAATTTCTTCCCCAAAAGGGCTCTCCGGCCCTGGCACAGGCTGTGGGACAGCTGTAGAGTCACCTTCCATGGAAGGATTTTAAAGTCATGTGGATTTGGCTCTTGGGGACATGGTTTAGTGGGGGGTATGGCAGTGCTGGGGGACCTATTGCTCTCAATATCTTTAAAGATCTTTTCCAACCTAAGTGGTTCTAAGAGGCTGTGGGGATATTTTAGGGGTGGTTTTGCCCTTTCCTGAAACGCCCCTTTTGGCCAAGAAATTTGGTCTTCTCCCAGCAATGATTTACACTCTTGTCCTTCCTAGGCCAACGAAGAAAACTCCCCCAACAGCTCCTGCAGAGCACAAAGTGAATCCTGTGCCAGAGAATGCAGTGTCTGTGCAGGAACCGAAGCCCCCTGAGGAGAGGGTAGGGACCCTGGGCTGCAGCATGCCCCAGGCTATCACAGCACTGCTCTGTGGCTGCCACTGGTGGTACTGGGGCACCAGGCAGTGCTCTGGGCCTTGGAGAGGCTTCACCCAGGGTGATGGAAAGCTGGCAAGGGGAGCAAAGTGTATCACCATCTTCCTTCAAGAATCCTCCCCCGGGAAAGGGTGGGGCAGGGACTGCAGGGTGATGAGGGCAGGTAGGAAAAGGAAGGGACAGCAGCCTTGCCCCAGCAGGGGGACTGGCACCCACAGGGCCTCCCCCTCACTGCTGCCTCTTCCATGCCAGCAGGTACCAGCAGTGGAGGACATTGACAAGGAGCAGCTGGGTGACCCCTACGCCAACGCAGAGTATGCCAAGGAGATCTTTGAATACATGCGGGAAAGAGAGGTGGGCGATGCCTGTCCGGGGGTCACAGCCCTGTCCAGGGAAGGAGTGGCCGCAGGCAGGGCCACTGACTGCCCAGGGGCTCCGACCACCTGGCAGGGTGAGAAGGGCCTTGTTTGAGGGTGGGCATGTCTGCACTGTCCCTGACAGCTGGCTCTTTGGCAGGAAAAATTCTTGCTTCCTGACTACATGGAGAAGCAGACAGACATCAGCGGGGACATGCGTGCCATCCTCGTGGACTGGATGGTGGAGGTGCAGGTAAGAGGGCACAGCTCTGGCACACCTCAGTGTGCTGGCAGAGCTGATCCTCCCCTGTGTGGGCCAGGGATCAGGCTACATCCCTGACCCATGGGCACCCCGGCCTCTGTGAGAGCTGGGTGGGGCTGGGCAGGCCAGACCTATGTCTGACACTCTGTCCTGACCCCTGCTCCCATTCTTGCAGGAGAACTTTGAGCTGAACCACGAGACATTGTACCTGGCTGTGAAGCTGGTGGACCACTACCTGGTGGAGGTGGTGAGCGCGAGGGAGAAGCTGCAGCTCATCGGCTCCACTGCCATCCTCATTGCCTCCAAATTTGAGGTGACTCTTTGTGTGCTGTCCTGGGGTGCAGGGGCACAGGGGCTGTGCCTCTATGGTCCCTGTGGGGTTTTGGAGAAGGCCAGGGCACTGCCCTGAGAGCTGCCAGGGTGGCACGTCTGTCGTGTTCCTCCTTCCCATCCCAAGCGCTGTGAAGGCAGTGGTGATGGGCTGAAACCTGTGTCACTGCAGAACCAGCTTCTCTCTGCTCTGCACACACCATCAGGATACCTTAGTCTGCCTTATACAGGCATGCACCTCAAGTCAAGGGCTGGAGGAGTATGGACAGAAGTCCTGCAGGGTGTTAACAGTCCTTGCTGAGCCCAGCAGCACGTGAACACTTAGAGGGCCTGTGGGAGGGCTAGGATCTCCTGGGTGAGGCCAGGATGAGCCCCCACTGGGTGCTGAGCAGTTGTGCCCCTACAGGAGCGGTGCCCACCATGTGTGGATGACTTCCTCTATATCTGTGATGATGCCTACAAGCGGGAGGAGCTGATTGCCATGGAGATGAGCATCCTCAGCACCCTCAAGTTCGACATCAACATCCCCATCCCCTACCGCTTCCTACGGCGCTTTGCCAAGGTGAGTGCGCTCGGAGGGTGGGCTGGGGGCCCCCAGGCACCCCTTCTGCTGGCTCCATGGCACAGTGTCTTGCATCAACGGGGCTTCAGGCTCCCAGCTGGCAGCAAGGAAACTTCATCCAGGTCCCCTCAAGAAGGTTGAGGGGTGTGAGGACGGTGGCCTGTGATGGCTGGAGGTGTGGGATCCCCATCCTGCAGCCCAGAGGCAGCACTCTGGATCCCAAAAAGGCTGGGCAGGGGAGCAGCAGTGCTGCAGAGGCTGAGCCTTTCCCTCCCCCCGGCTGCAGTGCGCCCGTGCCACCATGGAGACGCTGACGCTGGCGCGGTTCCTCTGCGAGATGACCCTGCAGGAGTACGACTACGCCCGTGAGAGCCCCTCGAAGCTGGCTGCCAGCTGCCTGCTGCTGGCACTTACCATGAAGAACCTTGGGGGCTGGGTGAGTACCTGTCCCTGCTGAGCCTCCCTGGGAGGCAACGGACCGGGTGAGGCACGAGGGCTGTGACCAGATTTGGGTGCTGGGCAGGGGAGATGGTGGCTGTCCTGCCACTGAGAGGACTCGGCTTAGCCCTGCTGTCCCCTCGCAGACCCCCACACTGGAGTACTACAGTGGGTACAGTGCCCAGGAGCTGCACCCCCTGGTGAAGAGGCTGAATTTCCTGCTCACGTACCAGCCCCGCGACAAGCTGAACGCTGTGCGCAGCAAGTACTCGCACAGGTGAGTCCTGGGGCTCGGGGTGACACCACCAGCACGCACCCCAGGGCTCTGCAGGGAGCTGGGAGCACTGCTGGCTGGGTGGGAGGGCTATGGCTGAGCTCTAAGACAATGTGTTCCTTCCAGGGTCTTCTTTGAGGTTGCCAAAGTCACCCCCATGGACATGCTCAAGCTCGAGGAGACACTCACTAGCTCCTAGCCCTACTCTGTGAATAAGCCTGTAAATAATGGGGTACCCTCAAGCAGGGTGGTACCATGTACATAAGTAATAGTAATTTTAACTGAGGAAAAGGCGGGAGGGGGGGTGTGAAAAAAAGTAATGTGTAACTGTTAATAAAATATCTTTGTTGTACATTCTGGCACTGGAGACTGAGCCCAGCGCTGTACTTCCCCTTGTTGTGATGAGACAGAGGGTGAGAGCAAGCTGACAGATGCAGAGCAGGAAGCTCAGGGGTGAAGGCTGGAAAGGTATTCCCAATTCTCCCCACCCCACACCTTCCCCTTAGTAATGACACTATGCAAGCAGCAGCAATGAGATTCTTCTCTCCAAATATTTACACAGCATAAATACCCATGTGGGGAAGGGGAAACTTTGCTTTGGCTCCAGCTTGAGCACACAGAGGGTGGCCCCAGCTCCTACAGAGACCCTGATGGGGCTGGACCCGTGATCAGACCACATCACCTCTCAGGTTGGACCTCTGCTTCAGCCTCTCCAGCCCCATAGGCTGGGGGAGAAGCAGTGGCTCCAGGGACACTGGGGACAGACAGTTAAAGCAAGGCAAGCAGGGGGGGCTCCATACATTTGGGGCAGGGGCAGGGACCTGGTCCCCCACCCAACCCCTGTTCCCTGGGGGCAGCACCCACCCAGCACCTGGGCTGGGCTGCTGCCCTGCTGTCAGCCTAGGGCAGGTTGCTGAGCTCCTTAATGGCCTGAAGGATCCTCTTCATATGGCCCACTTTGGTGATCCCCAGGTCCTGCAGGAAAGAGAAAGAGGAGGTGATGCATTTGCAGGGGGCAGCTCTTGGCTCTCGCTAGTGGACAAGCCACAGGGTGGAGGATGAAGCACAGCCCAGCTCCCCATGCTCTCCCTCTGTCCTCTTGAAAGCACATCCCTGTGCCTGAATGCAGGTGAGGGTGGGGTGCTGTTGATACTGCTTTGGACAGGTGTCTGGAGCCTTGCAAGCTGCAGGACCAAGGCCACCCCCTCCCCTGGTTCCCTGCCCCTGTGTACAAGCTCAACTCTGCAGACCCAGATGTAGGGCCAACCTGCCACCTGGAGGGATAGGGAGAGGAGGGATGGAGGACACCACGCTCCCCAGGGCTGGGTGTTCCTCAGGAGGCACAAGGGGGCTGTACCTTAAGGTCTCTCCTCTCCAGCAGAATCAACTCTGAGCCTTGGATGTCATGCCGGACAAAAATGTCTCTGTATTCCCCTAAACCGAGTGTTTCCAGCCAAGCTGCCACCTCCTCTGAGCTCCACTTGTCTGCTAGGAGGGAGGAAAGGCACAGTGGTGGGCTGCTGGGGCCTGGAGGCAGTGGGATGCAGCAGGGCAGGCAGCACTGATGGCAGCCTGTGGTCAGCAGCCAGCACACCCCCTCCCACCCCTGGCTCCAGCAGGGCCAGAGGCCACAGCCTGCTCAGGCTGCAGAGGTCTCTCCTCTCCTTGGCTCACTTATGGAGCACCTGAGACCCCCAGCCATGGACAAGGGACTTACCCAAAGGTCTGAGCTGTACCAGAGCCCTTTTCTCCTCCTAGCCGAGGAGTTATAGGGTTGGGATGCTCTGCTTATCTGATATCAGAAAAAGCTGTAAGGGGCTCTTGGTGACAAAGGTGACACACCCCCACCCCCAACAGCCAGACGATGCCCTGCTCCCTCTTCCTGAGGATTCTGCCCCAGCATGCCAGGACAGGAGACTGAGAGATAGGTCAGCACAGGGGTGTCCTTTCTGGGATGGACTGCACCACCTGTCTCTTTACCTGGGAGTGCACTGTTGGCCTTCTGCTTCTGCAGCTTGTCCTTCTCCTTCCTGGGCTTGGGGATGTTGAGGCGAAGCTTAAAGCTGCCCTTGTTGGCACTGCTGGCTCCCTCCTGTGAGAAGCGGGGCTTGGTGGGATGCTACAGCTCCCTGAGGCCAGCCCGTGGGCTGTGCCAGACCCCAGGCCCTGTGCACCCACCTCCTCAGCAGAGTGGGCAATAGGGCCCAGCCAGTGGATGTCCAGCAGCCGCTGCAGCTCCTGGCCCAGCACGCTCAGGGGGCCGTGCAGCGCCTCCTCCTCCTGCGGCGAGTCCAGCTGTGGGGACAGGGACCATTCCCAGCCCTCTGCCACCCCCAGAGCTACCAGCTTTGGGGGCCTCTGGGTGCTCTCCAGCCCCTCACTCACCGCCTTCCCTTCCAGGAACGCCCTGGTCTCAGCCCACAGCTCCTTGATGCTCAGCACCACCTCCACAGCCACATTCCTGCTGAGAAACTGGGGCACAGAGCGGTAACCCCTTGAGTGGCAGGGCCCCGTGGGCTCTGGGTAAAGGCTGCCTTACACTCCCAGTCTCCACTCACCTCTGAGGTGCCAGCAGCTTTGTGGGAGAGGGCTTCACTCAGTGCCAGGGAGCTGGCATTGACTGCATGCGCCAGCTCCTGCTCCACGGCTTTGTGAGCCTTGGCTGCCTCATGGATCCTGTGGGTGACAGGCTGGAGCTGCCCGGGCTCCCCTGGGCGGGGCAGGCACCTCTGCACGGCCACAGCACCGCTCCCCCTCCCCGCGCCCACCGCGCTGCCCCTCCCCAGCCCCACCTGGCAATGAGGCTCTCGGCGACGCGGGACACCTGCAGCAGGAGGCTGCTCTCCTCCTCAGTCAGGTACTCCATGGACTGCTGCGAGCTCAGCCGCGGCCGCGCGCCTGCTCGGTAGCTCTCTCCTTTCTGCTTGTCCTCCCAAGACTTGAGGGTGCTTTCAAATGCCTGTGGGGGACAGACGTGGCCCCTGTGAGCTGGTCACACCTCCCCATGGCCCAGCAGGCCCTTGCTGAGCACCCCACGCTCACCCGGTCCCTCGTCAGCATCTGGGCTCTGTTCTTGTGCTGGATTTTGATGATGCCAGGCGGCTGGATCCAGGCCTCTCCGTCCACCTGCACCGGCACGCCCTCGTCCCCCCGGATGGTGATCTTCACCACGCGGCACTGCGGGGCAGACAGCCCAGGGGCTGAGCTGGGCTCAGCGCAGAGCTGGGCTCAGCGCAGAGCTGGGCAGAGCTGCCTCAGGCCCCACTGCTGCCCCAAAAGCTTTCTGCCACCGCCTGTGGTCCTGCAGGCTGCCTTGCCAGTACCTGTGCAATGCGGTGGTGCTGGAGGTTGATGACCCGTGACACGGCCATCTGGATACTGCCAAACACTGCCACCACCTCCAGCTTCTTGTCATCGAAGGATGGAGCCCCAAAGTTCTGCAGAGGACCACTACACATGAGACTTCCAAAATGGGCTCATTTTGGGATCCAGCTTTTCCCCCATGCGTGCCCAAGGCAGAGACATGCCGGTCCTAGGGTTTCTTAGGACTGGGGAAAGGACCTCATCTCATGCCACTGGCACTCACGTTGTCCTCCTTGGTGCCTCCCCAGAAGTTGATGCCGCCGGCATAGCTGGGGATGTTGAGGACAGCAATGCCCTGCAGGCTGGGCAGCGAGATAGGCACCCCGTCACACTGCAAGAGAGGGCTGAGCCTGGGGCCACTGCATTGCTGCTCCTCCCACCCTGCCCCTGCTCTCCCAGCCCTGTACCTCCAGCTGCACCCGCTGCTCCAGGTTCTTGTAGGTGCGCTGCAGGAGCTCCTTGGTGCCCAGCACCCCATACCACATCATGTTCTTGGTGCGGCTGCTGTGGGGCAAAGTGGGACAGATGAGGGGCTGTGGGCTCCCCACCGCCTGTCACCGGCTCCACGCCCTTCCCGGGGCGCCGTGCTGGGCAGTCCTGCACTGCTGGCCCCACCTCAGTTTCCTCAGTTCCTGCTACCTGCCAGGAAAGCCAAGGTGCAGCATGTTGCACCCAGATTTCGACCCTTCTATACCAGCATGGCACTGTCCCTCTCCCCAAGGCGTAGAGCAAGTAAATCCCACCAAGCCTCATGTCTTCACCCTTCCTGGGGTGTTTGCAGCCTGCCACCAAGCTCATCCCAACAACGGGTGCAGGTACAAAATGCTGCAGGAAGGATCCCCAGCACAGTAGCACCCAGTCACCCTACGGCTTCCGGAGTCTTGGTGGCCCCTCCCGGTGCAGGGCTAGGAGCTAGGGCTACATGCTTTTTCTGGGGGAAATCTGGGGGTTCCAGCCAACCTGCATTTCTTGGGGTGCTCATCGCGTTTGTTGTTGAACTCCAGGGAGATCTTTGCATCCAGGCCAATGCCAAAGTAGTTATTCATGACGCATTTCTCCGAGAAATGGCTGAAAGCAGCAAACAGGGAAAGCAGGTTGAGCAGCAGTGCACATGGGTGACTCTGGGTTGGCACTAGAGGAGGCAGTGTAACACCCACTGGAGCAGTGTGGTACTGGGAGGCCTGACCAAAACTAGCAGGGGTGGCCACATCTCCCTCAGTCACCATGGTGGGACACCCATGACACAGCCAGGACCTGCCTGCAGGCGGGAGCACAAAGCTCCAAGCACCGGCCAGAGATCCTACACTGCATGGGCACTGCTTGGCCAGGGAGGGCCTGGCACCAGGGATGCTGCACTGGTGGGCAGAGGCTGCTGCAGCCTCCTCCGAGGGCCAGCACGGTGCCAGCTCTGCTCCTGCTCTGGGATGGGCAGCAAGAGCGGGCCAGGGTGCCCAGGGCAGGCAGAACACCTGACTCACAGGGTGCCAGGATCCTCAGGGAACTGCAAGCTGCCAAAGGTGTCCGGCCGGTCCAGGATGATGGAGGAAGATGCAGAGGTCACCGTCTCCTGCCGGGAGCCTGGCCAGGGTGGAGGGAGGGAGCTGCCACAGGGGTTCTCACCCAGAGCCCATCCCACGCCTCACCCCCATGCCCCCACAAAGTGCCATGTGCCCTGTTGGCATCTTACTGAGCTTCTCCTCCTCCTTGCTGAGCTCCTCCGAGCTGTCCTTGCTGGGGCCCACACTGCCCTGGTAGGCTTGGGTCTGCTTGTTCTGTTCATCCACAGCTGGATCCAAAGAGGGGCATTACAGGGAGTCTGTGCAGTCCTGTGGCCCCTCCTCATGCCAGCCCTGTGGGCTTGTGCCAGGAAGGGCACAGGGTGGGGCCACTGCGGCCATCCCAAGGATCCCAGGGGAGAACAAAGGCTGCTGCAGCACCAGGGAAGCTGCCAGCTCCCACCACTCCCTCACCTTTCTCTGTCTGCTCAATTATTTGCCGCAGGGCTTTCTTCAGGCTGTTTGCCCGCAGCATGAGTTGCTCCTTGGATTTGAAAATGCGAGGCATGGGGCTGGGGTTGAAGCTGCCAGCTTTCTCCTGGTCCTTGACATCAGCCTGTGCCATTTCTTCAGGGACCATGATGGCCTGAGCCTCCTCGTTCAGCTCCCGCACCAGCGAGTCCAGCTTTTCATTCAGCATGGCGCACTGTGGGGCACCCACCTCACTCAGCACCTGGCACAAGCTGCTGCCCCCCACCACTGCTGGGTGCTCCCCTCCCTGGGCCCTGTGAGTGCCTGGATAGCCCCAGGACACCCCAATGCATGCACAACAAGGGCACAGCCCACGGAGCAGCCCCTCCCCTGCAGCACACCTTCCGTGCCATCAGCTCAGCCTCCTGCTTGTTCTCCGTCGCCCTCTTGTAAGCCCGCCCAACTTCAGTCACAAAGTCATTGACAGTGCCACAGAGGAACCTGCCGAGGGAAGTGGCTGCAAGTCAAGAGGGGCACAGCGTGGCCAGCAAGGCACAGACGCCAGAGGGGCTGCTGGACAACACCCACTGCTGCAGAGGGGCAGCACCAGGATTATCTGCCAGGCACCAGCACAGCTGGCAGCTGCTGGTGGCCAGCTGGGACAGCCTGGCCAGGGGGTGTGCAGTGGTCCTGGGGACATGCCCCAGCCCAGCAAAGAGGCTCTGGCACCCCCATCAACAGCCCCCTCCTTACTTTGCAGAGGAGATCACCACTGAGTGCTTGTCTGACTCCAGGATCTTGGCCAGGTGGAAGGCAACAGAGTCAGCGTAATGGTAGATCTGGACCTGGGGGGCACAGGTAGAGACAGCTGGAGCCCTGCCACCCTGCCATGTGCCCCACTCAGGGATGGAGCTTTGCCCAGCCAGCCTTGAACTGGAGATGATCAGCCCTTATTCAGCCCACTCCCCACCACTGAGGCCAGCCATGCTAGGCAGAGGGAAGCTCAGTCGCATCAGGATGGAAACTGAGGCAGGGGGCTGGAGCACATAGAAGAGTCCAAAGCAGCTGGCTGGCAGCAGGCCAGCTCTACCTCACCTTCTGCCTGCTCCCAACTGCACATGCCAAGCTGAGACCTGCCAGGCTCATTTCACTGCATGTAGCCGACTGCCCCTTCCCATGCCATCCCTCCCTGTGTGTCCCTGAATTGGGCTGAACAAGGACCTGCCCTCCAGCTTCAAGGCCTGAAATGCCAACAGTTCCCACCTGGATGTTGGAGTCCCCGTTATCCTCCTCCTTCAGGGCTGAGGGGGACTGCTTGGGGGCCTCATAGGTCAGTACACTCCACCTGCCAAGCAGAGACCATTGCTGCTTGCCATCTCCTGGCCCTGCCACAGAGACGGGCAAGGGACTGGGACTGGCTGCCCAAGAGATGTCAGGGTAGGGGGGACAGAGAGGCTGTGCCCTGCTCTGTGCCCTGCTCACCGGTCCAGCATCTTGGTGGTGGCCCTTTCCAGCTTCTCCAGGATCTGCAGCAGCTGAGTGTCATCGTCACACAGGCTGCCCCAGCCCAGGACCCGTGCCAGGTCATTACCAGTCCCCAGTGGCAGGACACCCAGCTGACACTGCAGGAGAGAGACAGAGTGGGGGGGCTCAGAGCAGCCCCTAAGGGCACCTGTGACACCCCCAACCCTGCTGTGCCCATTGCTTGCCAGCACCTGGGGCACACAGAGTGTGCCAGTGCTGGGGATGGTGCCAGCCTGCACTAGCAATGCCAGGCACTCCCACTCACCTGCTTGTGGAGGCCAAGGGCATCGATCTCAGACAGCACCCAACCCACGCTGCCATCCCCACCGCACACCAGGATTCTGAAGGTGGAGAACTTCTGGAAGAGGCGCAGCCTGGGCGGGGGCAAGGAGAGAGGGACTGGGTGCTGTGCCAGGTGCCCACCAGGATTCCACCAAGGCACTTCCAGGGTGCCCAGGCTGGCGCTTACCCCAAGTGCGGGCCCCCATTCATGAGGTCAAAGACTTGGGCTGGGTTGAGGAACTGCTTGAACTTGCGCAGAAACTTGACACCCTGGTTGTCCCCGCTCTTGGAGTTGACAAAGGCCAGGAGAGGGCTGGAGCAGGTCGAGGGGCAGGTGGCTTTCCAGAAACCTGCAGAAAGCCCAAACACATGAGCCCTGGCTCTCACCGCCCACACACACTTCAGGAGAGCAGAGTGTGGACACTCCGTCTGTGCAAGGCCCAAGCTGTGGGGTGCTGGGGCAGGAGGGGCAGAGATGGGGATGTCCAGGGGATGGTGAGGGGCAGGGCGAAGAGAAAGCACTGTGCTTTTAAAGAAATTAGATGGGGAAAGAAATGCGCCTGAGGCAGAGCAGGATTCACACTGGCCCAGAGCCCGCACCTGCCTCAGGCACATCTTGGCCGTCCCAGCGCCCTGGCTGCTGTGCGCAGGCTCCTTCCCCTGGCAGAGCAGCAGTGCTGCAGCAGGGACCGCACCAGCCGCCACTGCCACTGGCACCAGCCCCACAGCACCGCCCTCAGGGCCTGTGGGCTGCACCCAGGAGCCCCAGCACTCCCACACAGCAGGAGCACGGGGGCACCATCCCCAGAGCCCAGCCCTCCCTGCCTGGCCACCGCTCCGTCTCCGCTGCCAGCCCAGCCCGCAGAGCAGATGGGCAGCTCAGAGCACCGGGAGCTGCTGACTCAGAACGTGGGCTGCAGCGGAAAAGCTCGCTGCCAGCAGTGCCCATATGCTGCAGCAAGACAGCACGGCAGGACGAGGGGCACTCAGGCCTTGCTAAGCTGCTCCCAGCCGGGTGGGCAACAGCTACAGCCACGGATGGCTGGGCTGCTGGAGAGGGACAGGGCAGAGATGCTGCCAGGGATCAGCCACCAGCAGCTGAGGCTCTGGAGCCGAGCAGCAGCCGCGTGATGGTTACCCTGACAGCATCCCCATGAGTAACAAGAGGCAAATGAGCCACCGGCTGAGCTGAGTGGTGAAAAGCATTAAAGAACGAAGAAAGAAATATCCGGAGGAGAAGAACAGATTTTGCTCAGCGGAGGCCAGCTGGGCCCCTCGGGAGAAGGAGGCAGCCGGGGGGGTCCCCCCACGCGCCACATGGCTTCCTGCAGTGTCCCGTGCCAGGGCAAAGCTGCGCTCTGCACGACCAAAAAAACAGCTGAGCTTCACACACTGAGAAACAACCCAAGCAAGAGCTTTATACTGTCTTGAGAGATGCCGAACCATTGAGGTGCAACAGAGGACAGCCCACCTCAGGGGTTTAGGGCTGGCCCCACTGATCCCAGCACAGAGCCATCATGGCCTGAGCCGCTGCAAGACGTGACCTGGCAGGAGCAACTAAACCCACATGTGGGCAAGAAGTGCCACCTCAAAGCCCATAGAATACCACCAGGCCCTGAAGAAGAGTGCAAGGCAACAAGCAGCCTTCAGCCAAGGGAGGGCATAGACTGGAGCCTACTGAAGCTGGTGTTCCTGCTCAGAGCCTCAGAGAGCTCAGAGAGCTCAGAGAGCTCAGAGCCCTATCCCAAACAGCCCGTCCCCCCACCAGCCCTGTGCCCTCCAGGACTCACCATCAGAATCGATGCTGTTCAAGGCAGTTGGCGGGATGATGGACACTTTGTACTGGCCCAGGGGGCACCTCTTGCCAAGGAGCTCCTTGCAGGCACTGTGAACCTGGGAACACAGGGACGCCTGTGTAAGCAAAGCTGGGGGACGCAGCACCAGAGTCCCCAGCATCAGCTTTCCCCGAGGGGCACACAGGAGGGGCAGTGCTGTCTGCGCTGGGAGAGGGTGGGGACGGGGATGGGTGCGTCCTTACGATGGCCTTGCACCAGAGACAGCGCCAGTCCTGCAGCCTGCGCACGCTGCCGCAGGCCCGGTCGCACACAGCGCAGCGTGCGCTGACGGGCAAGTTCCCCTCCAGCCACTGGTGGGGCATGGCCACCTGCAGAGAAGGGCAGCCACCAATGGCATCCTGCACACCTGAGGGAAAGGTCACAGGCCACCTCCTTCCCCAAGCACCACGGAGGTGGTGGCATGCAGCAGGGCAAGGCAGGTCTGGGACCCTCCCATGTCCCCTCATCCCTGCCTGCCTGGCCCCTTGAAGCCATCAGCATGTGAGGCAGGGCAGACACGTCCCCAGAAAATGTCTGGAGGTGGCCCCACTGGGACAGCATAAAGGGATCCTGATACAGGGTGCCTGCTTACCCCATCCTCATCCTCGATGATTTCAATGCCGATGGAGGCCAGAGTCGTCCACTTGCAGTTGTTTGTGGCTCTGACGGCGCAGCGCTTGTGTGCCTTGAACTTGCAGACTGCACGGGGGGGAACAGTGAGGAGCAGGGAAGGGCCCCACAGCACGCACAGCCCTGCTCCCAAACCCCTCCACATCTGGGCAGTGGGCATCACCCTGCACCACTCCTGCTCTGGCCCAGCCTTGAGAGGCTGCCCAGCCCCGACCCCAGCCCCTGCCCACGCCCAGCAGGACCCCAGCACTGACCTTCACAGGAGAGGCCGTGGGAGGTGACCCCTGGGAGAGCCTCGCGGCACACGTTGCAGAAGGTGGGGCGGGCGTGCGAGCAGGCGTACCAGTTGTGCATGCCCGAGAAGTGCTCCATGTTGAACTGTGTGGCCTGGAGGCACAGCCCTGCCCCATCAGTGCCTGGGACACCCTCCCTCCCCGCCGTCCCCCGGGTCCCTCCAGCCCAACTCCTGTCCTCCTTGCCGGGCTGTGCCAAGGGCAACAGCTCTTGTCTGGCAGTCGAAGGCACACAGAGGGAAACACATTCCACATGGAAACACAGACCCGCGCAACGCCCTGCCCACGTCACCTCATGGATCTCCCACTTCTGGACAGATTTCAGGGCAGTGATCCAGTCCTCCATCTCCTTGCGGTTCTCGGCACACAGGATGAGCTTGCGGAACGGCGTGATCACCTGCAACAGCCACCGCCCCCTGTCCTGCGCCAAGGCCACCGCCAGGACCCAGCACAGCCCCCAGCACAGCCCCCAGCAACCTCTGGCACATCAGTGCCACCTCCAGCAGCAGGAGGCCGTGCTATGGAGTGCCCCATGGCTCTGGGGACGTGAGGGAGATCTGCAGTGCCTCCCCACAAGGTGCCGAGGTCTCCACAGGGGGCATTGGCAGCCCCACACCTCCCTCACCGTGAAACTGTTGTTGATGTTCTTGGTGCTGGTCTCGGCCACACTGGCATCAGACAGGTCCACCTCATCAAAGATCAGGGACTGCGAGGGAGGAACCAGAGCCCCAGTCCACCAGGCAGGGATCTCTGTCCCCTCCTGGGCTGGCAGGCTCAGGTCCCCCCTGCCTGAGCACGCTGGAAGTGCCCCCAGCCTACCTTGGCATCCTTAGCATAATAGAGTGTCCTGCCTCGCAGCTTGAAGTATCGTCTCTTCCACCTCTGGAAGGAGCTCGTCTGCTTCAGCAACAGTCCCTCCTTCACGCTCTTCTGCAGAGACCAGAGTGTCCTCAACCCCTCGGGATCACCAAAGCCACCATTTTCCCCTGTGACACCCGTCCCCAGGTCCCCAGGAGCACAGACTGGACATTCTGGGGCTCGCTCTCTGCTGCATGTAGCAGGGCAAGTTATGTTCCCTGCCCACCATCACCTGGGCACTGGGCACTCCCTGTGGTCTGGAAGGATGCTGCTGGGTATGGCAGGGCTGGAAGATGCAGGTGTCCAGCAGTGCAGAGCCTCCACTGCTGATGCTTCCACTCCATCCCCAGGGCAGTGCCTGGAGATGCTCATCCAGCTGCTGCTGGGCAGGAGAGCTTCCTCTGAGGGGACACTAGTGCCCAGATACACCAGGACTGCACCTTGGAAGCACCAGCACCTGGGCACTGTTTGGAGAGCCGGTGCAGCCAGATCTGCCTTGCCCCACAGCCCCTGGAGGGGACAACCTGAGGGTAGCCCACAGCAGGCAGAGCATGCCCTGCAGCACAGTGCATCACTGCAACCTGCCTGCCCCTCCTCTGCCCTCCCTGAAACACAGCACCTGCCAATATTTACCCTTCTCGCAGTGGTGTTTACAAGACTCAATTAATTAGTGTTTGCAACATGGCTATGAGCCTGAGTGGGGTGGCAGAGATGCTCTGGCACCGTCTCATCTTTGATTGTATCTTCTTTAAACACCACCGGCAGCTCCCTTCAGCTGCTACTCTGCAATTAGCTGCCACAGTGGTTGTATCCAATCCAGGCACACGATGACAAGCCACATTTAACGCCAAATTAGCACTGGGCACGAGGGAACCATGGCCCTGGGGCTCTGCACTCCTGTGCCAACCCATGTGCTGCAAGAGGTGGCACCCAGGCACCTGCCAGCCTGCGAACACACCAGCCCCAGGTCTCAGCCTTAATCTACCGGCCCATGGGTCTGAACCAGACAGCCAAAGCACCAGGAACAGCAGGAGCCTTCAAAGTCACAAAGAAGCTAAAACGCTGCCTGGGGTGCTCAAGTCCCCAAATGCCTAACGCCCCCAGCGTTCCCTGGGACACCCACCATGCTGTTCCCTGCTCTCTCCCAGCCTGGAGTTTGAAGAGGGACGTTTTAAGCCTTTATCACTCCCCAAGACTGGTCAGAGTTTGGCTGTGGTCAATCACCGTGATGCCTACGAATGCTGGCACAAAGAGCCCAGCTGTCCCCAGTGCCAGCACCCCGGGACACACCGTGTCCCTGCCCTAGGGTCCTTGTCCCACACCAGGAGGGGACAAGCCACAGCCAGGTGGGATCCAGCCCCGAACAGCACATCCTCCACACCTGGCTGCACTCCTCAGGCACAGCGCCGTGTCTGCTGCAGTCACTGCTGCTGCTGCAAAGGACAGGCAGTGTGTGACAGCGAGGAGTGGTGTGAGGAGCTGCGACAGTGGGGGCAGCAGAAGAAAAGGGTGACAAGGAGAAGGAAGAAGAGGTGGGTCCATGATGGTGCCTCAGGGCTGTCACAGCAGGGGCTGGAGCCAGCAGGGCACGGGCACTCTGCCTGGCTCCAGGGCCACGTGGGTGGCAGGATACAGCAAGAACTGGCTGCCTGGCAGGGTGGTACCCACTCCTGCAGAGGAGGGTCAGAGCCAAAACACCCCCAGCAGCAGCTCCTGACAGCAGCAAAAAGTCATCAGCCAGCCCCAAGATGTCACAGTCCTGGCCATCCCAGGGACAGGACACAGCTGCCCTGAAAGGTAAAGTCCCCCACCTTCACCACAACACCCATCAGAGTTTTACAACACCTCCCATACCATGGCTGGGGGGAGAGTGCCTCAGTTTTCCACCAGTGCAGACTAATCCCAACATGGGGTGGCAAAATTGGTGCAGAGCAGCTCAGGGGACACCTCTGAACCTCACCCCACACCCACCCTTGGGGGCTGCTTCAGGCATCAAAGCCAAGCCCTCTGTGTTGCCACGGGCAGCATTTTGCTGCACACCTCCTGGCAGCAGCAGCAGCAGCTGCCCATCCAGGCTCCATCATCCCTGGAGTGTGATCCCATGGGGTACAGGTTCCATTGGTGCCAGCATGGGGCCAGACAACCCCTCCTGGGGAAAATAAGGCACGTCCCCTTTCCAAAATAAGCTGTCCCACGCTGCCTGGGCAGGTGCACAAGTCTGGGGTGCCGGAGGGCTGTTCTGGGATCTCACTGTGGTAAGCCACCCACCAACCTCATTTTTTGACCATGGGTCTCAGCCAGGAGCACTCGCTCCAGCTGCTGGGGCAGGGAGCAGCTCCCAAGTGGCTCCGTGGTTTTGGACCCCTGCTTCTGGAATGAACAACAGGAGGAAACCCCTGAGACACCTGAGAGGCACCTGATGGCCAAGGGCAGCAGCAGGCCCAGCCACACTGCAGCAGCATTGCTGGGTGAGCCCAGGGTTTCCTCTCTGCAAACAGGAAAGGGGTGGGGATGGCAAGGGCAGACAGGCCATGACAGGGTGGCATCACCCTTGCTGTGCTGGCTTCCCAAAGCCCTGCCCAGGGCACCAGTGTCACCATAATAATACAGTAAGTGGCTATTAGGTACCCTAGAGCTCGAAAGAGTTGGAGCTGAGCACCTTCAGCACAAGGCCTGCCTCTTCTTCCTGGAGACTTCTGGGGACACCGGCAGCCCCTGGCCACTGGGCTGCACTGGTCACTGCACAGCTGCAAGCACAGTGTGTCACCCAAAATAAACCCAAGCCCTTCCACTCACCCCAGCTGCAGCTTTTCTATCTGAAGAGCCTCGGGCAGCACTGCAGGGAGCCTCAGCAAAGCCAGTGCTGGTCCCATCTCAGCAATCGGGGCAGCCCACCCAGAGCCACAACAACCCACCGAGCAATCAGGCAGAGCTCCCCTGCAGGGCTCTGTCCGAGCACTCCACTGCCCCATCCCAAGGTCCGTCCCTGCTCTCTCCAGCCCAGGGGACTCAGCACCAGCACTGGGGGGATCCCAGAGGCACAGGGCGGCAAGGCAAAGGCAAGAATGGAGCCACACAGCGTCTGCAGACATACGACCACCTCCAGCTCAGATGCAGCTGAAGTGGCAGTGGAGCAGAACCTCAAAGGGCACACAGGTAAAAATGACCCTGGGAGGATCTGGGCCCCGCCAGGACTGGGCTGGTGCCCAGAGGCCATCATGCCACAGGCTGGCTGTGTGCTCGGCACAAGCAGGGCGCTTGAACCACAGCCCAGGGGAGCTCAACACCCTCCAGGGATTCTTCCAGGTCAGGCTACAACCCAAAATGCCAGCCCTGTCTTCAGCCCTAAAGCAGAGCCCCAGAATGCTGCTTTGTTCTGCCGCCCCACTCTGCCACCACCATTCCTGGGAAGAGCCCATTGTGCAGCCAGGCCTGACCACAGCTGGGGCAGGAGGGTTTTCCTGCTGGGATCAGCTTGGACAGCAAAGGAGTGCCTGGAGAAGAGCCAGGAAGGCTACCACTCAGGAATGCTGTCACATATAGCTGGTGAGCACCACAGTCTGCCCACACAGCTGACCACCCTACACCACTCCTGAAGGGATGCACTTGTCCCTGTGACCACACAATGCCTCACCCGGTTGGAGAAGAGAAAGAGGAGATCCTGTCAACACACCAACCTGCATTGCACCAGCATCATTCCAGGCAGTCACCCTCCTGCTCCAAGTGCAGCAGCCCACTGAGCACAAGTCAGGGTCCAGCTGTATCAGAGCTCATCCCCCCGCTGAGCCAGCAGGCACCAGGTCAGCAGAGGAAAGCTGGCAGACCTCAAACAGCCCAGCTGCAGGACTTCCACCAGCTGCTAGGCACCCCATGGGCTGGAGTCCGTTGGAAACCTTATCAGCCTTTGTGGCACAGCAGAGCTCTTCCGGGACTGGGCAGTCGGGGGCTCGGTGCCTGACGGGTGCTTGGCCCCACAGGCTCAGCTGCTCCCAGAGGATGGAGCTTTCTGCCATTGCAGCACCAACCACAACACCCCTTTCCTGCGTGGATCTGGGTGCTGGGTGGATCCTTGAAAGGAGATTCCAACACCAGTCCCACAAGCCATCACATCATGCTCACAAGGCCATTGAAAAGGGACAGAGAATTAACAGGGGGAGAGGAATTAGGAAAGGAGCCCCCAGAAGAAAGGCAATCCCCCTACAGTACATCATCCAGCAGCTGCTTTTTTAGAAATGAGGTCATGCTTTCCTATCTACAGCCACATCAGTCCCCAAGCATCCTGCTGGCAAACATCCCACATCAACCCGACCTGTGCTAGCTGCCCGCTGTGCCCCGATGCTGCTGGGCACAGCCCTCCCACTCTGCCCAGCAGGGATGGGCAAGAGCAACATTCACATAACAGAAAGTGAACGGGGAGAGGGCAGAGTGCTTGAGAAACCTCACAAACACCCAGCTTGTGACAGTGGGGCTATCTTCACACCCCAGGCACCAGTTGGCAAGCCCTGATTAATGAGAACAAGCCCAGCCTCCCTTGTCTCAGACAGTGTTTTGTTGTGTTGAGGTGCAATTTCCCTTTTTTTTCATCTCTGTCCATTGGCAGACACCACGGAGAAGAGCCTGGTTCCCTCTTTGCTGCACCCTCCCTTTCAAAAACTGGGGACCCCTTGGTTACAGTCTCTCCTCCAGACTGAACAGTCCCAGGTCTCCCAGGCTCTCTCTGTATGAGAGATGCTCCGGTGTCCCACCAGTATCAAGTCTGGAGGATGCACTGCCCAGGAGCTACGGTTCATCCTCCTGCTGCAGAAGAAATGTTTCCAGGCCTGGCCCCAGCCAACTCTACCTTGCTTTCTTCATCTTTTGGCCAGGATTTAGCACTCACTGGGCAGCCTTCCCCACAGCCTGGCTCTACAGCACTGCCTCACCAGGCTCCCTACAGCTGCCCAACACTCCGATATGCACAGGCACAGCTTGCCCCATTCCTGGGGCACCCTGAGCCTGCAGGATGCTCAATGCCTGCAGCAAGGACAAAGAGCCCTCATTCCCCAGGCTACCAAAAACCCCACTGACCTCCCCAGGCCCCACGGGAGGATTCTGGTGGGTCCTTCAGCCCCACCAAGCAGCTGTGATGGATCTCAATACCAGGAATTTGGGAACATGATCCCCCTTTCCAAACAGCAGACAAGCCATGGTGGCCCCTGTCCAGCATGGCCATGCACATTGTGCCCATGCCATGGGCAACCCTGGATCCCTGACATCCACCCCTCTGTGCCCCCCTTGATGCCTCCACCTCCCAGCTGTGGTGCAATCACCCCAGGAGCTGCTGCTCACTGAACCAAACAGCACTGCTGGATCACTCTCTGCCTCCACTCAGCTGCTGGGAGAGCCTGTGCTGAGGCAGTGCTGGGAAATGAACGCCCCAGCCACATGGGCAGGATGTGACCCACCACCCCCAGCAACTCAAATGTGTTGGTGCACCCCAGAAGCAGTGCCCTCTCTCTCCCCTTCACTTTCTTTCCATGCCCAGCTCTAAGCAGACCAGTGCTGGGAAGCAGAATCACATCCCCACTCTGTCCTTGCACATCTAAAACCAGGTACAGGGAACTGCATTGGTGGGGGGCGGGTGTCAGCAAGACCCCATCCATCCTGGAGCCTTTCAGTCCAGCGGGGACACCTGCATCTGGCAGCTGTTTCTGTCAGTGAGCACAACGACCTTGCC
This sequence comes from Alethe castanea, assembly GCA_024734035.1. Taxonomy (NCBI): domain Eukaryota; kingdom Metazoa; phylum Chordata; class Aves; order Passeriformes; family Muscicapidae; genus Alethe; species Alethe castanea. Next base: position 172,591 of record JANRGV010000023.1, on the reverse strand, counting down.
ACCTCCACGCCAGTGCTGGCACAAAGCACCCCAGAGCAGCGTGCCCACAGCTCCAGCCTGGAGGTGTGGAGTGGGGGGACGTCACTGATGTAGAGGCTTGAGGAAGGGGGTAGGGGCACGAGCATTCAGAGTGCAGAAGCACTGGGATTGGGGGTCAGCAATCAGAAGGATTCAACAGATCCCAAAATGAACCTCACACTCCTGTCCCAGGGGCTGGACAAGAGCTTGGAGTGGGAGAAGCTGCCTGCTTCCATCACCAGACACCAAGGTCTCCCAGTCAGTGTGGACAGCCTTGTGACAGCCCTGCAGTGCCACCATGGACCATGGGACACCTTTGACCATGCACTCCTGTTTGGCTAAAGGCACCACACCTGATGTTTTGTAGGTACTATCAAAATAGCTTTTTCTGAGCTATTTTGTGATACACACACACACACACACACACACACACACACCCCAGCTGCTCTCGTACCAGTGGCTGGGAAATGTGAGTGTCGTGTCTGACCTCAAAGGTCCATCCGTCCAAAAACCACCACTGGGGACTGGATCTGTGGGAATGGGGCCTGCAGGGGAACTGGCACAGCCAAATTAATCCGGAGCACTCGGAGAGATGCAGGTTCCATTTTGCCACCCACCAAGCCCTGCACACGCAGTGCCTGCAGCAGCGTGTGGGATTCCTGGAGCCTACAGAACTGTCATGACCCTAAATCTCAGTCCCAGAGTCTGTCCCATGGGGCAGAGTCTCCCAACAAGAGTTCTCTTCTTCCAGGGACAAGTAACAGGAACCCAGGGGATACAAATGCAGCAATGTGGAAGGGGCTGTTTGAGTATGGGAGAGATCCTGTTCCTGAACAATGGGATAAAATACATGCTTCACAGCCCCATGGGACTAATGCTGGCACTACCACTGTGGGGTTTGCATGTTTCTATGTGCCCTCCCACGGGACACAGGGGACCAGAACCCTCCCAGCTCTGGCTGGGTCACATCTGCCAGCAGCAAGAACCTGGTACTGATTGACACCCTGGAGAAGGTAAGCTCCCCTGCCCTGTACCCAGCAGCGACCCCATACCCAGCCAGCCCCTCATCCACGGCATCCCCCACCTCTGACCTTGCTTCTCATCTGCCCCGAGGTGGAAACCTTCCGGATGAGCTTGTGAGAACTGTCCTCCTGCTCGCCCTCGCTGTCGGACGACTCCTCACCACCCACCTCGGGTGAGATGGGTGCCAGCTTGTCCGAGTCCAGGGACGACACTGATTCCCGGATCTTCCTCGAGAACAGGTCCCCAGGCACCAGTTTCTCAGCCATCTTCCAACCTGGCTTGGCTCAGAGCTCTGCAGCCTCCTACGACAGTCCTGAGAGGACAAGGACACATAGGAATGGAGGAAGAGCCCTGAAGAGGCATGCATGGCCCCTCATCCTGTAGGGTTCCGCCAGCTGCGAGGTGTAGTCCTGGAAATCAAGGGAGATGGCACTTCCTTGCCCAGGAACGACCCTCAGGGTGCCATCCTTGCAGGCAAAGTTTTCCTTCATTTTTTCAGTGTCCCAGCTATTCCTACCTGGCATCCCAGCGTTGTCCCTGGCATGCGGCTGCCCCATGCTTGGCCATTGGTACAGCGGCACAGAGAGAGGGGGGACCCCTTCCCACAGCCTGCGCTATTTCCCCTTGTTGCCCACCCCCGAGGTGCTGGGCTGCCCTGCGTGGCCGGGGACAGCGCAGGCATCTCCGTGAAAAGCAGCAGCTGGACCCCGCCATCCACCTGGCTCCGGCAGCTGGAAGGGATGGGTGACCCTCCCGCGCCCAAGGGTGGCCAGCCCCGAGCAGGTGACGGCGGGTGGGCTGCGATGGAGGGGGGAGCGCGGGGTTCCCGCATGCGGGGGAAGCCATCTCCCCACGGCATCTCTGCCGGCCCCGAGGGCTGCGGAGGGACTGCGGGGGCACCTACCTCGACGAGCGAGCCTGGACGGCAGCAGGGCTGCCGTGCCCGGGCCGGGGGCGGCGGGGGGCACCCACGGCGCCGTGCCGGGCCCCGCGCACCTACCGCGGACCGGCTCCGCCGCGCCCTCCCCCTTCCCCCGGCTGCCGGCAGCTGCGGTGCCGTCTCTCGGCGCAGCAACGAGCGCTGCGGGGAGAGGGGACGGAGAGAGTGAGGGCAGCGCTGCTGATCCCCCCCGCCCCCGCCCCTGGGTGCATTCATTGCCTCCTCCAGCCCCGGGGCTGCCGGGTGCCGGATCCCCGCCGAGCATCCCGCAGCTCGCCCGGGCGGGGGAGGGCGGAGCGCCCCCCGCCCCGCACACACCTTGCACGGCCCGAGCCGCCGCCGCCGCTGCAGCAAGGTCGCTCTTTCTCCGGCCCCGGCCCGCCGTCCGCAGCCCCC